>JACEEZ010024614.1:90000-393015 GCA_016584305.1 Chionoecetes opilio
TGCTTCCCTGCTCCCTTACCTGTAGAGTATTTGATAGTTTACTTCCTGTAGTTCCCCTAAACAACTTTGTGGCGAACCAATATAATGTTTCTACTTGGTTTTTATCTTTACACATATCTCCTCCTCCTTCATCGACCTCTATATCCTCCACGCTTTCCATTCCAACTATGCATGCCCCGCACGTCGCTTTTTCTATCCATCTTCTGCATAATCAAGGGTCTTGTCTCCCTCCCCCTGTCACTTCTCACCACGTCCCTGTCTTATAACTCCCTGCCATGTCTTTCACGTCACCTCTTGTTCTTTTCTTGTATCTATTCTTCCTCTACTTCTTCTTGACGGAATCACTCACTCATCATCTGCCTCACGCGCTCTTCTCTTGATTCCCAGACAAAACTCTCAAAAGAAATCTGCGTTTGTCATAATACGCAAGAAAGTTACTGAGCTTTGCCTTTTACATATATCTCTTCTACACTTCCTGGATGGCGTATATCTTTCTTCCAGCACGTTAAAGGTGACAGAACCATTACCACCAGCAGGCAGGGAAGACATCGTTTTGAAAGCCGCATTTAATGTTTAACGCCAACCTCCTCAGTGTCAGGTCGACTCGTTATAGGCCGTACATTTATTATTTACCTCCTAAATTTTATGTAAGGCCTAGGGTAAGATTATATTCCCTTAGCCTTCTTATTTACCATCCTTCTCTTCTCCTACAGGACTTCGTGTCAGGATAAAGTTATCTCTTTTATTAGGAAGTCAAGTTATGTTTCTTAATGATTTCCGATTGTGACCTCTGATTGAGCTCCTCGTTTAAAACTGTGTGTGTGTGTGTGTGTGTGTGTGTGTGTGTGTGTGTGTGTGGTGGCGTGAGGAAACGAAAAGCTGCACAGACTCAGAAAAAAAAATAGAAATTTGCCGAATCCAAACGAACCCCCCCCCCCCCCTCAGTGCTGGCGTCGGTGTTGCATGTCGAGAGTCGTTGTTGAGTCCATGTCCCCTGCACACTGCATGGAGAGAGGAGAGAGAGAGAGAAGAGAGAGAGAGAGAGAGAGAGAGAGAGAGAGAGAGAGAGAGAGAGAGAGAGAGAGAGAGAGAGATTCACTACCAGAAGCGAGGAAATGGAGTTTAGTTTGCCCTTTCCTAGTGACCTTCACACAAACCGTCCTCATTATTACCAGCCACACGGAAGTTGTGTATCAGGTTACTGAGGCTTCAATAATTATACCCGAACTATCATAATATTATATCTTATATAAATGTGAATATACATTGTCATCAAAAGCTACAGAATAAATAATCTGCTGACCGGAAATAGAACGCAGACCAATAACCAAGCAAAGGATACACTCGAGTAATCGTTAACAAAATTAATTGGTGGGTAATGGATATCTTGATGTTGAATTTCTTGTGTGAGTCAGCAGCCATTTCACCACCGCGACAGGGATCAGCGACATCAATTTGTAAAGGTCTAGTTTCCCTGGCGACACAGCGGATGAATAGCTCTATTAGCAGGATGTAATATCAAGCAAATAACAGGAAACACGCAATTCACTGGGGAACTAAATTGTGCGTCTATGTGTGTGGGGGGGAGGAGGTGTGTGTGTGTGTGTGTGTGTGTGTGTGTAGGGGGGGAGGTGTGTGTGTGTGTGTGGGGGGGGGGGGGGAGGGGGGGGGGAGGTGTGTATTTACCTAGTTGTATTTACCTAGTTGTAACATACAGGAAAAGAGTTATGCTCGTACTGTCCCGTCTCCAAATCTACTATTATCCAGTTTGCCTTTGAAGTCCTGAATACTTCTTGCATTAATCACTTTTGCATCAAGGTTGTTCCAGGCTTCTATGCTTCTATACAGGAAGCTGTATTTTTTTATGTCCCTCTTGCATGTTGTCCTTTTCAATTTCTTCTCATGACCTCATGTACTTCTATCGTCCCACACAAACAGATCTTCTCTATCAATTTTTCCAGACCCATTGATGCTCTATACACTGCTATAAAATCTGTGTGTGTGTGTGTGTGTGTGTGTGCGCGTGTGTGTGAAAGAAACATTGTGGAGTGCAAATTGTTCGTCAATTTTTCTTGGGGATGCTCTCAATTTCAAGCGAATAATTAGAATAAGTGAGTTTCTTGCCAGCACATCACCTCTCAACCAACCCCTGAAGTGCCTTAGCCACCTTTCTACCGCACATTGTTGTACCAACTCTGAGTAAACTGTACTTTCCACTTCCTCCTCCCGATCTTCAAGAAAATTATTGAACCCAAGTGCAGCGCAGCCATTACAATGTAACACGCATGCTTGTCATTTGACTGGACTTGATAAAATGGTTAAGAGCAATCAGTAACCAAGGTCATGAAGAGTCACAATGCTCGCGTACAACCAAGACCAGGGAGTCAAAAGAATATTCTAGCCACATAACATAGTACTCACGTGTGGCAAACGATGAGTAGAGAAAAGTTATCTTACTGGGAAGCGATGAAACGCTGCCTTAAGAAAATTGTTCTTATTTTATAGCAGCAAATGTAGAAAGACTCCAGTCGCGTTAATGCTTCCCGAAGATCACATGGGAATGTGCGTGTGGCGGCGTGGCCAGTCCCTGCAGGCATTATTGCTCTCTGCCACGGAGACGTTCACCGTGTGCCGCCGGCTGCATGCTGACAGATGTGTGTTGACGTTTCTGGTCACAGGGACGGTGAATCAGCACTAGATTAGTTGCTGCCGTGTCCTTGTTCCCCATGTTATTTCAGGAGGCAATAGCATAAGTGTTAAGTGTTGTAGCTAGATTAAGGGAGTATATTTTGAATAGAAGGTAGTTTGGTCGGCCTGACAAAGTGTGGCTAGTGAGCTAAGACAACATATGGATTCAACGAGTGAGCACATTTTGATGATTCAGAATGCTCTGAAGAATTTAGTTATACTTCTGTATCTTGTTCTCTTGATGATTACGATGGTTGAATCATGAAATCGGGTTACGGGAGTTGATTTTGGTATGTGTGTGGCAGGTGGAGTATAGCCATTGGTGTGGTTGGGTCAGGCTAAACTTCTGGCAAACCGAACCTATCATTGTCGCTTTGTGTTAGAAGACTGCTGTGGACGATGACCGGGAAGACGTAGGACCTGTGTTAATGGCAGGATCTACTATAAACTCCATTAACATAGGTACTTCAGTACAGTATACATCAACATGCTGAAGAATAAAGTTCCATCTTTGTCACTGAACAATACTAGTACATATGTACTAGTGCTGCATTAGCAGCAGCATAGTGCGTGGCAGGCAAAACATGAAGAACAGTTACATCTGATTTAAAAACGAGAAAAGTTTATTAATATTCATGATAATAGAAATAATATCTTGCTACCAGCCAGTGAACATGAAAATCATAAAAGTTCACCAGACACAAAAACGACGAAGAATTAGTGTTAAACATTTGTGAATTTCTTTCAATATTATTCTTATTACTCTTAATATTATCGCTATTATCATATTATTTTCTCTTTGTAGTGTATAGTGCACGAGCTTATTGAAATAGGGAAATATCATCATCCTATATCATCATTACCACTTATATCTCCATCACGTAAATCCTCACCATACATCTCGTCAACATTTATATTTGTGTTCGTGACAGTTTCCCTTGTATTTTTTTTTTCTATTTTGCATCCTTTTCCCTGTTGTCCTCCATTTCTCCTCTCCTTTTCAACGCTAAAGATCCTCACAGCCCTTCGCTCGCACTCGCAGTCACCAGTGTGAAAATAGATAACAGCGAGCTCAGTATTCTCTCGCTCTCTCTCATTTCACCAGGCAGGCGTGGTTCGTGGATACTCAATTTTGTTCTTTCTCAGTCTTTCCCCTCCAGCAGAATCGAGACAATATTGGATGCAGATGATATTTTTGATGGAGATGCGTATTGACACCACGGGCTCCTCTGGCTGAACGTTGGCTTGGAGCGCTTTGAATGCTCTCCACTGTGCCTTTCTCCCCAATCTTCCAATCATGTGGATAGGTATTTGAGGAAGGCGTACTGCGTAGTAATAGAAAAATCATTAATCCACGGAAATTAAAATGTTGGTCGTTGGATGGATGGTTGATGGGGGAATGGCATGGTGTGGCGCGGCTTTCCAAAGACAGATAAGAGTTATAATGGCTCAGTGACTTTGAGTGACAGTGGAGGTTACGGAATGGAGGGAGAGGCGAGGTGGATGATGCCAATGAGATGAGATGCATAAGTCAACCTTGCAAATGATAGAAGGACGAACAAGCAGCCGCATCCAATGAAAAATCAATCAATCAATCATTGGGGGCATATGCCGAGGGGTGCGTCACCTCGCCCACCCTACGACGCCACTCCCGGGGGTCACCACGCGCGAGTCTCCACTCTCCATGCAGGCTCCCTTCCCATACCAAGCAACTCTTGACAGGAAACATTAACTTGCCCCAGCCACGAGCCTTGTGGTCGCCCCCTTGGCCTCCTCCACACCGGATTGTCTATTAAGGCCCGTCCACACTGTGCCTCATGACCAGTGGCGTACCGAGGGGGAGGCCATGCGGCCATGCCCCCCCACCCTTTTGCAAAATGATAAATAGTAATATATATAATATATATATATATATATATATATATATATATATATATATATATATATATAAAATATATATATATATATATATATATATATATATATTTGCCCTCCCCTTTTCAATTTTCTGGGTACGCCACTGCTCATGACGCGCAGTGTTATTGGTTGTGTTGACAATCGAGGTTTTAAACTCAACCATACGCACTGCTGAGCTGTTCCGGCCAGACCAATTGCATGGATGTGCTGAGGCAAGATGTCACAGAGGGTGCTCTGGCCCGTACTAACATGTTGTACCCTTACACGGTATTATCAAACTACCAGATGATATTTAGGAAAACTGAACCTACCATCATCTTCAAGAGACATTACTGCGTGTCATCAATATAAATAAATTACAGAATCTCGTCTCGGAATCAGCACAATTTTCCAATTATGATGGTATATGACACGTAGTAATGCAAAAATAAGTAGGTGGTCAAAAGTTACATAGAACATAAAACTTGTGACAGAACATCTTTCCCCCGCAATGGCGGTGAGGCACAGTCTGGACGCTCAGGTCTGCATTCAACACATCCACCTGCCTCGTGCATATCTGCATGAGGCATAGTCTGGACGGGGCTTTACAGATACAACCCGGTGGTGGGAAGGATCGGTTTCAGGGGAGCGTGCCACATGTCCATATAGCCGAAGTTGGCGCTGACGGACTATGCAGGTAATAGGCCTCGATTCAGTCTCAAGGTGCAATCGCTGATTTCACACACACACACACATATATTATATATATATATATATATATATATATATATATATATATATATATATATATATATATATATATTATATATATATATATATATATATATTATATATATATATATATATATATATATATATATATATATATATATATATATATATATATATATATATATATATATTATATATATATATATATGTCATCCCAGCGATAACCCATGATTTTGCGAACACTTATTACCAAAGTCATCGATTTGCCTCTTCAAGTCGCTATTTAGTGTCCATGTCTCACATCCATAGAGTAAGACAGGGATCAAAAGCGACTTGAAGATCCGGATCTTTGTCCTCCTGCACTAGTACCGACAACGCCAAATACTCATGTTGAGCGAGTCCACAACACCGTGGGCTATGCCAATCCACCGTAAGACTTCTTGACGTGACCCGCCGTCATTATGGACTGCACTACTGTAGCCGGATGAGCTCATTTTACTTCAGGACTCGGTTTAGCACTGACTCATGGACTGACATCAGGTCACAGAAACTCGTTGTAGGAATTTCCTTTATTGCCAGACCACATGTCGCCGTGAAACTGTAATGGATGTACTTGTTATCAGCAGAATTCCTATCACCGCTTCTTCCTTTATTTATGCGATGATTACACAAATTTCCCGTTACACACCTATCTTAGATGAAGTCTACAACTAGTATACATGTCATGTCAGTACTATATCTCATAACAAGTCATTAATACAAAGAAAAACTAAGAAATAACATTACCTCTGTGCCCTTGTGTATAGCTCACCCTGCTTTCCCGCCTGTCTAATAGATAATTCCAAGTATAAGCTACACACTGTCTCCACAAATAAAAGAACATCGGCGGTTGGGTATAGAGTACCTTGATTAATAGGGTAGCGACAACTCGATTTATGGGCGCCATCTCAGTGAGATTATAACTCTTTAAACATACTAAAATCATATGAGGCATATACAATAGATGCCACAGCTACATGGCTCCCTTAAATTGTAAGAACAATTTACCCTATATCTAGCTACTGAGTATTCCATTACATGAGTATGGGTATAAAAGTATAAAAATTACAAGAGAGTATATAAGGTAAGCATGTAGAATATATGTCATTCATCTTCAGAGTATAAAGGAATTAATTTGGCTCTTCGGTGGGGATACCCTGGTCTCTCTGACTTTTACTCTCTAACAAGAGTACAAGACTACTATGGATAGGCCGTTCAAAAATACTTACTGCCTTTACACGTTTACCTTTGCTATCAAGGTTTGAGTCTGCCAGCATTACTTTCACTCTCCTAACAAGACCATCATCGCCAGGAAGAGCCTCTACTATCCTTCCTAACTTACAGCTGTTCCTTGGCAAAGTGTCATCTTTCACTATTACAACATCATCTACTTCTAGATTTCTTTGAGGTTTTACCCATTTATTTCTTAACTGAAGTGACTGCAAGTATTCCTTCTTCCACCTTGACCAGAATTAATTTGCCAGAAACTGCACCCTACGCCAACGCTTTCTTGAATACAAATCAGTTCTCTCATAATTGCCTGGGGGCCTGGATACAACCTTAGATTTCATGGTGAGTAAGGTGTTGGGTGTCAGTGGTTCTAGGCCATCAGGTGAACTCAGATTATCCACAGTTAAGGGACGACCATTTACAACAGATTTTGCCTCTATCATGAAGGTTCTTAGTGATTCATCATCTAACTGAGCTCCATTTTGATGAAGTAGCACCGACAATATATTTTTTACTGTACGTATCTGTCTTTCCCATGCACCACCCATGTGGCTAGCATGTGGTGCATTCATTTTGAAATTAATCCAATCACAACTGTCTTTCAACAATTTAGTTCTGATTTTCTCCCGATTAATTTCTTTCAAACGATCTGAAAGTACATTATTTGCACCTACAAAGTTAGTTCCTTGATCTGATCTTAACTGACTAAACTGGTCCTCTCCGTCCAATGAAGCGACGGTAAGCATTCAGAAATGAGTCACTATCTAGACTGTTTGCCGTTTCCAGATGGATTGCTCGTGACACCATACATGTAAAGAGTACTCCATATCTTTTAAGTTCTTTACATCCCTCTTTAATATAGAATGGGCCAAAGTAATCAACTGCAGCATAAGTGAATGGAGGTGCAGGCTCTAGCCTATCTTTGGGAAGATCTGCCATTTTCTGCCCTCGTGTGCCACTTCTAACCCTTCTGCAAACAACACATTTAGAGACATGTCTTGCTACCAGAGAAGATCCTCCTATAATCCAGTACCCAGATGCTCTAATTTCATTCAGTGTAATACCCCTACCCTGGTGGCACACTTTGTTGTGGTAGTGGTGAATCACTAAGTCAGTTATGTGTGAATTCTTGTGTAAGATAGCTGGATGTCTTGTTTCATTCTGCAAGGTAGCTTGCCTGATCCGTCCACCAACTCTGAGTATCCCACTTTCATCTATAAATGGATCAAGCTTGTACAGCTGGCTTGTTTTCTTCACTATTCTGCTCCTTCCATCAATTCTGTTCACATGTGGTAAAGTCTCACTATTTATTGCACCTTTCAATGTTCTTATTTCATCTGAAAATGTCTCAGCTTGAACTTGTCTTATGATCTCATTTTCGGCCTCCTTTAATTCTCCAGCAGTGACTGGGATGTATTCCTGCTTGACTTGACTTATTCTGCTGGCATTGTTCTTGAAGATTCTTTGGAGTCTGAGGCATACTGCAATACTCCTCTTGGCACGAAACCAATCAGAAAAATAATTCAGCCTTTCCAGTATATTAGTAAATGCTGTCATTTGTGTAGCGCATGACACAACTCTCTTTACTTCAGGATCATTATCATCTATGATATTCTTACTTTCTAATGAGTTGTCAGTTATGTCAAAATGCTGCCAAAGGAACTCTGGACCATTCCACCAAGTGTTGCTGTTAATCAACTCTTGTACCGATAGTCCCCTAGAAGCATGATCTGCTGGGTTCTTTTTTGTTTCCACATATTTCCACTGTTCTGGTGAAGTTTTGTCTCTTATCTGCTGGACTCTGTTGGCTACATATACATGAAATCTTAAGGCATCATTGTTGATATACCCCAGAATTGCTTTACTATCAGTCCAAAACACTTCTTGAATATTCTGATAGCTAAGTTCTTTCTTCAGCAATGCATGAATTCTCAGACACAACTGCTGCTGTAAGTTCCAGTCTTGGAATAGTGATAGCTCGGAGGGGTGTGACTCTTGATTTTGCCATTACAAGAGCACAGTGTAGTATCTGGTTATCAGTATTGATCAATTTGATGTATGAACACTGGCCATATCCTTCCTGACTGGCATCTGAGAAAAGATGAAGTTCAACTTTCTTGATATACTCAAATGAATCAGGCATATAACATCTTGGTATTTTCACTTGTTGTAACATGCATAGCTCATTTCTCCACTGTTCCCACTTGGGCCTTACATGCTGTGGTACCTTATCATCCCAACTTACTCCATCTCTGCATAAGTCTTGGAGTATTCTTTTGCCAATGAGAATCAAAGGTGATACTAGTCCCAATGGATCATATATAGAGCTCACAGTTGACACTATACCTCTTCTTGTTAATGGCTTGTCCTTTAGGTGAATTCTGAATTGAAAGGTATCAGATTCTACACACCACTCTACTCCAAGAGTTCTTTCTATAGGCATTGAGTCTTCATACAGGTCTAAATTCTTCATGGTGGCATTCCTTTCATCAGGTGATATTGCTGCTAATACTTCCTTACTGTTTGATAAGAATTTGTGGAGATGAAAGCCTCCTAATTCACACAAGTCCTTGCTCCTCTTGATGAGACTTATGGCTTCCATTGCAGTTGAGACAGATTTGAGTCCGTCATCAACATAAAAATCCTTTCTTATAAAGTTGGCTGCATCGGATCCACACTGACTCTCATAATCATGTGCAGCTTTCTTGAGTGCAAAGTTGGCAACACTTGGAGATGATGTAGCTCCAAACAGGTGAGCCGTCATTCTATATTCAACTATTTTCTCTTGTGGGTCTCCACGTCTCCACCATAGAAAACGCAGCAGGTCTCTATGTTCTGGGTTTACCTTTACTTGGTGGTACATTGCTTCTATGTCACATACAAATGCAATTACTTCCTGCCGAAATCTACAGAGCACTCCAATGAGTTTGTTGGTGAGATCTGGGCCTTGTAACAGATAGCCATGCAATGACTGATTCTTGTAGTTTGCACTGCAGTCAAATACTACTCTTATTTTACCCGGTTTTTTAGAGTGATACACACCATGGTGCGGTATGTACCAAACATGACCATCAGCCCGTAACATTTCCTTTGCTGGCATAGTTTCTGCATAGCCATTGTCAATTAGATTTTGCATAAGCTTCTTATAATCCTGTTGATATTTTGGTTCCTTCGGGAATTTTCCTTTTAACTTTAACAATCTGTGTAAGGCCATTTCCTTGTTATTTTGCAATTTTACATTATCACTTTTAAGAGGAAGAGAAAGTTCATAATGTCCATCATTCTGCTGATGAACTCCCTCTATCATCTTACTCAGGAATCTCTTGTCCTCATAGGAAACGAGAATATCTTCTGTCCCTTTATCATTAAAATCCAGTTCAAACATTTTTCTGACTTGAGCTGGATTGACTATTTCCTTTGTCTTTGATGGAACAACAAGGAAACTGACTTTCGTCTCCTCATTAATGGTAACCTCTTGAGCTATTGTTCTATGCACTGCTACGATATCATCTTGTGGCACTCTGTCAGGAGCACCTTTGCCAACAATGCCCCATCCTAATTCTGTCCTGCGTGCATATGGAACTTCATCATTCCCTGGAATAATCTCCTTTGGCTTGATTGCCCTGATGCAATTGATACCAATTAGAAGTCCTATCTCCACATTTGAGTTGTAAGGCATTAGCTTGTCAGAGATATTTCTCAAATGTGTCCATCCTCTGGCTGTCTCAGGTCGAGGAATCTGATCCTTTCTTGCTGGAATATTTTTTCTAGAGTATGTAGGTGGAAGCTGAATGTCATTATGCTCATTGATAACCTCGTACCACTAGTCCACTGATTATTGTGCAAGGCACAACCTCTTCTCCCATTACTGTGGCAAGTGTGGAAATTATCCACTAAAACCGCTCTCTAATCCGTTAATCGGCTTGGTAGGCCGCGTTAACTGCACATCCACCCTTAGACTAAAATAATTAAATTATGGAACCCTAACTCGTAAACTTGTATCCAACTTTTTTTTTTTTTTTTTTTTTTTTTTCATATCATCTAATCATCAATTAAAATCATGGCGGAAGGGGCTAAAGCATTAGCGGCTAAACTAGGATGGCTTACACGAATATATAAAAAGTGTGAGGAAGCAGCTGAGACTATCCCTATTGACTATAATAGTTTAAATACAGGTCTGCTAATGCTAAAAACTAAATGGGATGATTATGAAGAGGCTTACTTTCAAGCATTAGAAGCTGGGGATGCAGAATTTTTAATTAATTATGAGACCAAGTATGATCAAGAATGTACAAAATATATGGAAACGGTATTCAAATATGAGAACTTGGTGCGTGATCAGAAACCCACAGCCAAAGCCTCTTTACCCCAACTTAAATTACCAGATTTGTCATTGCCCCACTTTGAAGGGGAAATTTGGTATTCTTTCTGGGATAAATTCAAATTGATTGATGATAGGACTGATTTAACAGAGGTGCATAAATTAACCTATTTGTTAGGTCAGTTGAAAGATTCTGCATATCTGCTGGTAAAGGAATTAACAGTAGAAAATGCCAATTATAATGTGGCACTCAAGATTCTTAGAGATAATTATGAAGATAAAGATCAGATAATAAAGAATCTTTTCTGCAAGTTCATGGATCTACTGAGCCCTTCTCACAATTACAGAGAATTGGAAGAGTTCAGAATAACTTTAAATTGCACACTAAGAGCCATTGAAGCTCATAAACCCTTGACTGAGTCAGACTGGATGGTCAGTATCATGATATGGAGAAAACTACCAACCAGGATGCGAGACCGCTTAAATCAGAGTAATTACTCCACGGTCAAGTAAATAGAGGAAGGATTATTACAAGAGTGCAAACATTTGCAAGGTATTGAGCAGGAAACCCCCCCCCCCCCACGGGGAGATTGAGATAACTAGACCTAAAGGTAATCAGCGAAATCAGCCACCTTTAGAGTTGAAAGAGCCCTCATTGGTGGGTAGTTATCCCGCTCCTACTAAAGTTACGATGGGAAGAAAACCGGTAGATAAGTTTCAAACTAGACCAGCCGTTAAACCACCATTAAGAACTACTCAAAGAACAGGTGCCATTCCTAAATATAGGATTATTACCAGTGAAGTCAGAAAAAAATGTGCTTTCTGCGAGGAAGAACATCCACCCTCCACTTGTAATATATACCCAGATTGTTCCACTAGGCTCAAAAGTTTAATGGACCTGGGAAACTGCCTAACCTGCCTTAGTGGTAAACATGCAATACAAGCCTGTCCTATTAGTCTGGGTACTTGTAAGAAGTGTAGAAAATCCATTCATCACATAGCCTTATGTCCTAATGGTGATGTGAGAACAGACCCTTACGGTCGTTAAAATGGCAGTAACTAATAGGAGTAGTTCATCCGCTGTCCCTACGGCAGAATTGAAGGTGAGCCATAATGGTAATTCAGCCATTGTGAAAACAATGTTTGACAGTGGTGCACAAAGATCATTTATTAGTGGTGAGATAGTTGATCTATTACAACTACCTATAATAAGCAAGGTGACTTAGCCATTTCGGGCTTTCTGGCCAACAAAGAAGCTCAAAGTTTTGACATTGTTCGACCACTAGTCCAATTAGGAAATTATAAATGTAGGGTAGCTGCTGTAGTTAATAACATCGGTATAAATTTAACTGTAAAAGGACTAAAATCTACAGCTGAAATGTTGAAAGAGAAAGGTGTTAGACTAGTTAGAAATACCTTTGAGGATATTGATGGCCCATACCAATTAATAATAGGCGCTGATTATTTTGGCCGATACCTAAGTAAGGTCATCAAAAAACATAACATTTCTATGTTCACCAGTGCTGGTGGTGAAGTAATAATGGGACCTATCCCACAAATCACTCACCAGCCTGAACAAGAGGAATGCATTCCTAGTCATGCACAACCCCTCTTGGTTGCTAGAATTGGAACTTCATTAGTACCCACTCAAATCAACGAGTTATTGGAAGAAGGGGATATCCCCGTGCATAAATTATGGGACCTAGAAACTATCGGTATCATACCTGGGGCTGGATGTTCGAACGTTCGTAACTTTCCGCCTCTAAGATCATCTTAGAGTGTTCTTAGCGGCCATCTTAGATCTTGGGCTACGAACACCACAAAAATAAATTTTCAAAGGATCGTCCGAATGTTCTTAGCTCACGATGATGCGATCTTCAAGCTCGTTCTGTTCCGTTCCGACCATGAGGAATGGAACACAGCTGACTGTCGCTTGGCCAATCAGAGGAAAGATTTCATCTACTTTTGAGATTGTTAGCCAATCATAATGCAGTTAGAATGTAAACAAATATCATGCCTCCCCAAAGGAAATATCTGAAGACTGAAGACGTATGTTCACTAATAACCTCCTGGCGCGTCCCCACCCAAAAAATTACAAACTTATAACCTCAATATAACCTAACCTGGTAAAATTCTAATTCTTTCCTGCCCTTAGGTCTCGCTAGGAGGTTATTGGTAGGGTTAGATAAGGTTATAATGAGGTTAGGTTAGTGTTATTTTGGGGGGTCATTTAGGACTTTAGGTGGGGTGAGGGGAGGTTAAAGGGGGTAACTCCCCCACTTTATAATTACGTTTTAGAGGTATCTGAAGGGATTTGTGAAGGTCTGGGGAAAAATAAAAACACTAAAGGCCTCTTCCATTTGCGACATTTCAAGAACCAGTTCACGGAACCCAAGAATTCAGGCGTTCCATTTGCGCACGAAAACCTGGGTCCGAGGCAAAGCGCGTAGTGACTCAGCAAAACCCGTGAACGTTCTCTATCCACATTCATTGGTGGGTAGCTTGGGTAGAGTTTTCAGTTCATAACAAACAATGGTCGCCTTGGGCCCTATTTCTCTTATCGTGAAGGGTTTTCCGCATGCACGAGTCGGAGAGGATGTCAGACGGCATAAAAGAGGCATACATGGCTGGTGGGGGCCATGCGTTCCCGCGATCTTAAACTTGATATGATCCCTTCACATATCAGCTAGCTGAGTTATATCTCTCGTTATCTCTCTCTCTCTCTCTCTCGTTATCTCTCTCGTTATCTCTCGTTATCTCTCTCTCGTTATCTCTCGCTATCTCTCGCTATCTCTCTCTCTTGTTATCTCTCGTTATCTCTCGTTATCTCTCTCTCGTTTTCTCTCTCTCTCGTTATCTCTCGCTATCTCTCGTTATCTCTCTCTCTCGTTCTCTCTCTCTCTCGTTCTCTCGTTATCTTTCTCTCTCTCTCTCTCTCTCTCTCGTTATCTCTCTCTCTCTGCTCTCTCTCTCTCTCTCTCTCTCTCTCTCTCTCGTTATCTCTCTCTCTCTCTCTCTCTCTCTTAAATTGCCTCGCCAGCTGAGTATGTTTATAAACAAAAAACGGGGTTTTTGCGTTCCTACTCCCCCTCTCCCACAAAACAAGCTTGGGGACCTGGGGAAATGCGGGATTTTTGGCTGGGGTACAAAATATGCGTCGCAACCACATAGTTTTCGAGTTAGGGGTGTTGTAAAAATTGCCTAGATCAAGGGAAAATTCATTAGATTTCTTCTGAGTCCAGAAACGTGTGAACCTGACGATCCTCACAGAATGATGCCCCAAGTGTCGAGAACCCCCCCAACCTCCCGCTAGGAGGCTAGGTTAGATTTGGTTAGGTTAGGTTAGGTTAGGTTTGGTTAGGTTAGGTTTGATTATATTTGGTTAGGTTAGCTTAGGTTATATTTGGTTAGGTTAGGTTAGGTTAGTTTAGTTTTGGTTAGGCAAATTTCTCTAGATATAAGGTAATTACTAGGGCCCGGATAGTTATGCATTTGCATATTTCATATGCAAATGCATATTTTGCGTGATTTCTATGATAAGTGCATATTTCCTAGATAACTGCATATAAATGCATATTTTGGTAAAATATTCATCTGAGCACAAGTGGTACTGGGAGGTGAGGTGAGGTGAGGTGAGGTGTGGTTAGGTGAGGTGAGGGTGAGGTGAGGCGATGCTGCAACGTACTATGGGAAAAACTTCGACGTCATTGAAGCTGTTATTGCGACATTCGACCCTGAGGAGGCTCAGAGCATTCAGGAAAGCAAGATCTTACTTGAAACTGAAGGAATGAAGGAAAGCTTGCTCTTCATTGCAACGAATTTTGCGTGCATCTCATCAACAATTACTAGACTTGAAGAAAGGGGACTACTGTTGTCCTCGGCAATTTCGTTGGTTAATGGTGTTCTTGATGAACTGAAAAGTTTGCAGTCTGATGCTTACTATGGTAAACTGAGCAACGTGTTGTACAAAAACAAGGTATTTGAAAAGCTGAAAAAAGTCAGTCAGATAATGTGTGGTGATGCTATTATTGATGAGACGGTACAGCCACTCACTATGTCAAACATGCTATGTATGAAAACATGCACCAATCGTCTCGTGTGACGTAGAAAGGGGTTTCTCAAAATATAAAGCCATGCTGACAGAAAAACAGGCTGATTTTTAAAACTTTGAGAACTTACGCCACCATGTCATCATCAAATGCAACCACAATCTGTAATGTCTGAAATATTCAGTCTATAATGTAAATACATGTTCATATTTATTTTTTGAAGCATTTTCACATATATATGTTAAATACATTATGTATATTGCTTAATAAACTTTAACATTAGTTTCTATTAACTATTTTGTTTCCGTTTTAACCTGCATTCTTGGCTTTAAAGTGACATTTTTTAGTGCATAATTAAATGCATATTGCCTGTTTTTAGTGCATATTTGTCCAATTTTAGTGCAATTTGCATGCATATTTATGGTTTTTTAGGCAAAAACTATCCGGGCCCTAGTAATTACCCTAGATCTAGGGAATTTGGTAAAATTCTAGTGTTTTGCCCATACTCTCCCACTTCCCCCAAACAAGTTTGGGACCTGTGGGAATGCAGGGTTTTCGGGTGGGGGAACAAATTATGCGTCGGAAACACAAAATTTAAGAGTTGTGTATAGGGGGTAAAATTCCCGGTATTTTTCCCTAGTGCACGTTTGCCATACCCCCCCTCTCCCACAAAACAAGCTTAGGGACCTGCTGGGGGAATGCGGGGGACCTGGGGGAATGCGGGCTCTTTGGCTGGGGTACAAAATATGCGTCGCAACCACATAGTTTTTGAGTTAAAGGGGTGTTGTAAAATTGCCTAGATCAAGGGAAAATTCTTTGGGATTTCTAATGAGTCCAGGGGACGTGTGAACCTGAGATCCTCACAGAATGATGACCGAAGTGTCGAGAACACCCCCAACCTCCCGCTAGGAGGTTAGGTTATATTTGGTTAGGTTAGTTTTTGGTTAGGTTAGGTTTGATTAGTTTTTGGTTAGGTTAGCTTAGGTTATATTTGGTTAGGTTAGGTTAATTTTGGTTAGGCAAATTTCTCTAGATATAAGGTAATTACCCTAGATCCAGGAAATTTACCACCCATACACAACTCTTAAATTATGTGTTTCCGACGCATAATTTGTTCCCCCCCCGAAAACCCCACATTAAATATTAAACCCCACATATAAAATTATGTGTTTGCCCATACTCCCCCCAAGTTTACCAAACAAGTTTGGAGCCTGTGGGAATGCGGGGTTTGCGGGGTGGGGGAACAAATTATGCGTCGGAAACACATTATTTAAGAGTTGTGTTTTGGGGGGGTAAAATTCCCTAGATCTAGGGTAATTACCTTATATCTAGAGAAATTTGCCTAACCAAAATTAAACCCAACCTAACCTAACCAAATATAACCCAAGTTAACCTAACCAAATCTAAAACCCAACCAAATCTAACCAAACCCAAATCTAAATAAACCTAACCTAACCAAATATAAACCTAACCAAATAAACCTAACCAAATATAACCTACCTTAACCTAACCAATATAACCTAACCTCCTAGCGGGGGGTTGGGGGGGTTCCGACACTTCGGTCATCATTCTGTGAGGATCGTCAGGTTCACACGTTTCTGGACTCAGAAGAAATCCAATGAATTTTCCCTTGATCTAGGCAATTTTACAACACCCCCAACTCAAAACTATGTGGTTGCGACGCATATTTTGTACCCCAGCTAAAAATCCCGCATTCCCCCAGGTCCCCAAGCTTTGTTTTGGGGGAGAGGGGGAGTATTGGGCAAAAAACTAGAATAATACCCTACTTATTATGAGAAAAGGGCAACAAAAGGAACTCAATTAATAAGGTATTTTTAATACCATTCATAACCATGAATATGTATACAACCTACAAAGAGAAGGCTACGACGATGAAAAAATTTAGTTGTTTTGGGCGAAATTGATATTCCAAGTGCTATATTTCCGTGCTCGCTGACAACATAGAGAAGACCTGAGGTGATGGTTGATGTGCAGAGGCTTCTAAACCAGGAAAACAGTCACAGCAGAGTCTCATTAAGAAGTAAGCAAGTAGTAGGGACACATTAGGGACCTACCAGCTGCTTTCCTTTTTTACGAGGCTCTGTTATGACTCTGTTTTCTTGGTTTAGAAGCCCTCTGCACATCAGCCATTACCTCAGGTCTTCTCTATAGTGTTGTCAGCGCGAAAAAGAGCACAGTAATATAGCACCTGGAATATCAATTTCGCGCAAAATAACTCTAAATTCCTCCATCGCCGTAGTTTTCCCTTCGTAGGTCCACCCGCGGCGACCCCGCCTTATCCCCACAATGCACCGATGTAAACAAACCGTGACGTAGTTATGTCTGGGGCCCATAGGGAGCATGGTTTTTATTTACCTTATTATATTCTAAGAGACATTTTCTCATTGAGCTTTCCTTCGCAAATCAATAGTTTCGGAGATATGAACATTTTCTCATTGATTTTTCCTTCGCAAATCAATAGTTTCGGAGATATGAACATTTTAGGTGGGAGGAAGAATACGTCTCCTTTGTTTACAAAATGCCTCCCTCTTCCTCTTCTTGTGACCTGCATCGCTTTTGTTTCGGAGGCGCACCCGTGGCTACCTAACCTAACCTAACCTAACCTAACCTGAACCTTACCTTACCTTACCTTACCTTACCTTACCTTACCTAACCTAACCTAACCTTACCTAACCTTTAACCTCCTAACTGGGTCCAATAATAAAAAAGTTTAATAAAATACCAAACAAAAGCGATGCAGGTCACAAGAAGAGGAAGAGGGAGGCATTTTGTATGCAAGGAGACGTATTCCTCCTCTCACCTAAAATGTTCTATATCTCCGAAACTATTGATTTGCGACGGAAAGCTCAGCGAGAAAATGTCTCTTAGAATACAATAAGGTAAACAAAAACCATGCTCCCTATTGTGTAGGGAAGTTTGGTGCTGTCGTAAAATAATCCCAATTTTTTTTTACAGGTATGGGGGGATCCCCGCCCCGCAAACCTTGCCCCGCTTCTCACTGCCGTAGTATTGATGGAAACTTTGTTTGGACACTTTGTTTGCAAACAATGTTTCCCAACTGTTTCCAAAGGTTGCAAACAATGTTTCCTAAATGTTTCCTGTCCAGATTCAATTGTAGTACCATGGGAAATGGGGGTTCAAAATACTCAAAATGAAGAAATCTACACGATGATGTAGGTAAGAATCCTAGGACTTTTGAAAGCCCGCTACCAAACTAATACCCACCCATTTTAGGGGGGGTGTTATTAATGAGATACATTATCCAAGTAACTAGACAATACCTGGAACTGGCGCCGATAGGAATTCTCGACGACAGATGTTCCAATTTTTTTCGTCGGCGAGTGTTCCTATTTTACCCTTGTTTCTGTATTCAGGGATTAAATACCAGCAATAGCCTGAACAGTTAGGTTAGGTTAGGTTGGCCAGTTGACTATATGTCTAGGCCAATGTTTCCTTAATAGGAAATGTTTTCTGTTTTCCAATAGGCCTTAACCAATTGTTAAGTGATTGAGCGGGGGTGATTCCCCCCCAGCTCAGCGCCGAAATAAAACCGACTTGACATATTACAGTAGATGGGTTAGGTTGAAATGAAAGCCTGCATTCTAGTGATTTTTATGTGCTTTAACCCCACAATTTCAGTGGTCATGAACTTGCCTAGAATAACATCTCACTACCCCAGCTTCCATCATTGAACCATTCATTCAATACTTTCGCTTTACTCACATACCATCTCTTAGAGTTGGACTAGAGTGTACCTACTCTTCTCAGACATCCTTGCCCACCAATCACACATTCCTTTATCCTCTACATACTCTTTTAGGTAAATATGCAGTTCCAACCAATACTCCCTATTGACCAATACTCTACCATTCAAGTGTACCTACTCTTCTCAGACATCCTTGCCCACCAATCACACATTCCTTTATCCTCTACATACTCTTTTAGGTAAATATGCAGTTTCAACCAATACTCCCTTTTGACCAATACTCTTCTGACATAACTGGGGGGGGGCTACGCCCCCTAAGACCCCCTGCTAGTTAACTAATCTAACCCGGGCATTGATTACGTAACCTAATCTCACGGGGGGGGGGAGGGTTTCGCCCCCCCCCCAGATCCCCATGTGTTATTTTTTCATTTCCGACAGCTATTGTGTGGGTTAGAAATACTCCTTATAATAAGAACGAAACGTTCAGGATACTTAAAACCACCGATTGGTTGTGTTGTATTGTATTGGTCTAAACTGCACTTATACTTTTATGTATTTCACTTTTCCACCTACAGTATACATGCATTCCACGCACTAGTACACCGGTGCTCGAATGTCTCTTATCTTTGCCTCTCCGTAGCATTGATGAGAGGAGGATGCAGTCAGTTCGTACACAAGTTGTTTCGTACACCAGTAGATTCGTACACCTAAAAGTTGTTTCATAGTCTATATGAAACTATAGTCGTTTCGTACACTCAGCTCAGAGTTTAACTTGATGACTAGAGTTACGAAACGACACACCAGGTATGTACGAAAAAACTCAAAATCAGTGTACGAAACAACTAACAAAACCTGGGTACGAAACAACTTGTGTACGAAACTCGCCATCCGTAGTATCCTTCACTTGACTCATTCTCTCCATCTCATCCTTGTCTCCTATTCTCCTCCTCCACTTCCCGCATCTTCCTCTCCCATATCATCTTTTCTATACACTTCTAGCACAAGACACATTTCTTTTTTATTTACACTTCACTCATTCCAGTCACCTATAGGCATTCGGCAGCATACCATTCATTGCACTCTTTACATTCCCCCTACAGCGTCCTGACCAACCATAAACAACTCAACATGAAATAAACAACTAATAACATAACTTTATATGGCTTGTATATAAGAAAAACCTTCATCATGCGACCCTACGCAACAGTGTGCGAGTGCTCTTCAGCAACCTTAGCACTATGGTGGAAAAACGAACAAATATGGCGGATGGATGTTCGCAAAGATCGTTTAAAAATACCTCTAAACGCGTTACGAACGTTCCAAGATCAATCTAAGTGCAAAGATGATCTTAGAGACGCGTTACAAACGTTTGAACATCCGGCCCCTGAACAGTTTCTTTCCCTGATATTCTCTCCCCATCACATTTTTCACCCTAAATCTCCTTCCCTTTACCAAAAAAAACTTATTATCCTTCCCTATCTCCCTTTTTATACACCTATTTGACCCTAACCTCACCCTTCTTTCCCTGATAGTCCCTCCCCATCACATTTTTCACCCTAAATCTCCTTCCCTTTACAAAAAAAACTTTCTTATTCTTCCCTATCTCCCTTTATATTTCTCCAAGACGGCACGAACCTTAGATTAATACACATACACAGTCCGTACACTAATACCATCCCGTGCAGGTCTAAATCCGAGCTAAAAATTGACCTCGGGTTGCCCCAATTAAGCCTAGAACCTTGCCTCAAATGGAGCTGACTGCATTAGAATTAGGCACTAAATTAGCACAATATCTAAGTAATTTATTACAAATTAGTGAAGTATATATGTGGACCGATAGTGAAATTTGGCTACACTGGTTAGTGAAACATAACACAAAAATCCCTTGTGTCAGGAATCGTGTTGGTAAGATAAATGATTTAGGTTCCACATTTCACTATAATCATGTTGCTACCAAGGAAAACCCAGCTGATATTTTGTCCAGAGGAACAACTATCCTCAAATTAAATACAGGATTATGGTTTAAAGGTCCTACCTGGCTGAAAAATAATGAAGGGCCTAATCAAAAGGTCTATAGTAAGTCAGACATATCAGAAGATATAATTATGGAACCTATATTGATCCCAGATCCTGTTATGGATATAAAAAGGTTTTCCTTATTAAGCAAACTATCAAAGACTACTAAATTGGTCTTCAAATTCATAAAGAGGGATCTGATCCTTTGAAGTTTTGGGTTAGAACAATACAAAAGCAGGAATTTCCTGAGGAATATCAGCTCTTAGCCTCGGCCAGCCCACGGCCTTCTATATACAAAGCCTGAGCGATGGGCCGTGACGTCATCAGCCTCGGTCATCTCACCCGCTCCGTCCTCTCCCTCGCTCTGTCGGCTACGTATATTGTACAGTAATTTATAAATGCTATTTATAAATGTTATCTTCGTAAATGTTTGTTCTATAATATTATCAAATAAAAAACAGTAAAACACGCTAAAGAAATGCCATTACGAGACTCTGAAGAAATATGCATGAACTTATTATTCACTTCAACTCTTTGCCATTTAAAACTTTGCGAGTCAACATTTACCATGAAACATATCAACAGAAGCGTAATTTTATTAGCTTTCCATTGATATTTTTTCTTCTTCTGATAAATGAATTAGAACCATGCATAGATTAGCGTTAACTAAATAAATAAAACCATCAATCGGGTAATTTTCCCGATTGATGAGGTTATTTATTTAGTTAACGCTAATTTATGCATGGTGCTAATTCATTTATCAGAAAACTAAATATATAAGTGAATAAATAACATCATCAATCGGGAAAACTACCCGATTGATGATTTTATTTATTTAGTTAACGCTAATTTATTACCCGTTCATGCATATTTCTTCAGTCTCGTAATGGCATTTCTTTAACGTGTTTTACTGTTTTTTATTTGATGATATTATAGAACAAACATTTACGAAGATAACATTTATAAATAGCATTTATAAATTACTGTATAATATACATAGCCGACAGAGCGAGGGAGAGGACGGAGCGGGTGAGATGACCGAGGCTGATGACGTCACGGCCCATCGCTCAGGCCTTGTGTATAGAAGACCGTGGCCAGCCCCCGTAGGAACAAACTTATCAAATCATTAGGTCTGTACCTAGATAATGAGGGCATCATTAGGTGTCGAGGAAGAATTTGGATGCTGATCTTCCCGATAAAACCTGCAATCCCATGCTAATTCCCAAACGTCATCATCTTACTAAATTGCTAGTGGATGAATCTCATGGGAACTCGTTACATGGCGGAATGGCTGACACATTAGCCTATCTCAGGAGGGAATTTTGGATACCGCAGGGTAGACAGGCGGTTAAATACTACCTCAAATCTTGTGTCAAATGCAAGAGATATGAGGGAAGACTATCACCTATCCCGGGCCCCCTGAACTCCCCATGGATCGAGTACAATTATTAAAACCATTTGAGGTAGCTGGTGTCGACTATACTGGGGCAATAATAATTACAGGAGATAATGCTCTCCCCAAGAAAGTATATGTCTGCTTATTCACTTGCACCTCTACAAGGGCTGTTCATTTAGAAATAGCTGATGATTTAAGTGCCGAAACCTTTATTCTTGTGTTCCGGCGGTTTGTGGCTCGGCGGTCGTGTCCTCGGCGATTGATTAGTGATAATGCTACTAACTTCGTAGGAGCCTCCCCCATATTGTTAGAAATATTAAATCATCTATCAGTACAAAGATCTCTAGAGTTAAGGAAATGCTCATGGACCTTTACTACCCCTAGAGTTCCTTGGCAAAATGGTTTCACAGAGAGAATGATTGGCATAGTTAAGCCTTGTCTTAGGAAAACTCTCCACAAGACAAAGATAGGTCTAGAAGACCTGAAAACCATAGTGACTGAGAGTGAGACCCGTATCAATAACCGACCCTTAACCTACTTAGATGATTCATCAGTAAATATAGAAGCTCTTACTCCCTCACATTTAATTTATGGGAGAAGACTGGAACCCTTTCCTTTATAGAAGCAAGGGAAGATATACAAGATCCTACAATAAATGACCCGGCTCAACATCTCCGGGAAGGTTATCACACCTTAAGTAAAATTTTAAGGTCATGGGATAAGCATTGGAGTGCAGATTATTTACTGAGTCTAAGGGAAAAGTTTTATGGGGCTCAACAGCCAGAAAATCAAAGTCCAATTAAAGTAGGAGATATAGTAATCCTTAGGGGAGATATGCCTCGTTCACAATGGCCTCTAGGAAGAATAGCAAAATTGCATACTGATGGAAAGGGGATTGTGAGGTCAGTGGAGTTACTAGTGAGGGGACAACGATGTGTGCGGACGGTAAATAATTTTATTCGCCTAGAGTTAGCTGAAGAGGTAAAGGAGGATTCTAAGTCTGCGTCTTGGCAGGCCAACTTAGGGGACTCCCGACCTCGGAGGCAAGCTGCTTTAAAGTGTAAAACCACTTGGAGAAACCTCATAAAAGGGGGTCAAATTACCTGAAGTAAACCTTCATTTTTCGCCGGCCCCCAGTTGTGGAAATTATCCACTAAAACCGCTCTCTAATCGGGAGAATGGTATGATGGGATGAGTAAAAATTCCACCTATGTATATATTATTATAGAATTAGGTATAAATTAAGATGCGTTAAATATAATAGTATAATTCTGGTGGTATTCACCTATAGTACCACAATTAATCAAAGGATTAACATAATATAAGAATTGTGAGGAAAATATTGGAACCTTCACGTATAGGAGTAAACATTATTGGAACTTCCACGTGTCAGCCGTCTCCAGCTGACTTGATAAGGTTTCTCGGTCAAGACAGCATTCACGCATTAAACCCTACACGATTAAGGTGTAGCGACTCTCTTGATTGTACACTAAGGTGTAGTCATGCTCATCTTAATATGATTGAGCCAGCATAACCGATCAATCGGTTAAAGCAAGGACAAAGTGGTAAAAACGCCACAACGTACAGTACGTGCCGCGCCAGGTAACTGTGGAAAGTTACCAACTCGGCCTACAACCATCGCCGCCATTACGTGCACCTACAACAATTACCAGCGCCCTTAGCCGCCCTACAGCGACTACCACCACTCCCTTAAATAATAATCAAGCCTTCAAATCATCAACTCATCTACCACTGCTGAGTATACCTTAGTTAGCGTCTAAATAGGGAATCATTGCAGTCTAGGTAGTTCTTGGGTTAATAGTAAGGTGAGTTCACATCAATTATTACTATAATTTCAACAGCAAGTTTAAGGTGTACTTGGGTTCCATCAACTCCCATCTTCTCTAGAGTACTCTCTTTTATGAAACAGGCATCAGACTGATCATCCAGTAATGCATACACCAAGGCTTTGTTGTGTACATTGCTATTGTGGCTTAGCCGCACTGGTACAATCATGCTGTGTGTATCTCCTATTACTGACTGGGTGATCCGAATTCTGCTTGAGACAACCGAGCTCTTCTCATTTGGCCTTGAATGGTTTGCACTTTCTGATTCTCTGCTAAAGGAACTGGCATTCTGTAGAAGAGCAGCACAATGAAGAGAAGTTGGATGGTATCTTTGGCAAATGTTGCAGCATTTTTTACTGTGGCAATCTTGCTTCCTGTGACCATATTTCAACCATCCTCTACATAAGAAATTCTTCTGCACAAAATCAAACCTTGCATTGATGTCAAGTTTGTTAAAATCTTTGCACACATCTAGTTCATGTTCCTCCTGGCAAAGACGACAAAGTGGTTTTCTTATTGCTTGTGTTTTGTTATTTGTAGTCAATCTATTACCTTCAGGTTTAGTTGTTGCCTTTATTTCTGCAGTTTCTGTCTTAAAGCTTTTACTTCCTGTTCTATTATTAGTATTGGCTGCATAGCTGTTGCTACCCTTAGGTGCAGCTGAAAAATTCCTTTGGCTGCTCAGATTACCCATAACTGCACTGTAAGATGAAACAGGGTTGCATGCCTTCATTGCCTCTTCTCGTATAAATCCACAAAATGTTTCAAATGAAGGGTAGAAGCTATATCTTTTGTTATATTCATAAGCAACTGTGTTCCATTTTTAAAGTAGTGGAAGAGGTAATTTGACCAACAGTTTCTGATTCTCCTCAGGATCATTTAAGACAGTCAATTGTGGCACACTGCTTATTGCCCTTTTACAGTTCAGCAAGAAGTCAGAGAAATCCATTAAAGCTGGACCATCATGTTGAGTAATCTTTCGCCATGCATACAACTTTTTCCTGTAGGCATGAGCAATGTGAAATGGATCACCAAACCTACTGGTTATTATGTATTTTGCCTCCTTGTATGCATCTTCAGTGTGCAGTGATAGTAATCCAATAATGGCATTCTTTGCTGCTCCATCTGTGTACTTCCCTAGGTAGAAAAGTCTCTCAGCAAAGTTATCAGTTCTTGTTTCTATGTAAAGCTCAAAGTTTGTTAACCATGCTGTGAATTTAAACAAATCCCCTTTGAATACCTCTGGTTCTGGGCGTGGAAGATTTTCTCTGGCTTGCTTTACCGAGAGGAGATCTGCCAGCCGTTGTATTGCACTATTCTCTAACTGACTTGGTGGACTAGAATGAGTTAGGAAAGACTTCTTAGCATTGTCATTGCTACTTGATTGGTTAATCGGATCGCTACAGTTTTTGACATGAGGCACTTGTGAATCAAACCTTTGTGTGAAAGCATTAGCAGTAGGATTCAGTTTCTTTACAGTAATATTAGCTGTGAAGGTATCCTCCCTTAATTCTTCCTCTGCATAATCTACTACAGAACTGTAATGGCTATGGAATTTCACATTCTTATGAGGCTGTTTAATATTAATTTAATCAGAATATGGCTTTCCTGCTACTGAAGCTTGAACTTCAGATTACATTTGCCCTTGTGTGTTTAAGTATTGAAGAAGCTGCTCCTGCTTTCCAGCAGATTCATTATCAAGATGAAATGAATTCAACCTGTTTTCAACCTCACATCCAATACCATACAGTGCTTCAGCTTCACTCATTGATGCAGCATATTCTGACCTTTCATTATCATCTTGATATTCCAATGCCATCTTCCGCTGTGTTTCTTTGACTACTAGTTCCTGCCTTTTATGCAAGGAAGAAACAGAATTTCTAGAAGTCTTAGTCTCCAGTGAATCATTTTCATGCTGCAAAGCCTGAGCCCTGTTTCTGATATCCTCTATAATTTTACAATGGTATTCCTCACTACTACTTAATTCCTGGTTAACATGCTGAGAAACAAGTGGATCAACTTCCATTAACCTTTCACATGCACAGAAATATTCATCAAACTTCATCTTCTCAGAATTTCTAGTATCCTGCAACTCTAAGACACTCTACTTCATGAATATTGGCATGAATGTCACTAGCTACCTTTCTCCAAGCACGTCTAGCTGAAACAACTCTCTGAGTGCAGAGAGCAACATTATGTTCTTTACCCTTCTCTGTTTGTGTTCTCCTTCTTACACTAGGTGCTCCAACATCCTGCAACTCACGACTATCAATACCACTTCTGTCACCCTTCTCTTGTGGCAGAAATCTCACCTGTATGACTCATTGTGCTTACAGCATGTACAGGTTATCAACTATATAAACCACAACTTCTTCTAAGTCACCTCCTTTACCCTTAGGTATCCTTATTCTTGTGGTGAACTGTGTTGTGTTTACTGCTTTCTGCCAGCAGCCTTGAAGTGAGTGAAGAATGGATCAGCTGACCTTACTGTTGAGTGGAGGCTGTCAGGCTATGAGGCTGACCAAGGCATCATGGGCAGTCTCTGTCCTCCTTCATGTGGATGGTGGATCACCTTTGGGTAGAGTTTCACTGTAGCCGGATGAGCTCATTTTACTTCAGGACTCGGTTTAGCACCGACTCATGGACTGACATCAGGTCACAGAAACTCGTTGTAGGAATTGTCTTTATTGCCAGACCACATGTCGCCGTGAAACTGTATGGATGATATCAGCAGAATTCCTATCACCGCTTCTTCCTTTATTTATGCGATGATTACACAAATTTCCCGTTACACACCTATCTTAGATGAAGTCTACAACTAGTATACATGTCATGTCAGTACTATATCTCATAACAAGTCATTAATACAAAGAAAAACTAAGAAATAACATTACCTCTGTGCCCTTGTGTATAGCTCACCCTGCTTTCCCGCCTGTCTAATAGATAATTCCAAGTATAAGCGACACACTGTCTCCACAAATAAAATAACATCGGCGGTTGGGTATAGAGTACCTTGATTAATAGGGTAGCGAAAACTCGATTTATGGGCGCCATCTCAGTGAGATTATAACTCCTTAAACATACTAAAATCATATGAGGCATATACAATAGATGCCACAGCTACAACTACCAAGGTATGTAAAACTTTCCAAGATCTCAATGTCCTCGCTGCACACATGAACAGTGTACTGTTTCATCTAGTAAGCCTCCAAACACCTGGACCTGGTGTTGATGACCTGGTTCAAGACCTGGTCTTGAACCAGGAGACCTTAAGTCCCAGAGGCTTTGCCTCCTCGTGCAGCGCCTCGAGAGCCATCACCAGGACCTCCAGCGACTCGGCAAAGATTACTGCATCATCGGCAAAAATAAGATCAGTGATCTTGGTATTGTCGAGGGATGCTCCACAATCACTTTGATCTACAACTCTGCCTAATACCCAGTCCATACAAGTATTGAAAAGTGATGGGGCAAGGACGCACCCTTGCCTCACTCCTGTATTCACAGGAAAAAAGCTGGATAAACCTCCCCCACACTTCACAGCACTCTCAGTCCTAGAATACAGGCCAGTTATCAAACCAATAGTCCTTGCAGGAATCCCACGAAGCCGAAAAGGGGACTAGTCCCCTTTTTCAGTCAGGAGGAATGGTACCTGATTGCCATACGACAGTCAAGACAGCATGCAATACGTGGATCATGGCCTCACCCCCAGCTTTGAGGAGCTCTGCACTGATATTACAAACACCAGCTGCCTTTCCACATCTCAACTTCGTTACAGCCTCTCTGACTTCGTCAAGAGAGGGTGCGGTTTCGACAATGGGAAAATCGGCATCCACTGCCTATAATCCAGTGGTGTAAAGCTGCCCAATTGGAGGGTCCACCGTGAACAACTGCCCAAAGTACACAGCCCAACGAGCCATCTGCCCATCCATGTCCGACACGAGGCGCCCATCTGCTGCTCGGATATCACTTGCCAGAGATGGAGACTTGGAATGGAGCTTCTTCAGGGTTCGGTAGGCGGGGAGGAGGTCATTTGCGTTCAAATGGCCCTCTACATCCTCAGCGACACTCCTGACATACCTCTCCTTGTCTCTCCCCAGGAGAGTTCTAGTCCCGCGTGATGAATGAAAAATGCAGGTCCTATATTTGATTCTAAGAAGGAATTTGATGCGAATGATGGTGGTGGCGATTGAACACAAAAACGTTAAGGCTTCCCAAGCAAATTAATATCTTGTTTCTGTAATGACAATGAAGTTTAGTGTACACGTTGCATCTCATCCTCCGTGTACTCATTCCTTCACCTGCCGATATATATATATATATATATATATATATATATATATATATATATATATATATATATATATATATATATATATATATATATATATATATATATATATATATATATATATACTCGACCCTCTATTTACCGGACCTCTTTTTGCCGGATTTCGGATTTCCCGGTCATTTTCCGCCCCTGGACATATGTCTGGAATAGAACGGGACATTAAAGAAAGTACGGCATTCACTTTTCCCGCGTGGAGAGGTTCCCAGCCGTTAGTTCAGGGATGCCGCCACTAGGGGTCAGGGCGGGCGGACACAGCCGCTCTGGGCGGGGATCTACGAAGCACTTACCACCTGCTTGGAGGTGGTAACTCCCAAGTAGGTGGTAACTCGCATCCACAGCGCAGATAGGTGGTTAATTTAGTCGTAAACCTGCATGCTGGCCAACGACTGCTCGAGACTGGCGGCGCCGGCCACCCGCTCTTCTGCCAGTGTAGGTTGGGCAGGGTTTAACGTCTTATTACTCGTTACTATACATCGTAGTGATTATGGTGAGCTGTTATATACACATGTTATTATCTTCATCGGTGTAGCATGTCATGTCACCACATGTCACCTTAACCCGTAAGTGGTCACATTAAATAACACCAATAGTACTCCTCCTGGTCACAAAAAATATTATTTTTATTTTTGCCTTCAAATTACCCAAAATGACCCCAGATAATAATAAAAATGGTTAAAGGTCCAAATCACCTCGTTTAAAGGTCCCGCGGGGACCTGCCTCGCTAAGCGGTGGTGCCAGATGTACTCACTGAAGCGGGTTGCAGTACTTGCGGTCGGTGTGGTAGTCACATTTATAAACTTATCACATATTTTTCTATTCTTTATATATTACAATGCAAAAATATATTATATCACATTAAATCATGTTTATCAAAAGCACATACGGTTTGTTTATATTGCAACTTGGCAAGTAGCCTTGATCCCACCACGACTCGTGGATGTCGGAGCGATAATTCATCATTTACCACATTTTTTGTACACTAATCACGTCTCTAGGATATTTATATATATGAAGCATGCTTATTCATAAACAAATCACTTGTTTTCGTGTATAAAGCACTCCATTCGCAAAATAGTAACACTAATATTACGGAATATTTGATGTCATTTTTTTTTCCTTACGCTAACGGTATTTCAAAGTGCCTTATCTTCCACACTACGTACACAAACATTACCCCTCCTTAATTCTCAGTACTTTGCCAGGGTAAGAGCTTTGCAAGGGTGTTCTCCCCCTGGCTCGGCGGTAACTGACTGACTCGGAGTCTGGGGTTACTGACTCACTGAGGGACGGTGGAAGGGAGGGGGTACCGTGGTAGGCGTCCCATCTGTCAAAGTGGCACGAAACTGTAAGACAAGCTGCCGGACACTCCCAGGAACATAATTACTACCGTGAGCAGAAATTTCAAATCCGTATGTGGCGGGAAATTAAAGAACGTACTTGAACGTTGTTGACGATAGATAGATAAGCCCCTCTGTGATGACGTACTAGTACACCGTGACCACTTACGGGTTAAATAAGGGTGATTTAAAGATGTTAGGTGACGACTGGCGGGGCAGTGTCGGGGACAGGGAAATATTTTGCCGGGCCACCCATAATACTAATACAGTAAACCCTCTCGCATTCGGACTTCGACGGAATTCGGACCTCCTCCTCTTATTTTTTTAAATTCTTTTTCAGCTTAACTTTTTTTTTTTTTTTTTTTTTTTTTTTTTTTTTTTTTTTTTTTTTTTTTTTATAGGGGTAGGTAGGGTGTCATGATGTGCGTCAGTGAGGTTAGAGGCCCAGGCAGCCAGGCAGAGCATTTATGATCCATCACTGAGCATATACTTTGTATACTGTAATTGTGGTTTCTTTGTTGTGTCCAAATGTTGTATTATTGGCGAGTGATCTTGGCCATTGAGCCTTGGACCCAGATCCAGCAACGGAGGTCGTATCTCCAGGTACCACCCGCTGTCCCACCGCCTAGATATTACCTGCCCTTACTACCGTATCCAGCAAGCCTCCCTAGTTAGGTAGTTAACAGGTAGGAAGGCCCTGACTGGCTTGGACGAGTAATGACGTCATCAAATTTGTCATCAGTCACCAGCCAATGACAAACTGACAAGTCAACAAGACATTTGACACGGCCTTTAAAGGTCATGTCACACGAATACTTTTTCCATTAGTGTTACGGGGTGGCTGTGGCAAGAATGTTTCCCCGTCACTGGCTTCCCCGCCACCTCAACACCTAAGGGGAGAGTCCGCCGTGAATTTTAAATTGCATCTACGGTCATGAATAATTTATATGTTGTGTATATTAGTACCCTTGTTATCAAAGGAAAATTTCAAGCTGATCAGATGAAAGGAAAATTTTGAAAATATTAAGGAATCTATTTTTGTTGGTTTTTGATGAAATTTTGAATTGCATCTTCTCAGCCATTTTTTGACCGATTTCCTTGTGACATGAGCATATGATAATTAATTGTTGTTCTAACAATTTGTTCTGATAATTTTTTTTTTATTGTTTTCGATTTATTTTTTAATTGTTAAAAAAAAAAAAAAAAAAATTTAAGGATAATTTTCCCATATATCAAAACTAAGACTTAAAAAAAAAAAAAAATCAGGACTGATTTTTCTACGATATTTGATTTTGTATGTCCTAAAGTTTCGTGAAAATCGTGCCAAAAATAAAAGCAGAGATGAATTTTATGTTCATTTTATACTAGTTTTGAGAAAAACGCGTTTGAATTTTGCTAAAGTTTCTGCGCTCCAGTGAAGGTACTATACTGTCAATGCTACTTGCATATGAATTTTACGGGATCAGTAATCACATATCAATGCATGCATAAAAGGATCTGCACCTTGTCCCCCCTTATAAAGGTATTAATTAATCGCTCAAAGGCGAGGGTGTCAGGGCGCGCCACGCCCCTCATTGTTGCAAGGTTCCATCAAAATTCACCAGGTGCATAGCTTTCGGTTGGAATTCCTTTGTCTGTCTTCCTCTTCTTGTTTATTGTCTTCTTCGGTGTAATTCTTCTCTTTTCTAGTCCTTTTTGGATGTAGCCTATACATTTGTACCAAAAAATTTGTGAACAGGTTGCACTTTTCATATCCAAAATTGTGTTCCAGAATTGTTACCTGGGTAACAAACTTCACCCTGAAGATTGCTGTTGTTGGTTTTTTTAAGGCTTAGTTTTGATATATGGTAAAATTATCCTAAATATTATTATTATTTTTTTTTTTTACAAGTTTTGAAAGTTTAAATGCCCCTCGCTATGGGCATTTAAATTTATGTCCGGCTGAAAAAAATTCCACTATTCGAAAGCCAAAGGATAGGTTGTTGCCATAGACCAAGGTTCCAATCTATGGTTGTATCTATATACAAACCAATGGCGGCGCAAAAGACGACTGAGAAATCGGATTTGTTATTAGTGATGGAAATGGACCATATACCGTATTTGCCGGCGCATAAGACGCACCCCTATTTTACAAGGAGGTTTTGAGAGAAAAAAATATATTGGGGTTTTTGAAGGATTTTTTTTTTTTTTTTTTAATTAGGAAAAGTTATTAAAAAAAAAGATTTGTAGGGGAAAGCAGATAATAATGAGCATGTACCTAAATACAATATTCACTGTGCAGTGAATGTGAATGAAAAATTATACTAGTCGAAATGTAAAGGGAATGACAGGGTAACCAAAATCGGTCATAAATCATAATATATTGCAGGATGCCCCTACGAATTGATATTCTAATATTATCTACCTATGACATATAGCTTAGATTTAATGTTGTAGGTATGCCTTTGTTGCTTTTCTGCTATGTGTTTAGTCAAGGTGGTACAAAGGCCTATGATGTCTCCTATCCCACCTTGCTTACCACTGTAGCGGCGCTAACACACACACGCACATACACACCTGCATCGGCTTAGGCCACCCCCCTGTCTGGGACCAGGATTAGAGGCCCGAGGGTGACCTGACGCAGACCTGACTTGTCCTCGCCGACACAACTGCAACATCAGCCAGGTAATTCAGTCAGCCACAGGACACACAGAGACACACACGCCACGCACCTCTTGTCCCCACGTTGTACAATGACTCGTTGTCAAATAATCAACAAAGCCACGACGCCCTTTCTCCATCCTTGTGTGTATAGACAGACTCCCCAAGATACTACACCTCCCTCTCACCGCTCACACTCCTTCAAATAAAACTTTAACACGCTTTGTTTCACTATTCCATTTATCAACAATACTCATTCCAGTGAAGATTCCATCACCATTTTCTGCCTCCCTTCTATCATCTCCTTCCAACTGTTGTGTCAACTTGTGGCCCGAATCGAATGCGGGTTAAGGCGACATCTAATATGCGGGATGTTTGTCTTTTGCATGGGTGCGGGGAGGAGTCTCAGCGGTAATGACCCATGGTGGGTGCGCGGAGGGCGTCGCCGAGTGAAGTATCCCAGGTGAAGCGGCAGACCTGAGATATCAGACTTTTTACAATGGAGAGCAGCAGCGGGGGGTGGATGATGTTTACATCTGACACGGCCATCATGGCAGCAACAATCGCTATCTTGTTGCCCCAGCTCTTATTTTCTCTTAAACTCCAACCTTTTCTTAGTATTATGCATTACTGTTGATAACACAGTTACAAATTTGTGCTCAGTGAACTACTGCTCAACACAGATCACTCCAGACCCCTTTAGTAATACACCACCGGCTGTTCTGCATTCTCTGCCCGACCTCTCATGCGCTAATATGGCCGCATTAGACGCAGGGTGAACTTTGCATTCCTTTTTAAGGGAAAAAACAGCGTCTTATGCACCGGCAAATACGGTAACTCAAATTCGTATATTAAAAAATTATTTTAATATTTTCACTGCGGACTCTCCCCTTAAATAACCCTTATTTAAGTTGACACGCGGTACTACACTGACCTTAATAATGACGCGTGTATATAACGGCCCACCATAATCACTACGATGTATAATAACTAGTAATGACGTAAAACCCTGCCCACCCTGCTGGCGAGCGACCTGCCCCGCCTGGCGCCCTGTCTACCTCTCAGGACAACACGCTGTCATCCGCCTCACCTGTGCCTTCCTGAAGAAGACAAGTCAGCTACCACGCCTGTGATAGCATCATAGGATATCACCAGGGATCAGGATCATAGAGCTCCTCAAGGGGTCCTCACAGCCCTACAGACAACACCAAAAAGGAGGAGGAAATCTCCGCCATCATGATAATGCTGCCGGCTGCCGCTGCCAGACGTAGGACTGATAGTACTGTACACTACTCCTGTACAGTACTGTATTGTGTATTTTTACTGAAGATTTATTTATTTACATGATTTATCTTGTTTATTGATATTTGCATGACTTAGAAATTTTCTATATTCACCTAATTTTTTTTTTTTTTATTATTATTATTTTATCCCTGCATTATTCGGATCCTTGCATTACTCGGACCACTCCTTGGCCCAATTAGTCCGAATACGAGAGGGTTTACTGTATTCACTATTTCAACCCACATACACACCTTCTACCACTAAACCACTAGCAACACAGGCTCCTTCCTTATATATCTTACTTTTTTAAATTTTTTTTATCGGGCCTCCAGCAGGGGAGGACCACGGGCTAGCTTGAGCCCATCAGAGAGATGCTTTGAAAAAAAAGAGAGGTGTGTTCGTGCTGCTGGCGTGCGGCACGAGGACTGGCTTGTCCATCCTGACGAGGAGTGCGGGGTAGAAAGGGGCACTCGGCAATATCTTACAGTAAAACCCTTGTAACTCGGAATTTTATATAACTCTGCAAGGCAAAAACTAAGTTTTTTTTTAAAGTTTTTTTTAACATTATGCCTATAGCACGTGTAGGCAGTGAGCTCCAGGGGTGGGATGGTAAGCCCTGGAGGCTCACTCGAGGGCTGTGATGGTTGGCCCTCGCCCGTGGTGGCGCAGGCAGGATTCCTATAGTGACGCCTGTAATTAGAGGCTCATGCCGCCCCCCTGTGTCCTCCCATGCACTCGCAGTCGAAGGTAGAGTTAATGGACAGGGCATGTGAGTGTTCTTAGGCCACTCAACGGTGCAGAAAGATTTCAAGTGGATTTATGGGTCTCACTCGGGATCGAACTCGGGTCTTTGAGAACGCCAGTCGGTGACGCTAACCACTCTGCTACCGCTTCCCCTAAACTGCATCTCTTGGTTTTCACTCGGCATATCATGCCCTCACAACCTCTTGTGTTTACATGTAAACAGAAAGTCTGCAAAAAATAATGTATCTCGGCATATTGCTGTCATAACTGCATCTCTTTGCTTACACTCGGCATATCCTCAGTTGCATAAAGTCGTGTTTTTGTCCTTTTGACCCTTTCCTGCAAGCTCAGGCTCTTCAATTTCATTCCCTTCCTGCTGGAGACACCCTTGCATGATGGAGCTGACATCTTGAAATACAGTACTGTATGATGTAATCCCAAACACGTAAAATAGGTGGCTAAGTAAAGCAAAGGTCGGGAACCAGCGTGTAGGCTGTCAGCTGCTGAGCCGTGTTTATGTCGTCAAAGCACCGTCTTGGATACGAATTCCGTTTTTTGTCGAAATTGAAAAAGGATTGGTTTCTGCTTCAAAAACACAACAAGCTTGGTAGGAGCCGAAATAATAATCAATGCAAAACATTGCAAACAATATCACAAAGCATTATAACACACATTTCAGCAAGTGTTATTGGATTTGGATTCGTAATCCAAAACGGTGCTTGGACGACGAAAACACCGCTCAGCCTACACGCTGGTTCCCGATCTTTGCTTAATTTGCCACCTGTTTTGTGTTTTGGGATTACATCATACAGTACTGTATATCAAGATGTCAGCTCCATCACGCAAGGGTGTTTCCAGCAGAAAGGGAATGAAATTGAAGAGTCTGAGCCTGCAGGAAAAGGTGAAAGTGCTGGCAAGGATGGATGCAGGTGCGTCCATGCGTGCTATTTGTGCTGAGTTTGATATCAAATCCAGCACATTCTACCTGTGCACTGGTAAGTGTAATTTTTATGCTTTTACAGTGTATTAGGAGTATTACGGAGTATTTACATTTTTTTTTTTTTTTTTTTTTAACCCATATCAGAGGACATTGCATAACTCGGCACATTGAATGACTCGGCAAGGGCCAGAGCCCCTATCGTGCCGAGTTATAAGGGTTTTACTCTATTATCTGATACATTAAAACTCCTTAAATTGCAAACATTCCAAAATAAAATGAAATATGCTAAGATGTTGAGATGACGGGGCAGCGAGCGGAGAAAGGCAGTCTGGCAGGCCATCCTTGCCCCCAAATACCAGATAAAGTTCGTGAATGGCTACACTTCCCGGACTTTCGCAGTTTCCAGACTTTTGGGGTTCCCGGACCAGGCTAATCCCCTAATAGTCCGGAAAATGGAGGGTCGAGTGTATATATATATATAAATATAAAATTAATTTCCGCAGGCGAGTGCACGTGTCCAAGGCGACGGTGGAGTGTCTGAAGGGTGTGTACGAGGTGGAGCCTGGCCTTGGGATGATGCGGGACCAATACCTCAAGGTAGGTAACCTCCACTCCCCACCCCCACATACACACACGATAGTTCAATAATTTTATGCTTTCATGCATTAACTTTATTAAATGCTTATAGTATTATTATATTAAAAATTATTTATATTATTATATTTATTTACATGACAACAAAAACCTAGGAGTGGTAATACAGGACAACTTAATATACCGTACATACAAAATACACATATATAAAAACATAAGGAAAATAGGGAAGCTACAATAGGCAGTCAGATCTACACGTGGTAGTTCCTGTAACTTAACACTACCTACATCCACCTTTCATCCCCATCCATGAAATTGTCTAACGTACACACACACACACACACCAAACTGTGTGTGTAGCGTACACACACACACACACACACCAATTACATATTGAGTCCTCTCGGAACACTGTCATTTTGATTGGGGAGACAGCCTTGTGGGGAACTAAAATAATTAGCAAATTTTTCTCTGATGTCCCCTGCAGCAGCAGAATACATGTTAGCCCCCAGTCTGATTCGCACATCTGTCATCCCAGATTCCCTTCCAACATCACACTCCATTTCCAATCCTTCTTTCTCTCTCATGAAATTATGTAGAACACCTATTGCCTTAATGATAATGCCAACTTTCTCCGGCTTGGCAATAATAGTTTGCTGGAGGATGCGCCACTTGGAAACCATAATGCCAAACGCATTTTCCACCACACTTCGAGCACGACTTAACCTGTAGTTAAATATTATGTTCTTCTTGTCACGCATATTTTTTCCCGGATATGGCCGCATGAGGTGGGGTTTTAGGGGGAATGCCTCATCACCCACAAACACATATGGCAAATCTCCATTTGGAGACTGCGGAAGAAGCAAGGTGCCATCTTCCAATGCCCTGCCAAACGCAGACTGTGCAAACACACTCCCATCATGTTCTCTATCATAGGAGTCAACATCCAGGTAGATGAACCGATAAGCTGCATCTGCTACACCCATCAATATTGTACTGAAGGTACTCTTGTCATTAGAATACGAGGACCCCAAAGCTGACTTCTGGATGTGGATGGGCTTGCCGTCTACTGCACCTGTTTGTGAAAAGGATGATAAATACCTTGCAATTGCTACTTACTATAATAATTCTATGATTCATTCCCCTTGAATAAAATTCTTTTACCCCTAGCACTACTGAGTAAAAAACATTGCAGATAGGTTTTATGGGACTAGTTTTTACTCCAATGTACTTATCAATTAATTGGAAGCTTTTACAAAAAACAATCCCTGAACTTTATTATAGTATGCCAATTTCTGGTTCACGTCCTATAATGGTATTATATATTTTATATATATATATATATATATATATATATATATATATATATATATATATATATATATATATACAGGGAGGTCCCGAAGATACGAGCAGTTAGGTTCCACCTGGCATACTCATAAAGCGAAATCTCGTATAGCAAAATACATAACTAATGGTAAAATATAGGTTTGGTTCCAGGACCCCATCAAAGACATGTTTTTCAAGCTAAAATAAACTATACCAAACACAACAAACACACAGCATCTATATTACCCACACTGTACTACCTATTCTGTAAAAAAAGCATTCTGAAAGAGAAAGTAGCACATAAAAGGTACTGTAGAGGAACGGGGTTGTACAAGACGTACTGCAGGGGACGCCGCGTGATACAAGAGAGGGTAGGGTAGGTAAGGGACAAGGGAGGGGTGCGCAGACCTCTTCCACTGCCCACAAACTCGTCTTTGCGCATCTGAATCATTGTACATTGTTGTGTACACTTTAGCTAGACACGGGTTACACCAAACACAGAGTTCACACAGGTTTATTTCGGTGGGAATATGTAGGTGCAGCGGAGGAATGCCACGAGGAACAGAGAGAGGAGGAGCGGTGTCCTCTCACTGTGGTGGTAGGTAGGTAACTGCCAGAAGCTGGTCTAGGAAGCCAGGGCGGAAACCCAGGAACAGAGGTGAAAGAGGAATTTGGGTCATGAGCGAGTCAGGTCCACACCAGGTGTTGGCTTGACCTTTAGGGGTAATTAGTCAGATGTGCAGCCCCAAGCTTGGGGCCACCAGAATACTCCCCTTTTCACCTGCGAGTCGGGTCTCCACGCCAGGTGTTGGCTTGACCTTTAGGGGTAATTAGCCAGGCGTGCGGCCCCAAGCTTGGGGCCACCACAACATCATCATGCAGCCCAGATGCATATGTGGTAGGGCGCGCATTTTGAACTTGGTAATTTTACTCACCCCAGTTTGAATGTCGTAGCATTGGATTTTTGATCTCGTATATTGAAAATAGACCCTAATTTACTCAGCTCGTATCATTAATTTCTCGTATACCGAATGCTCGTATAACGGGACCTCCCTGTATATATATATATATATATATATATATATATATATATATATATATATATATATATATATATATATATATATATATATATATATATATATATATATATATATATATATATATATATATATATATATATATATATATATGGGGGATATACCGGATATCCGACCTATTGTTTTACTATCCCGTATCCGGCTTTACATGAAATATCGGGCTATCTGGCCGGATAGCCAGATATTGCCTTAAACGACTACTTACTAAACTATACTACAGGTCAAATTCGCTTCTTATTCTGTGATTTTTATAAGCACTGGTTTCTGCCTATGACCAACAGTACCAACCGTACATAGGGAGTTTTTAAAGGATGCTATGTAGACAATTTCATGGATGGGGATGAAAGGTGGATGTAGGTACGTAGTGTTAAGTAAGAGGAACTACCACATGTAGGTTTCACGACCTCTTGTAGCTTCCTTGTTTTTATGTACCGCCGGACTTTCATACCATCACACCGGTATCAGGTTATCCAGCTAAGAGTATATAGATATATAGTAAAGGTAAAAGTAAAGATGGGGGCATACGCTATGTATGCTGCGCATAGCCTCGTCGCTCATCTCCGTCGCACTAGCCCTTGAGCCTACTGTGGTGGGTGAGGACACTGGGCTTGTATGACGTCCGTGTTACCACAGTTACCTTCCCCAGGTTTTCCCAGGTTCCCATTTATCGACCATCCCCAAAAGGAAGGATGAACGGAAAGGATCTGGGTGTGCTGGCTGCCGACTTGCGCTGGCCCAGATTAGAACCAGGGCCCTCAGATACGTAGCTAGTTGTGCTAGCCCCTACAACACCTTGACAACAATAGATAGATAAATATAGATATTTACATACATATACATTCATACACACACACACACATATATATATATATATATATATATATATATATATATATATATATGCAGGTCCCGTTATACGAGCATTCGGTATACGAGAAATCAATGATACGAGCTGAGTAAATTAGGGTCTATTTTCAATATACGAGATCGAAGATCCAATGCTACGACATTCAAACTGGGGTGAGTAAAATTACCAAGTTCAAAATGCGCGCCCTACCACGTATGCATCTGGGCTGTATGATGATGTACAATGATTCAGATGCACAGAGACGAGTTTGTGGGCAGTGGAAGAGGTCTGCGCACCCCTCCCTTGTCCCTTACCTACCCTACCCTCTCGTTATCACGCGGCGTCCCCTACAGTACAACGTCTTTTTTGCTTGTATTGTGCCTTGTGAGTCGATTTTAGTGATTTCCTGGTTTACTTAATGTGCTTATTGTGACTTATTTGTGCTCTGTCCTACTGTGCTGTCACACTCTTAATTCACTGTGATTTGTGTGGTGGTGTGGTGGTGCGGTGATGTGGTGGTGGAGGAGTTTATTTTAGCTTGAAAAACATGTCTTTGATGGGGTCCTGGAACCAAACCTATATTTTACCATTAGTTATGTATTTCGCTATACGAGATTTCGCTTTACGAGTAGGCTATGCCAGGTGGAACCTAACTGCTCGTATCTTCGGGACCTCCCTGTATATATATATATATATATATATATATATATATATATATATACACAAACCTCGTTTTCCCGGACTAATAGGGGGGAGCACTGGTCTGGGAACTGCAAATGTCCGGGAATCACAAGTCAAGAAAAAAAAAAAAAAAAAAAAAAAAGTCCGATGCCAGTACCCACCCCCGGACGTTTATCCTACTCTAGTATTTACTGTCCGGCAACCGCCAATATCAACTAACCCGCCGCGGACTTTTACGTCCGCTGAGCATGCTGCCACCTGGCGAGAGGCAGCAGAAAGTGTTCAATAGTCTCAAGAGACGTTCCTGCACCAGGGGCAGTGGGGGTCAGGAGACTAACGGAGGCTGTGCAGGTGAACCGTGAGTGTCGTGTGCCCAAATGTAAACAATACGACCACTACGCATGCTGCCACCTGGCGGGAGGCAGCAGAAAGTATTCAATAGTCTCAAGAGACGTTCCTGCACCAGGGGCAGTGGGGGTCAGGGGACTAACGGAGGCTGTGCAGGTGAACCGTGAGTGTCGTGTGCCCAAATGTAAACAATACGACCGCTGAGCATGCTGCCACCTGGCGGGAGGCAGCAGAATGTGTTCAATAGTCTCAAGAGACGTTCCTGCACCAGAGGCAGTGGGGGTCAGGGGACTAACGGAGGCCGTGCAGGTGAACCGTGAGTGTCGTGTGCCCAAATGTAAACAATACGACCGCCGAGCATGCTGCCACCTGGCGGGAGGCAGCAGAAAGTGTTCAATAGTCTCAGATGTTCCTGCACCAGGGGCAGTGGGAGTCAGGGGACTGACGGAGGCCGTGTAGGTGAACCGTGAGTGTCGTGTGCCCAAATGTAAACAATACGACCGCTGAGCATGCTGCCACCTGGCGGGAGGCAGCAGAATGTGTTCAATAGTCTCAAGAGATGTTCCTGCACCAGGGGCAGTGGGAGTCAGGGGACTGACGGAGGCCGTGTAGGTGAACCGTGAGTGTCGTGTGCCCAAATGTAAACAATACGACCCCTGAGTATGCTGCCACCTGGCGGGAGGCGCGGACACTGACCAAGGGTGACAGGAGACGCTCTGACCGCCGGACAACTTTGTCAATTTACGAACAGGACCAGGCATTTCAATGTAAAAAAAAAAAAAAAAAAAAAAAAAAAAAAAAAAAAAGTCCGAGACTCTTGACATATCCCTGGACCTCTGATTTTGTCCGGCAAATCCGATATCCGGGAAATGGAGGTCCGGGAAATCGAGGTTTGTGTATATATATATTCTAATCAAGGTTTTACGCATACCTACCCAGACAATGTGGGAAGTTCCACCGATTGCTGAATTCCTCTGCAATTTTCTTCCAATCTTCAGTTGTGGGTTTTGGCATAAACAGTGGAGCACCAACATCCCATATCTCCTGACACACTTCCTGGATGATATAACAGACAGTAGCGCGTCCCACACAGAAGTACCGTGCCACATCTCTCTGGCTCATGCCTGTAGCCAAATATCTGTAAAATATATATATTTAATTAATCAGAATACTCCTTTTATTGTAGGTTACTGGTAGGCCCAGTATTCATGAATGAACTCTTAAAATATTGTTTCATGGCTTATTTATTACCATTCCACATTATGCATTAGGACAACAATTAGGAAAATTAACATCACTAAACACAACCTACCATAGCAAAACACTTGTAACCCTGCGGTGCTTTTAGCACCAATGTGCTCTCTACATATAGATGTGTGCAATGTACCTCTAACAATGTGATAATAATGGGTAAATGTTGAAAATATGTACTACCGAACACCAACCGGGGAGGTATCTCTTAATAGCAAAATATACCGAAATACATCGTATTATACTGAAATAGTACATACCAATTTTTTTTTTTTTTTACATCACAAAGGACTGGCCAAGGGCACAACAAAAATAGGTAACACAAAGCCCGCTTAGTTGCCAGTCACTATAAAGAAGACAGTAAGAGAAAAAAAAAGGGGGGTGGGCCAATTTACCGTATTTGCCGGCGCATAAGACGCAGTTTTTTTCAAAGAAAGGGAATGCAAAAATCACCCTGCGTCTAATGCGGCCATATTACTAACGAGAGGTCAGGCAGAGAATGCAAAATGGCCGGTGGTGTATTACTAAGGGGGTCTCAAGTGATCTGTGTTGAGCAGTAGACCACTGAACACCGATTTGTAACTGATTTACTAATACATAATATCAACAGTAATGCATAATACCAAGAAAAAGTTGGAGTTTAAGGCGTTTTCTGCGGGGGAGCAAGAGAAATTTCGCTTGCAAGCGGTCACTTTTCTCTTGCTGTATCGCTTGCTCCATGAGAAGGCGACGCAGCGGCTGAGATGTAAGCAAAACAAAGATCAAATGACTATTTTGACCCTCTAGATATTTTCACACTGGGACGTATCCTATACCGTCATAGTCAGAAAAGTGTGCAGATTCAGGAAACGTGCTTAGAAATTTAATGTGATCATAAATAGCTGAGCAATGAGGTGATGAAGCCAATCAAGCGGGAGAAAATGTTTATGCACTGTTTTACTTAACCCTTGTTTTCGTATACAGGGAGGTCCCGTTATACGAGCATTCGGTATGCAAGAATCCGATGATACGAGATGTGTAAATTAGGGTCTATTTTCAATATACGAGATCGAAAATCCAATGCTACGACATTCAAACTGGGGTGAGTAAAATTACCAAGTTATTTACTTAAGTAAATTCAAAGTTATTTACTAAAGTAAATTACAAGTTATTTACTAAAATTATAAAGTCCTTTACTGACTATATGATTTTACCTAAGGTTGTACGATAATCAATCTGAAAATATGATAATTCTGGTGGCTCGGTACGACAATGTGGCCTACAAAAATTCACCTCCCTGAACGAAATACAATGATTCAGATGCGCAGAGACGAGTTTGTGGGCAGTGGAAGAGGTCTGCGCACCCCTCCCTTGTCCCTTACCTACCCTACCCTCTCGAGTCTATTGTATCACGCGGCAGCACCGAGGATCTTTCCTCTTCCCCAAGTGATCAAGGGGAGGAAGAAGAACTCTAACCCAGTCATCCCTGCAAACGCAGTCACCCCTGTTTTCTCTCGAGCCTTAATAAATTTACCTTAATAAATTTACGGTATCTCCTGGTTCCGCAGTTCCACGATCTTTTCGGCGGCTTGCTCTCTCCCCGCAATTCGTGCTCGATGGACCGTGCTCTTCGAGAACGCCATACTCCCAATGTCCATTCCAAGAACTTGAGCGATAGCTGCGAACGTTGACTTTGCTTGCCGCACCGACAACTCTCGATCCCAAGTTGAAATGAGGTTAAGATCCTTCACGGAGATCGATGGCGACTGTTTGAGTTTTTTCCTCTGGCTTCGGAATCCACGAGCCGGTGATGACGTCGTCGACACAGGACTGCTGCTGCTGCTACTGCTTTGGCTTGGGATTTCCGCCCTTTCAGTCAGCCTGGCAATGTCGCTGTCTTCACGTTCTCGGAGCCGCTTGAGTCGAGTTCCACGCTCGACCTGCTTCTCCACCTTCTTCGCTGTCACGAGGTCAATTCCAGCCATGGATGATTCCCCTCTGTCTTCTCTCTGACTCCGTAGGAACTCTTTGTCCTTGTCCTTCACGTCTGCCCGTTGGAGAGAGGAGGAGTGTGCGAGGTCGAAGATTTCTTGGAGGTCTCCTTTGAAAATCTCCTCATCCATACTATGTTTCGGCCTGTCTTTGTTCTTGTTCTTCTTGAGGTCATTGTACGCCTTTACCAGCTTTGACAGCTTCGTGCCGGCGTGTATTACTGTAGTTGTCGGAATCCCGGCGCGCGACCAGAAGGGGAGAACCTCCTCCACCACCGCCTTCCTGCTCCCGCTCGCCGTCTTCCCCATCTCCCGGTGGTGGTGGTAGTAGCGGAGGAGGACCTGCTCCTTCGATGGTAGCCGGGCTCCGGTGATTTCATCGATTGGAGCCTTGTCGATCAGCCAAAGATTACTAGCGGCTCTTGTTGCCATGTTGATAACCTGAGGGAGAAAAAAAGTGGAAATTTAGAAAAATCCTGAAATTTGAGTCACGTCACCTAAATGTTCACTTTGTCGGGACCCCTAAATATTACTCAATTCGCCCAAAATTTCAACGCAATACTGTTTTACTATGAGAGAACCGGAATAATACACGAGTGTGCAACATTTCAAAACTTTTGCATTTTGGGACACCCTAAACCTCAATATAACCTAACCTGGTAAACCTAATTCTAGTCCTTTCCCGCCCTTAGGCCTCGTTAGGAGGTTAATGGTAAGGTTAAGTTAGTAATATTCTTTTGGGGGTTCCAGGGGGGGGTCATTTAGGGGGGGAGGGGGATTGAAGGGGGTATCTCTCCCCCATTCTATAATTACGTTTTAGTGGTATCTGAAGGAGTCTGTGGAGGTCTGGAAAGAAAGAAAAAGCACTAATAAGGGCGGGAAAGGACTATAGAATTTTACCAAAATTTTAACACTCGCTGACGTTGGCGAGATTTCTTGTCGGCGACATTCCAGGTACCCCCTTTAAGTGGGGCTAATTGCCCTGACTTCTGACGGGTGATGTTGGGGTTCAAAATACTTCCTATAGTGAGATCTAAGACATGGGACACTGGGATAGTCACACCTACGTTCATTGTACGAAACTACACTAATACCCAAATATTTTAGGAATTAAAATCAACATACCTTAGTGTTATTCCAAGGCGCTCGGGTACACCCACAGGGTCCCTGAAGTTGGTGATCTGCTTCCCAATGTGGGGGCCAACTAGCACCAGAAGTTCATCAAAGTCGGCTGGGGTCATTCTGTAAGCCCCGTGGAATGAGGTTGGGTCAGTCGTCTTCTCCACCTCCATCAGAACCTTGTGCTCGCCACGACGGGGCCTCTCAAGAAGTGGTTCGCGTGACAATACCCTTCTCTTCCTCCTCCTCCTCCTCCTCACTGGCCTATCTTCACATTCTGCAGACCCAGCTGCAAGCATAAAAAAGCCAACGGCAGCAAGAAAGTCCTCATCGTCCATGTCTCTCAGCTTCTTCTTCTTGTGACCGTTGTCGCTTAGTATCGCTTCATAGGTCCTCTTCCACTTCGTCTCCTTCGTTAACAAAACGTTGTTGTTGTTGTTGAAGGGCAGTGATGTCGAAATCGACGATATTCGCCCTGGTGTACCGCTGTGAAGTAATCACAGTCGTGACAGTTGATTAGTCTTCCTCAGGAAGGCACAGGTGAGGCGGATGACGGCGGGGCGTCGTGATGGGTGGACGGCAGCGGCGGCCAGCAGGGTGGGCAGGTCAAAAGTGGTGACGTTCAGGGCGATGAGTTGACCACGTAGAAGTTGTCGATGGGAGTGGAAGCGAGGACTGCAGCAGGAAGTGCTCAATGGACTCCGGGACGTTCCTGCAGCAGGGGCAGTGCGGGTCGGGCGTGAGGTGCAGGCGGTGCAGGTGTGCCGTGAGTGTTGTGTGACCGATCCTCAAGCGAGTGAGTTCGACATCCAAGACGCGGGACGTTTGTCTTATCCATGGGTGCGGGGAGGAGTCTGTGCGGTATTGACCCATAGAGGTGGCACGGAGGGCGTCGCCGAGCGACCTATCCCAGGCGGGGTGGCATTTTCTCGAGATGAAACGCTTTGCGGTGGAGAACGGCAGCGGGAGGGGGGTGATGTTTATCTCGGAAAGTGCCATCTTGGGCAGCAGCATCAGCAACCTCGTTGCCCCGGATGTTGCAGTGGGAAGGCACCCACTGAAAGGTGATCTCCCAGCCCACAGACGTGAGGTAGAGGAGTAGCCGTTGAAGGGTGTATGCAAGGGCAGTGGAGGATGCCGGGCGACGGGAGAGGAGGAGAGAGAGTCCGTGTAGATCACAGCCCTGGCACAGGCGTGGGTGGTGTTGAGGGGGTACCGTTGATTCGGGCCGCCAGTTGAAACAGGCCGCCTATAGTAGCATGCATACCCAGCATACTTTGACAGTATACTTTGACAGTATACTTTGTGGTTAAGGTTAGGTTAGGTTAGGTATACTTTGTGGTTAAGGTTAGGTTAGGTTAGGTATACCTTGTGGTTAAAGTTAGGTTAGTGTGTGTGTGTGTGGTTTTTTTTTTTTTTTTTTTTTTTTTTTTTCTTCTCCTCTTAAATTTGTGCCTATAGCGCCTGTAGGCAGTGGTGACCCAGGGCTCGGATGGTAGGCTCTGGAGGTTCACTTGAGGGCTGTGATGGTTGGTCCTCGCCCGTGGTGGCGCAGGCAGGATTCTTATAGTGACTCCTGTGATTAGAGGCTCATGCCGCCATCCTGTGTCCTCCGATGCACTCGCAATCGAAGGTAGAGTTGATGGGCAGGGCATGTGGGTGTTCTTAGGCCACTCGACGGTGCAGAAAGGCTTTGGGTTTCTTCGGGGATCGAACTTGGGTCACCGAGAACGCCAGTCGGAGACGCTAACCACTCCGCTACCGCCTCCCCAAAGAGGTTAGGTATACTTTGTGGTTAAGGTTAGGTTAGGTTTCATTAAAACTTATATGGTTATGCATAAATGCATGCTTGGTATGCATTTAATATAGGCGGCCTGATTCAACTGGCGGCCCGAATCAACTGTATCCGTGTTGAGGTAAGGCAACTTGTTAACTCTTCCCCGAGAAGAGCTGCGCGGTCATTCAGTTCAGTTCAGTTGTTGGTCGGGAGTCGGGCCTTTTTCAACGGCACTCCCTGACGCGTTTCTTCTTGCTGTCTGGTCTTTACTTAGTTGTCTTCTCTTATACTATATTTTTAGTTTCTTTCCTTTTCTTTCTTACTATTTTCTCTGGTCATCCAAAAACTGTTGATTGTTCTTTTTGCTTCTTCCACATTCCCGTCTCTAAACAAATACTCCCCCACTATATCCTCTTCCTCCTCTAGGTAAGGTTGTTGTAGCCTCACACTTTTCCTTCTTTCATTACTGTAGGCTGGGCACCATAACAAGAAAATTTTTAAGTCCTCCTTTTCTGCCCCACACAATTCACATGTTATTTCTTCTCCCCAGAACCTCCTTCTGTCATTTAGTTGTAGGTTGTTCGTCCTGCATTTAAATAGTAGTTCTGAAGCTTGATCATTGCTGTATACTTCTTCTTAGCCTCCCTTCTCTTTTCTCCATTTTCTATACATTTTCAAACTTGTTTTTTCATTCATTTCATTCACCCATTCTCTTGTATCCAACTCTCTCATTTTCTGCCTTATACTCTCCTTTGTCTCACACCTCACACCCTTGTTCATGACTCCAGTCTTTCTCAGATCTTTCATTACAGCTTGCATCCATTTATTATGTCTTTTCTCAATCATCTCCTCTCCTATCCTTTTCACTAGGTCATTCCCGTCTACTAATACATACCTCAAGTACTTCCATTGTCCCTCCCTTATTCTATTCCTACACCCCATTTTCAATTCTCTGTAATTTATCCATTTCCTGTTTTGTTAAATTTATCACATTAACCCCATATAGTATTGATGGTAATGCCACACTTTTCCAGTACGTTTTGTCTATTAGAATTTTAGAACAACTTTTTGCAATGACACTATACATCATATTTGCCATTTTTCTTGCCTTATTAAGCATTTCTTCTTTTTGTATTTTGAAACAGTTCTTCTTGTCACTTATGGTTATCCCTAAATATTTCATTCTATCTCTAACATTTATACTTCCCAACTTTTCAGGCTTATCTTTTACATTGAAAATAATGATGTTACTTTTATTTTTATTCATTTCCAATCCATACTCCTTACCTATTTCCTCTAACCTATGTACTACCTGTTCTGCTTCCTCTATACTACTTGCCAGTAACATCCTGTCGTCTGCAAAGAAAAGTGCTGGTATGCTAAACAATTCGTCCTTAAACCCCTTGCCTAGTTCTTCTAATTCCTGGATAATCCTGAAGGTCACTAATTTAAACAGAGTTGTTGATGCCGTACACCCTTGCCTAATTCCACTTGTTACATTTATCTCTACTTCTTTACCCAGTCCTAATTCTACCTTGGTCTTGTCTCCTATATATACGTTTGCTATGAATTCAATAGCAATGTCGCCTCCGTGGTGAAGTGGCTAGCATGCCTGGCTACGAATCTGCGGGCCCTGGTTCGATCCCGGGCCAGGGCAAGCCGGTGACCAGCCTACCCAGCTGTTCTTCCTTCCTTTCGGGGTTGATAAATGGGTACCTGGGGTAACCTGGGGAAGGTAACTGTGGTAACCCGGGAGTCACACTAGCCCTGTGTCCCGGGGTAACGGGTCCTCACCCACCACAGGCTCTAAGGGCTAATGCCACGGAGATGAGCACCGCATGCCTTGGCTCGGCGCTGGTCCCGAGGTTGCCGAGTTTGGGAACTTCATCAACCTGTACTCCCACATCTTTTTTCTTCCATCTTTATTTTCTTTGATTTCTCTTGTTAATTTCTCTTCGTGTTTATAGATTTCCTTCCTTATTTGTGTTTGCAATTTTATCTTTTGTTGTATATATCTTTCCTTCCACTTCTCTTCCTCATCTTTACTTTGTGCATTTCTCCTATTTCTCTTTAGCCTCCTCTCCTTTATCCCCTTCCTTATTTCATCATTCATCCATATAGCTTCTTCTCCCTCACCATTTTTCTTCTCTTTTCCTATATATGTACATTTTAATACTTTATTCGCTGTTTCTTTAATTCTCCACTCTAACTTTTCTAAACTTTCATTCTCCTTCCCTACTACTTGTGCTTCTAAATTTTTCCTAAAACACTCCAATGCTTTTCTATCTGTCCTGTAGTATTCTTTCACTATCCACTCTTTTTCCTTGTACTCTTTCCTTTCTTCTTTTACCTTTATTACTATTTCTATCAAATTATGGTCTGATAGGTCAAATTTTTTTTTCTTCTCGTCTATCATCATTCCGTGGAATCTCTTAAAAAAACTATCCGTCACCAAAGCAAAGTCTATTACACTCTTTTGTTCTTCTCTACCCCATGTGTACTCTCCCTTACATTTTTCATCATCATTTAGCATTATTAAGCCGTGTTTTTCCATCCATTGTAAGACTATTTCACCATTTCTGTTCACACACTGTTTTCCCTTAAAGCCAACATGTATTATCACCACGAGCTTGAGCCTTGAGATTGAGCTTGAGTTTCGAGTCACCCAGCGGATGCTGTCGGTGAAGCTTTGGTCCGGTGTTATGCGAGATCCCTGTTGAGTTGTCCTTCTGCGCATGGGCGGCGCCGCGTCAACACAGCAGCAGTTACCGTTAAGTTAGGTAAAGGGCAGGTTAATAAGCTTTTACCTGTTTCTGTATACTTAACCCAGGGGTCCCCAACCCGCGGCCCACGGGCCACATGCGGCCCGCCAGATAATTTCCTTTTGATCATCGGTGCGGCCCTCCATCATTCCTAACGTGTGTTGAAACAGCTTTTTCTGCATCATCTTTTGAAACATCATCTAGTTCTGCGACGTGCGCTGGCTCAGCCGTGGCTCTATGCTAAAGCGTGTCTTCGACCTCAGAAAGCGGCTGTCGGAGTTCTTGTCCTCCAAGGGAGCTGAATTCCCGCAGTTTGAGGATGCCGCCTGGGTCACCGATCTCGCTTTTCTCGCCGACCTGACCACTCACCTGAACAACCTGAACCTTCAGCTCCAAGGCAGAGATATCCTCGTCCCGGACATGATGTCAAAGGTTCACGCCTTCGAGATGAAGCTCAAGCTATGGGAGTCTCAGCTGGAGAAGAAGGACTTCACCCACTTCTCGAAGTTGGCGTCAGTTAAGCCCACCAGCACAGATAAATACGTGGACGTTGTTGGGAACTTGAGGAAAGAGTTTGCCAGCTGTTTTGGTGATGTACGCGGCTACACCCCAGAACTGAAGCTGTTCAGCGCACCCTTCGACGCAGACCCAGAGTGTGCCCCTGCTGACCTCCAGCTCGAGCTCATTGAGCTCCAGTGTTCCGACGAGCTGCGCTCAAAGTTCAACGGATCCTCCCCCCTCACCTTCTGGCAGTCTCAAGTTCGCACACGTCAATTGCCGGCCCCCAGACGTTTATCCTACTCTAGTATTTACTGTCCGGCAACCGACAATATCAACTACCCCGCCGCGGACTTTTACGTCCGCTGAGCATGCAGCCACCTGGCGGGAGGCAGCAGAAAGTGTTCAATAGTCTCAAGAGACGTTCCTGCACCAGGGGCAGTGGGGGTCAGGGGACTAACGGAGGCTGTGCAGGTGAACCGTGAGTGTCGTGTGCCCAAATGTAAACAATACGACCGCTGAGCATGCTGCCACCTGGCGGGAGGCAGCAGAAAGTGTTCAATAGTCTCAGAAATGTTCTTGCACCAGGGGCAGTGGGAGTCAGGTGACTGACGGAGGCTGTCCAGGTGAACCGTGAATGTTGTGTGCCCAAATGTAAACAATACGACCGCTGAGCATGCTGCCACCTGGCGGGAGGCGCGGACACTGACCAGGGGTGACAGGAGACGCTCGGACCGCCGGACAACTTGGTCAATTTACGAACAGGACCAGGCATTTCAACGTAAAAAAAAAATGTCCGAGACTGACATATCCCCGGACTTCGGATTTTGTCCGGCAAATCCGATATCCGGGAAATCGAGGTTTGTGTGTACTTGTGCGAACAGCATTTTTAGCAAGATGAAACTGACAAAATTAAAGACCCGTGCACAGCTTTTACGATGATGATGACCGCTTGGACGACGTTCTCTTGCTGAGTATTAGTTCCATTACCCCTGATTTTGATAAGCTTTGTGCTGAGAAATGTCACCAGGTGTCTCATTAATAAATTCTTTGAAATTTTTTGTTCTGTATATGTGGTTTTCAGAGTTTTTTATTGGTGCGGCCCTCGGGCCCTCTCAGACTTGTCGATGCGGCTCGCGGTACTCTGCGGGTTGGGGACCCCTGACTTAACCTAACCTAACCTGACAGCAGGGACCGTTAGGTTAGGTAAAGGTCAGGTTAGGTTAGGCAAATGAGCTTTTACTTATATTTATCTATACCTGACCTAACCTAACCTGACATTTTGCCTGTTTTTATGTATAACTAACCTAACCTGACCTTTCCCTAACCTTACGGTCATTGCTGCTGTGTTGAAGCACCACCACGCATAAGCAGAAGGCCAACTGAACAGGGATTTCGCATAACACCGGCGTTCTCCCACACACGTAATCTGTTGGGAGAGAAGCAAAAGGGGAGGAAACTCAGGAATAACGACAGCCAACCAACTCGATGCTGATTCACACTATACCTGCATGTATACAGACCGTAACCTGACCGGCACCTGCACGTCACCGGCCGCCAACAGCATGTGTATTCATCATCACAGCATACACACACCGTCAGGTCTCTGGCAGTACGGTCGCAGTAGTACAGCAGTACACTCCTGTTCTTGTAACAGGAAAGATCGCTTTCGCTATTGCTCGCGTACTGATAGCTCGTTGATGCTACATTAACTATGTTACACGCTAACAGCGATGGAGTTGTGCTGAAACAGCTGATTATATATATATTTTTACATTTACATTAAATTTTACATTGTTACATTTTGAGTTCATTTGTCAAATGTTTCATGTAGCCTAAATACTTTTGCTTTATAATATCAAACGATGCTGTATTGAGTAAAGTAAATATAACCTCAACTTCCTGATTGTTGTAATTCATTCCCTCTTTCAGCCCAGATTATATCCTTCTTCCCATTGTTGTTGTAATCTCTGTGGGACATGTCGTAAAGACACTCATGGCTCTGCACGAGTGAAATTAATGTATCTTCATCCATAGTAGTGCACCATACGAGAGCGGGATCTCAACTGAGGCAACCAGTTTGTGTCGGTTTGTAGCGGAACCATGTTCACACTATCCAACACAGACACGCTCAGCACCGCACCGTAACCTGCACGGACCAGCAAAATATTCTCACCGAGAATCCTGACCGGCAACTGCTGGTGACGGTCTGTGCTGGTCAGGTGCCGGTTCGTTCTAGTGTGAATACAACAATGGTTTATCATTGAAGAATATTTTGCCGGTCCGGTCCGGTACGCTACGTGCCGGTCACGTTACGTATAGTGTGAATCAGCCTTCATCCACTCGGAACGGTCAACTTTTTGGTGACGTCATCGTTGGACAGGGAACGGCAACGGAATCCGCAGAAACGCACAGTAGTGAGAACCGGACATTAGTCATTGACAAACCCAGGCATGGAATGTTTAAGTAGTGCAAGATAGATGAGAGGGAGGAAGTGCAGGGGTAAAGATTCGTTTTATCGCCCCTGCCATATCACGCTTACTACCTTATGAAGGACTAAACTTTTGTCATACACGTCTTCTACTAACCTTCAAACCTCTTGGCAATCTGTTACTTTGGTTAAAATCACGGACTAATTAGAATAAATAAGTTTAGGGTTGCCATATCTGAACAGCCAAAATTCCGGACGCCTCCATTGACACCCATGACCCCGCCCAACACACAGTGAATTTACTTGTATCTCTGCAGTTATTCACATTTAAGGTAGTGAGTTTTTGTGTGGGGCAAGTAGCAGCTGTGGCGACAACTTAAGGCCACAAACAAGTAAACAAATTCAAACACCGGAACAACTGCTGCAAGAAGACTGACGAGACTTGAGGGGACGGCGTGGAGCAATGACTTATAATTGTCACGTAACAACACCTGTCACAAAAGGTGCCACCCGGCGAACACCTCTCTCTCGTCTATACAGAGTTTTAAAATTGTGTAGTTTGTTTCAAAATTGGTTCTGGATGCACAAATTCCGGACATTTTGAGAAATTTCAAAATTCCCCCAGGACGCCGATTTTGATACCTAAATTCCGGACATGTCCGGAAAAATCCGGAGGTATGGCAACCCTAAATAAGTTGCTACTCTGCCGTCGCCATCAGCGCAGCCTACAGCGGGACAGGTGCCTCACCCAGTCCTCCCTCACGGACAGTAGCGAGGGAAGGTTAGCTTTAGTTTTATTTTAAGCTAAACTAAACCTAACCTTAACCATAACCTAACCAAGCCTGGCTGCTGTACGTGAGGGAAGGGCAGTGTTGCCAACCATAGGAACTAATGCCCAGATTTGGGGATTCAGAGACACGAATGGGGACATGGGGATATGAACCCTTAATTTGGGGATATTTTCACTTAAAATGCTCAGACCACTTCCTTTTATAGAACATCCCCAACAAACAGCAAATACAATGTAAGGTACATGAAATATTGCCTTGTATATTTGATTTAGTCATATGAAAATAGGAAATATTCTGATAAAAATTGAAATTACTTTAGTAGTTTTTTAGTGTCAAGTGGGTCATAAATTTAGAAACTTCAAAGAAATGCAACTGCAACTTTTTCATGTCATTACTTATACAGGGTGTAACACGAGTTTCTGCAAATATTGATACAGGTGAAAGAACATTTTATTCTAAGCATAAAATATTCTATACACATAGGCTTTTTGAAGCTTCCTTTAGACGTGAGAAGAAGTGAGAGAAATGACCGCGGCCAGTAATTTCCAGTGGCAGGCGACGTATGGAGGCATGCAGTGTGTACTCGCGGTTGCCCCTTGGTGAAATTTTTTATGATTTAATCATAATGTTTACTAGTAATGGAGCATTACATTATCTTATAACGATACAATTGGTATTAATGGACATGTAATTTACCAAATAAGCAGTACACACAAACTTCGTTTTCCCGGACTAATAGGGGGGAGCACTGGTCCGGGAATCGCAAGTCAAAAAAAAAAAAAAAAAAAAAAAAAAAAAAAAAAAAAAAAAGTCCGATGCCATTACCCACCCCCTTTATCCTACTCTAGTATTTACTGTCCGGCAACCGCCAATATCAACTACCACGCCGCGGACTTTTACGTCCGCTGAGCATGCTGCCACCTGGCGGGAGGCAGCAGAAAGTGTTCAATAGTCTCAAGAGACGTTCCTGCACCAGGGGCAGTGGGGGTCAGGGGACTAACGGAGGCGGTGCAGGTGAACCGTGAGTGTCGTGTGCCCAAATGTAAACAATATGACCGCTGAGTATGCTGCCACCTGGCGGGAGGCAGCAGAAAGTATTCAATAGTCTCAAGAGACGTTCCTGCACCAGGGGCAGTGGGGGTCAGGGGACTAACGGAGGCGGTGCAGGTGAACAATGAGTGTTGTGTGCCTAAATGTAAACAATATGACCGCTGAGCATGCTGCCACCTGGCGGGAGGCGCGGAAACTGACCAGGGGTGACAGGAGACGCTCGGACCGCCAGACAACTTTGTCAATTTACGAACAGGACCAGGCATTTCAACGTTATAAAAAAAAAAAAAAAAAAAAAAAAAAAAATGTCCGAGACTGACATATCCCCGGACCTCGGATTTTGAACGGCAAATCCGATATCCGGGAAATGGAGGTCCGGGAAATCGAGGTTTGTGTGTACATGAAAACAGCAGGGCTGTACTAAACAATACTGTAAAAGACTAAGTCTCATCGTGTTGGGGCGGGGTAGGATGTAACACGTGACACAGCTGGTGGGCAGCCTCGCAGCCTAGTCCCTCCTTCCTCCCCCGTCCCGACTCGTTGCCACTTAGTCTTTTACAGTATTGTTTATTACAGACCTGCTGTTTTCATGTACTGCTTATTTGGTCAATTACATGTCCATTAATACCAATTGTATCGTTATAAGATAATGTAATGCTCCATTACTAGTAAACGTTATGATTAAATCATTAAAAATTTCACCAAGGGGCAACCGCGAGTACACACTGCATGCCTCCATACGTCGCCTGCCACTGGAAATTACTGGCCGCGGTCATTTCTCTCACTTCTTCTCACGTCTAAAGGAAGCTTCAAAAAGCCTATGTGTATAGAATATTTTATGCTTAGAATAACATGTTCTTTCACCTTGTATCAGTATTTGCAGAAACTCGTGTTACACCCTGTATAATATATATCAGATTTAGATTCAGAATGATAAGTGTGGAAGACATGTTGTACACATTGAAGGTTTATATATCCACAAAAAGAACTTTTTTGTTAGGAGGAGAATTTTTTTCAATGAGAAGATTACTTGTGAAGATTATGGTTTTTTTTTGTGTAAAATCATAATTAAGATATAGAGCCTTCATAAAGTATAGTAAACTACACTACAATTTATTTTTATTATCAATACTTTGATGTGTATTATATTGACACTGCATTAATAATATATATATATATACAATAAACCCTTCATGCTCGCGGGGGTTAGGGAACAGACACACCCGCGAGTATCGTAAATCCGCGAGCATGACATTAGTCATTCATTTACCCATAGTTTTTTTTTTTTTTTTTTTTTTTTTTTTTTTTTTTTTTTTTTTTTTTTTTTTTTTTTTTTTTTTTTTTTTTTTTTTTTTACGTCACAAGGAACTGGCCAAGGGCACAACAAAAATGGGTAACACAAAGCCCGCTTAGTCGCCAGTCCCTATAAAGAAGACAGTAAGAGAATAAAATAAAAACAGGGGTAGGCCAATTTAGTTCAGGAGGTGTCTTGTTACTCTTCTTTTGACGATTTAAGCCATAGGAAAGTGGAAAAATAGAAACAGGAAGAGAGTTCCAGAGTTTACCAGTGAAAGGGATGAAAGAGTAAAGATACTGATTAACTCTTGCATTAGGAAGATGGACAGAATAGGGATGAGAATGAGTAGAAAGTCTTGTGCAGCGAGGCTGCGGGAGTGGGGGAGGCATGCAGTTAGCAAGTTCAGAAGAGCAGTGAGCATGAAAATAACGGTAGAAGAGAGCAAGAGAAGCAACATTGCGGCGGTGATTTAAAGATTGAAGACAGTCAGTCAGAGGAGGGGAGTTGATGAGACGAAAAGCTTTTGACTCAACCCTGTTTAGGAGAGCTGTATGAGTGGATCCTCCGCAAACATGTGAGACATACTCCATACATGGGCGGATAAGACCCCTGTAGAGAGCAAGCAATTGGGAGGGAGTAGAAAAAAAAAAAAAAGGGGGGGAGGTTGAAAACCCGCGAGTAATCAAATCCGCGAGCCTGAAACCCGCGAGCATGAAGGGTTTACTGTATATATATATATATATATATATATATATATATATATATATATACACACACGGCCACCTCGATTTACGAATGGGTTACGTTCCTGAAAAACTATTTGTAAATCGAAAATTCATAAATTGAATGTATTTTTCTCATTTAACCCCATTATTTAATTTGAGATACGTTCCTCTTTGGACCGAAACTCCCTACCGTAGATAACACTAAAGTCGCCAGGACAACTTTTTTTTCTTCGATTTACAGACGTGTAGTGGCGTTAATACTTCCCTTATTACATCCATGTTATCTACGGTACACAGTCTGGTTTCTGTTTATCTTATTGGATTCTAGGAAACATTTTCTCTATGAACTTCCGTCGCAAATCATTACTTTTGGAGATAATGACATGTTGTTCATAGGGAGGCGAGAGACAAGTGTTTACGAGCGCCTCACTCTTCTTCCTCTTGTGACCTGCATCGCCTCTGTTCTTCCCTTACCGTGGACACTTTTTTTAATGCACTCAAAGGGGTAGCACTTTTAGCACTTGACATAATCTTCTCCTTGTCCTTCTTAATAGTTACGACAGTCGACGGGGAAAGGCTAAACCAATTAGCCATGTCCTTCACTCGCACGCCTTCGTCAAATTTCTTGACAATCTCTATCTTAAACTCTAGTGTTATGGCTTTTCTGGCTTTCTTGGGCTTAGGACCACCCACACTAGCCCTGGCACCATGCTTGGGAGGTATTATTCACTGAAATAATCACTGAAATGTCTGATTATACACAATAATATTAATAAACACAGCACGACCGGTCGGAGAATATGTAAACAAACAATCTTGAGCGTCCCCACGTGGATGTGCTGAGCCAATGGTTCTGTTTACTGAACTTTTTACAATATTTAGGTGTTATAAATATTCTTACTATTTATGTATTAAATATTTTTTTTATAATTTTGTTTATGAATTTACGAACTTTTGTTCGTAACTTCAAATTATTCGTGTGTAAACCGAATTTTGGGACAAAATAATTTTGTTCGTATCTTCGAAAATTCATAAATAGAGTGTTCGTATATTACGGTATGAGTGTATATATATATATATATATATATATATATATATATATATATATATATATATATATATATATATATATATATACACACACACACACACACACACACACACACACACACACACACATATAGTTTTTGTGAGTGTACTGAGGAAATTATATGTCACAAACATTTATTTAATTAGAGTTCTTACCTTCAAAAACCCTTTGTCTATCTCATCCCGACAAAATACCCCAGCTAGAACTAACTAAGATACTTATCGGTGGATAGGAGGGTTGAATTGGGTTGAAGGCTTATCAATACTGCAATGCTCAGGCATTCTGAGTGGCCAGGACGTGATCAGGCCGGCGGTGAAGGGCAGAGCTGAGAGTTTCGTGGTGGCATCAGGCGGGTTTATTAAACCAACAGACGCGGCGGTATAATCACAGTGTCTAATGTAATACGTCCTATGATTTTACACTTATATAGTCTGTATACAAAAGTATATACAGTAAAAGCCTTATAACTCGGCACTGTATAACTCGGCATGGCAAAGACGGGTTTTTTATTTTTTTTATTTTTTTTATTTTTTACACACCTATGTCTATAGCGCGTGTAGGCAGTGAGCTCCAGGGGTGGGATGGTAGGCCCTGGAGGCTCACTTGAGGGCTGTGATGGTTGGCCCTCGCCCGTGGTGGCGCAGGCAGGATTCTTTTAGTGACGCCTGTGATTAGAGGCTCATATCGCCCCCCTGTGTCCTCCCAGGCACTCGTAGTCGAAGGTAGAGTTAATGGACAGGGCATAGTGTTGCAGTAATTAAGTGCTCAAGTGATGTAAAATTAAGTTGTACAGGTACAGTACTGTATACAATACAGTACAGAGTTGTGATTATAAAGTGATTAAAGTAATAGGTCTTGTACTAGTACTAGTACCAGTGTTAAAGTGCGACTTGAGTCCCCCTAACATCTTCTACATGTTACAACAAGGCTAAGGCTCCCCTCTCCTTGGATTACATGCCTGCTGCTACCCGTTCACTGGTAAATGTAGTTTTTATGCTTTTACAGTACTGTAATATATATATATATTTTTTTTAATTTTTTTTATATATATATATATATATATATATATATATATATATATATATATATATATATATATATATATATATATATAACCCATATCAGAGGAGGACATTGCATAACTCGGCACATTGAATAACTCGGCAAGGGCCAGAGCCCCTATCGTGCCGAGTTATAAGGCTTTTACTGTATACAACTTCTCGATTTAGTTAGAGAAGCCCAGTGAGAGATTTTTTCCGTGGGAATCTGGAAATGTACTGACTCTCTCTATACCGCAGGCTGACGGGCCACAAAAATATCATACGTGTCCAACCCTCGGGGGCGAGAATCTAATGACAGTTGCCAATGACCAGCCGTTTCAAATTAAGGTGCTAATATCAGGTGCAAATAGTTAATACCACTGGTAATGTTCATTCATCATATCCCAATACTTATCATTTACTTCAATTACCGTATTTTACGGCTTATAAGAAGCTGCATCTTGGAAGACGCACCCTGACTTTGGAAAGAAATTTCAAAGAAAAAAAAAACAGACCACCAAAACTGTTGTCCGATATACAGTCATTTTCACACAAGAGCACACTCACTATTCATTATCTTCATTCAGCACTGCTCATCAGCCATTTTTATTTTCTAGCTTGTATGCGATAGTATAAGTAAATCGTCATGTTGGCTGGCTGAACATGTACACGCAGGTCGGACGGCAGGAATGAAAACAAACCCGCCTGCAGCGGTGTGCAGCTGCGTGCCTGCCTGGCGTGCCGATCAGCTGAGTCTGGCTTTGTTGTCCTGAGTGTAAACACCTCTCTTCCTCCCGTGCCTCACTACGTTGCCTGCCTGCCTCCTGTGCCTCATCACGTATTGTTTGAATTTTCCTGTATGCGTGTAGTATTTGTGATGGCTGCATGTACATAAGTATACAAACTTTCATCTAATGTGACAAACAAAGTTCCTTATACACGGAATGGCTGTTGGCGCCAATCTGCCGAGGCGGAATGGCTCCCGCCTGTACCGCCCGCAGTAAACATCACAGCATGAAGACAGATTAGTTGATTTTAATTATTCTTATGGTATTTGAAATACTTGTAACAGATAAGTACTGAGGTTACATCATATAAGAGGCTGAATTGAATAGCTACCTAAGCTAACCTCCTACAACATTCATCTTGGAAGACGCATGAGTATTTTTCAGGGTATTTTTTGGGGAAAAAAGTGCGTCTTATAAGCCGTAAAATACAGTAATACCCATTACCATTATAATTATATACACATTCCTACACTCCCCCTATGATGAGCGAACAATATCTCCCTCACTAGGGGGGGGGGTGAACAAACCACCACTCTACCAATTAAGAGGGTGGTTGGTGGATAATTTCCACAACTGAGGGCTGGTGAAAACTGAAGTTCCGCATTAAGTGACATCGCCCCAGGCCACATAGCGCCGGAACATTTGAATAGAGGTTTCGGCACTTTGGTCTTTGGCTAATTTTAAATTATTAACCCTGATAGAGGTCATGTGAATATGGAGACATACTTTATTGGGGGGAGAGTTATCTCCTGAAATTATTATATCCCCAGTATAGTCATCAACAGTGACCTCAAATGATTTTAGGAGCTTTCTATCAGCGGACAGTTCAGGGGGACCTAGATAGGCGAATAGTCTACCTTCAGATCTATTGTATTTAATGCAAGATTTGAGGTAATATTTGACTGCCTGTCTACCATCTTGTATCCAAAGTTTGCTGTTGATATCGGCTAATGTTGTAGCCATTCCGCCATGTAACGAGTTCCTATGATATTCTTCCACCAACAATTTAGTAAGATGATGGCGTTTGGGAATTAGTATGGGATTGCAGGTGGTATTTTGAAGATCAGCTTTCAAAATTTGTCCTCGACACCTAATTATACCCTCATGATCTAGGTACAGACCTAATTATTTAGTCAATTTGTTCCTATGGGGGCTGGCTGAGGCCAAGAGCTGATATTCCTCTGGAAATACCTGCTTTTGTATTGTCCTGATCCAAAATTTTAAGGAGTCAGAGCTATCCCTTAATGAATTTGAAGACTAAATTAGTAGTCTTAATTAGTTTGCTCAGTAAGGAAAACCTTTCAATGTCTATCACAGGACCTGGGATCAATACAGGTTCCCTTATTATAGCTTTAGATATTTCTGGCTGAGTGGAAACCTGTTTAGGCATATTATTACACTCTTTCAGCCAGGTAGGGCATTTAAACCATAATCCTGTGTTTAATTTGAGGGTAGTATTTCCTTGCGCCACATTATTGGTTGGATATTCCTTAATGGCAATATATTTATTATGAACTGGAATATCACTTTCCTCTAATAACTCACTAATTCCAATGAACTGAAACTCGAGAAATGCCAGTGGTGCTGGCAGTTTTAACTCAAAGGTTGGTCTACTGTGTTTTGGCTCCGCGACTAATATTTTTCATAAATTAATTTCGCGATAAACATTGATGCACCGCATCTGAATACAAAAAAATATAGTTCTTCTGTTGTTCTACTAATTATATGGATGACATGCATTACGATGGAACGTTCTATAATAGCAATTTAATGCAAATTACTCGCCTCGAGTAGCAAAGCTTAATATATTTTTTACATGTATATTGTGGCATGTAAAATTTGGGCGATGTTCACACTGTTTTCTAAGACAGTACTGCTGCGTCTGGCAAATGCTTGTCAAAATACAATAAGCAATGCCTTGGAAAAACGAAGAATAAAGAATGCCGAAATCGGCTTGTTGTTGCGACAATGTAGGTTATAATTGTGGAGGCGACACGCCGCGGCGGGGAGTGGTGGCGGGGAGATTGTGGCGGGGAGATTGAATCAAAACATTGCCACTTCACGCGTCGACTCATTCCACTTCCAGGCTTTCTATCTGATTGATACACAATAATAACAGGAAAATATGACTGCCTAGGTATAGATAACTTCTAAACATACGTTATTGACTATATAATATCATAGAGTAGCATTTACCTCGCCTCCTCAACTATAACCTACTTGGTTATTTGGTTAAATGCATGTTTTACAGACTCAGGCTTCTATACAATATACATATAGAAGAAAATCGTTCTTAATATTATACTTTTGTGTTTTAAGTGCAGTGGAATAAGCCCATATTTTGTTTTCCAGTAGACCAACTTATTATCAAAAAAGTGAGTTAAAACTGCCAGCGACCCCTGGCATTTTGGGTTCCAGTTCTCTCTAATTGGTGTGGGCAAGAAAGTGGTTCCAATTCTGGTAATTAATAGGGGCTGTGCATGACTAGGAGTACCTTCCTCTTGTTCGGCTTGGTGAGTATGTGGGATGGGTCCCATTATTACATTACCACCAGCACTGGTGAACATAGAGACGTTATGTCTTTTGATGACCTTCCTTAGATAACGCCCAAAATAATCAGCGCCTATTATTAGTTGGAATGGACTATCAACGTCCTGGAAGATATTACAAACCAAATTAACACCATTCTCCCTTGGCATTTCAGCTGTGTCTCTTAGTCCATTAACAGGTAAACTAATACCAATAATATTTAATACAGCAGCTACCCTACATTTCTATTTTCCTAATTGGACTAGGGGTTGAACTATGTCAAAGTTTTGAGCTTCTTTATTGGCAAGAAAACCTGAAATAGCAAAATTCACTTTACTAATTATGGGTAGTTGTAATAATTCAACTATCTCCCTACTTATGAAGGATCTTTGTGCACCACTGTCAAACATTGTCTTTACAATGACTGAATTACCATTGTGGCTCACCTTCGATTCTGCCGTTGGAACAGCTGCTGAACAACTCTTATTAGTGACTGCCATTTTAACTATGTAGGGTCTGAGTTAATATCACTGTTAGGACAAAGAGCTATGTTGTGAATAGATTGTTTACATTTCCTACAAGTTTTTAACTTCATAGGGCATGCATTTAAAGCATGTTTACCACTGAGGCAGGTTAGGCAATTACCAAGGCTTTTTAACCTTGAGAGGGTGGTTGGTGGATAATTTCCACATGTACAGTTCAGTGAGAGATAGGGATTTCTTGGGATTTTTTGGCCACACATTTGGAGACTTTTGAAGTGAACTGGTTGGCCCGCGGTCTCTGACTGTGCTGATGGCGACGGCGGACTTGCAACTATTTATTCTTATTTTATATTTTTTTTTTTCCGTGATCTTCACCAAAGTACAGTAAAACCCTTATAACTCGGCACTGTATAACTCGGAGTCCTGGAGGCTCACTAGAGGGCTGTGATGGTTGGCCCTCGCCCGTGGTGACGCAGGCAGTATTCCTATAGTGACGCCTGTAATTAGAGGCTCATGCCACCCCCCTGTGTCCTCCCATACACTCGCAGTCGAAGGTAGAGTTAATGGACAGGGCATGTGGGTGTTCTTAGGCCACTCGACGGTGCAGAAAGATTTCAAGTGGATTTATGGGTCTCATTTGGGATCGAACTCGGGTCTTCGAGAACGCCACTCGGTGACGCTAACCACTCTGCTACCGCCTCCCCTAAATTGTATCTCTTGGTTTTCACTCGGCATATCATGCCCTCACAACCTCTTGTGTGAACATGTAAACAGAAAGTCTGCAAAAAATAATGTATCTCGGCATATTGATGTTATAACTGCATCTCTTTGCTTACACTCGGCATAGCCTCAGTCGCATAAAGTCGTGTTTTTGTCCTTTTGACCATTTCCTGCAGGCTCAGGTTCTTCAATTTCATTCCCTTCCTGCTGGAGACAGCCTTGCGTGATGGAGCTGACATCTTGAAATACAGTACTGTATGATGTAATCCCAAAACACGTAAAATAGGTGGCAAAGTAAAGCAAAGGTCGGGAACCAGCGTGTAGGCTGTCAGCTGCTGAGCCGTGTTTATGTCGTCCAAGCACCGTCTTGAATACGAATTCCGTTTTTTGTCGAAATTTAAAAAGGATTGGTTTCTGCTTCAAAATCACAACAAGCTTGGTAGGAGCCGAGATAATAATCAATGCAAAACATTGCAAACAATATCACAAAGTAGTATAACACACATTTCAGCAAGTGTTATTGGATTGGGATTCGTAATCCAAGACGGTGCTTGGACGACAAAAACACGGCTCATCCTACGCGCTGGTTCCCGACCTTTGCTTTACTTTGCCTTCTATTTTACGTGTTTTGGGATTACATCATACAGTACTGTATATCAAGATGTCAGTTCCATCACGCAAGAGTGTCTCCAGCAGGAAGGGAATGAAATTGAAGAGCCTGAGCCTGCAGGAAAAGGTGAAAGTGCTGGCAAGGATGGATGCAGGTGCGTCCATGCGTGCTATTTGTGCTGAGTTTGATATAAAATCCAGCACATTCTACCCGTTCATTGGTAAGTGCTTGCCAAGAGGTTTGAGGGTTAGTAGAAGACGTGTATGACAAAAGATTAGTCCTTCCTGAGGTATAAGTGAGATATGGCAGGGGTGATAAAACGATTCTAAATTCTTAACCAGTGCAGGATTTGATTTGAAAGTGAGGAGAGTGGACTGGGTGGTAGCTCATCTATCATGGTTGGCTGAGCTTCTCATATTAGATGATGACTGTACTTGTAATGTTTCCCTGCAGGACCATGGCGTGGAAACCTTCATCATTAAGCGGGAGGAGCCTCTGTACATTCGTCGGCGGGGCCCGCGCTTCTCCCGCTCCAGACTGTGGTCCGAGGATGAGCGAAGCAACAACACCATCTCTCAGGTGCGTCTTCTCCTTATGTGCAATCTTCTCCCATTGCTCAACCCAGGGTCTTTAAGAGAGAGGGTCAGTCCACTTCTAACCCGTGCTCCGCCCACTGGATCGTGACGTCTAAGGGTATTTAGACCGAGGGGTTGGCCGGGTTCACGGGGTCAGTTATTGCCTGAACACTGTGAATGTCACTCAGGAGAGCTCTGTCGCCATAGTCATAGTTATCGTTGCCCGCTTTTAAGCATGCTCTTTTTTTCTCACACACACACACACACACATGCACACGCACCCCTTCACACACAAAAAAGGGAACTCCATAGTGTAAGGGTTAGCACGCTTGGCTCACAACCGAGAAGTCCCGGGTTCGATCCCCGGGCGGAGCGAAGACAGACGGGCGGTCTTCTTAAAACCCGAGCCCCTGTCCACCCAGCAGTGAATGGGTACCGGTTGTTAGCCGGGGGTTTGTGACCCGCCTCCCGGGGTGGTGGCTTTGGCCAACACTAAGAACTAAGGATGAATGATAAAATAAATGTTGATATGGAGACGGGGCCATACGAGCATTGCTCAGGCCCTGTAAAATACAACAACTAGATGAACAACACACACACACACAAATACAAACACACAAACACACACACTTTATATGGTTACCATCGATACTTGTAATAGTATGCAATATCGCATGTCATTGTTGCATTACTGTAATTATGATGTGAGTGAAAGAGAGAGTTACCAAAAAACTTTTTTTTACCTTATATATACGTATATCCTGTAGTGGAAATGCAGTCAGGTCTAAAAGTCATGAGAAGCAGGTGGCCTGGCCGTAGTAATCCGAGCTGTGATATCCCAAAGGAGAGAACCACACTCCTTATCTCTAAACCTGGAGTCCTCTGCCTATACCCCCCCCCCTTCTCTCTCTCCTCTCTCTCTCTCTCTCTCTCTCCTCTCCTCTCTCTCTCTCTCTCTCTCTCTCTCTCTCTCTCTCTCTCTCTCTCTCTCTCTCTCTCTCTCTCTCTCTCTCTCTCTCTCTCTCCTCTCTCTCTCTCTCTCTCTCTCTCTCTCTCCTCTCTCTCTCTCTCTCTCTCTCTCTCTCTCTCTCTCTCTCTCTCGCTCGCTCGCTCGTCGCTCGCTCGCTCGCTCGCTCGCTCGCTCGCTCCTCACTCACTCACTCTACTCACTCACTCACTCACTCACTCACTCACTCACTCACTCACTCACTCACTCACCTCACTCACTCACTCACTCACTCACTCACTCCACTCACTCACTCACTCACTCACTCACTCACTCACTCACTCACTCACTCACTCACTCACTCACTCACTCACTCACTCACTCACTCACTCACTCCTCACTCTCTCCTCTCTCTCTCTCTCTCTCCTCTCTCTCTCTCTCTCTCCTCTCTCTCTCTCTCCTCTCCTCTCTCTCTCTCTCCTCTCTCTCTCTCTCTCTCTCTCTCTCTCTCTCTCTCTCTCTCTCTCTCTCTCTCTCTCATCACCCACACACCCACCCCACACACCCACCCCACACCCACACCCACACCACACCCACACCCACACCCACACACACACACACACAGCTGTCAGCTGTGTGTAACAGACGCGCTCAAGAAGGCTCCTAACACAACTGGCTATTGTGATTGGCTGCTGTGGCCAAACAAGGATGCAGAGGATCCAAAAAGACCTCGAGTACCTACAGGTGAGAGCTATGCAGTTAAATAGTCTCGTCTCCATATGATTAGCCATAGACCACTGTAAACCTGGACTGCACACGGAATATCGGCCTGTCGCACAAGGGCCTGAAGTCAGAGGGCCGCTCGGATTCATATATATATACGTATATATGGATCATATAGACCGGTTTATCAGTATATATGATATACTGTAGTCTTTGTAAATGTTTGTTCTATAATATTATCAAATAAAAAACAGTAAAACAAGCTAAAGAAATGCCATTACGAGACTCTGAAGAAATATGCATGAACTTAATATTCACTTCAACTCTTCGCCATTTAAAACTTTGTGAGTCAACTTTTATCATGAAGGGTATCAATAGAAGCGCAATTTTATTAGCTTTCCATTGATGTATTTCGTTTTCTGATAAATGAATTAGAACCATGCATAAATTAGCGTTAAATAAATAAATAAAATCATCAATCGGGTAATTTTCCCGATTGAAGAGGTTATTTATTTAGTTAACGCTAATTTATTCATAGTGCTAATTCATTTATCAGAAAAAGAAATATATAAGTAAATAAATAACATCATCAATCGGGAAAATTACCTGATTGATGATTTAATTTACTTATTTAACGCTAATTTATGCATGGTTCTAATTCGTTTATCCGAAAACGAAATATATCAATGGAAAGCTAATAAAATTGCGCTTCTATTGATACCCTTCATGATAAAAGTTGACTCGCAAAGTTTTAAATGGCGAAGAGTTGAAGTGAATCAGAGTCTCGTAATGGCATTTCTTTAGTGTGTTATACTGTTTTTTATTTGATAATATTATAGAACAAACATTTACGAAGATTACAGTACAGGGAGGTCCCGAAGATACGAGCAGTTAGGTTCCACCTGGCATACTCGTAAAGCGAAATCTCGTATAACGAAACACATGACTAATGGTAAAATATAGGTTTGATTCCAGGATCAATAAAAAAATAAATTGATCAATAAAAAAAATAAAAAAAAAAAATAAATAAAAAAAAGACAAGTTTTTCAAGCTAAAATAAACTATAGCAAACACAACAAACACACAGCGTCTATATTACCCACACTGTACTACCTATTCTGTAGAAAAAGCATTCTGAAAGAGAAAATAGCACACAAAATAACATAACTGCACATTAATTAAACATAAAACATGCATAACAAGCAAAAAAGACGTTGTAATGTAGGGGACGCCGCGTGATACAAGAGAAGGTAGTGTAGCAGTCCTAAGGTTGGGGCCCCACACCTGCTAATTAACCCTAAAGGTCAGGCCGTGCCATATGCTTAATTACTCCTCAGGTCATGCCTTGCTAGGGGTGACCTGACTGCGGTCCCAAGGTTGGGGCCGCACACCTGCTAATTACCCCTAAATGTCAGGCCGTGCCATATGCTTAATTACCCTTCAGGTCACGGCTTGCTAGGGGTGACCTCACTGGGGTCAACCAAATCCCCCTTTGTCCAGCCCAGGAGTGGTAGGGCGCACATTTTGAACTTGATAATTTTACTCACCCCAGTTTGAATGTCGTATCATTGGGTTTTCGATCTCGTATATTGAAAATAGACCCTAATTTACACATCTCGTATCATCGGATTCTCGTATACCGAATGCTCGTATAACGGGACCTCCCTGTATATCATATATACTGATAAACCAGTCTATATGATAGTCCATAGACCACTATATCTCTTTGTCGGGCGGGCCGCCTGTGCAGCCTGGCAATTTCAAAACATTGTCGCGTGAACAGTCCAGAGATGTAGTAGTCTATGGATTAGCCTAAAAAGTGAAAAAAAGTAAACAAGGATGGAAGATTCCGCCAAAACACCGTTCGTCGGTTTTGATACCAAAGTAAAAGACATATTAGGGCTGAAAATGAGCCAGACAAGTCTTAATGCTAGGAAATGTGGTACACGAATTAATGGATAAATTAGATAAGATGGAAAAGAAAGTGTTCGTACTGGAAAAAGATAATACTATCTAAAAAAAATAGAGTGGACGAATTAAATGGAAAACAAGACGACGAAAAGGTAGTGAAAATGCACGCAGAAATGAATGCAGTACATAAGAAATGGAAAATGACACAAGAGGAAATGAAACATGAAAGAAAGACATGGAAGATAGAAAAAGAAAAAGACCATGAAAGTTTACGTCAGATAATAGAAGATCAAGAAAATGAAAAGAAAAATCTGACCAAAGAAGTAGTAAAAGTAATCAAACAAAAGGAAAATTGTGTTAGAGATACGGCGGACAAAAAGAAATGTGTCATCATTTTTTGGTCACAAAGAAAAAGTGCTGCCCAAGAAAAACATCAGAGAAGAAGAAGAAAAGAAAGTGTCAAAAGAAATATTTAAAGTAATAGAAGAAAATACGGAGATAGAAGAAGAAGAAATAGAAGAGATGGTTAGGCAAAAAGGTTAGGCATAGGTTAGGCAAATATGAAGAGGGAGGGGCCCGCCCCTTGAAAGTTAAGTTTAGGTCACAAAATACAGCAGAAGATATATTGTCTAAGGCATGGAAACTGGCAAAGACAGAAGAATATAAGAAAATATGGATAAGAAAAGATATGAATGAGGAAGAAAGAGCCAGTCTGAATGTACTGTTTAAAGAAGCCAAAGAAAAAAACGAATTGAGAACGGAAGAGGAAAAACAGAAATTCTATTGGAGAGTTTTAGACCAAAAACTGAAGAAGTGGTATCTAAAAGAGAAAGAGTAAGAGAAGACAGCTCAAGGGAAAATGAAAAAGGATGGCAGGTATTGTACACAAATATAAATGGGCTAGTGTCAACATTAACAGAAGTAAACGATTACCTGAGAGCCAAGAAACCAGACATATTGGGTTTAGTAGAAACAAAGCTGAGTGATTCTGAGGATGTACCAGTTGGGGAGGGTCAATATAATGTATGGAGGCAAAACAGAAATCAGAAAAAGGGAGGTGGTGTAATGGTGTTAACAAGGAAGGATGTGGTAGTAGGAATTGTGAAAAGGAGAAGGAATGGCAGAGGTGTTGAAGGTAGAGTTGGTGATGAAAAAAGGAAGAATAAGAGACTTAGTAATCGTATTCGTTCCACCTAAGACAAATTCCTGGGGGAGAGAAGAGTATGGAGACATGATAAGAGACACAAGCAAATGTTTAAAGAATACAATGGAAAATTGTGAGAACATAATTTTGATGGGAGATTTTAACTGCAAAGAAGTTTGCTGGGAAGAATGGTATACTGAAGGAGAAGACTCGTGGGGTGGTATATTGTTGGATTTGGTAATGAATAACATCATGACTCAGTGGATTAAAGAGAACACAAGATTCAGGGGTAGCGAAGAACCATCAAGACTAGACCTACTATTGACGAAAGAACTGGAAGTAATTAGTAAAGTAAATTAGCAGTGCCCACTTGGAAAGAGTGACCATGTACTTATTGAATTTGAAGTAAATGATAGCAAAAAAGAGGGGAGAAGAGAAGAACACAAGAAAGGAAGATACAATTATGGAAAAGCAGACTTTGACGGATTAAGAACATTCCTCGGAGAGACAGACTGGAGTAATTTCCATGCAGCAAGGAGTACCCAGAAAAAATGGGATGAGTTCATCCGAATTTACACCGAAGGAATAAATAGTTATGTTCCAAGGATAGTTATCAGAGAAAAGAAAAAAAAAATAATGGTTTAACAGAAAATGTGAATTAGCAAGACTAGAAAGAGATAAAACATAGAATAGTTGGAGGAAAAAAGGTGGTAGCAACCTTTGGGAGAAGTACAAAACAACTAGGAATGAATATGTAAGAATCTGAAGAGAAGAAAGTAACTATGAGAGGAATATAATAGAAAAATGTAAGAACGAACCAAAACTTTTCTATAGATATATTAATGGAAAAATGAAAAACAAGGAAGGAATAGATAAGCTGAAGGTAGAAGGCATAGTGTACGAAGATGCATTATAACAGGCTGAGGTGATGAATAAGTGCTTACAGACTGTATTTACAAGAGAAAGTGAACTTAAAACGAAAAATATAATAGCAAAAGAAAATATAATGGAAGACATAAAAGTAGACGTAATAGAAGTAAAAAGGCTAATGGAAAGTCAAGATGTGAGAAAAGCCCCGGGTCCAGATGGAGTGTCGAACTGGATAATGAAAGAGTGCAGTAACCAACTAGCAGGAAAGTTACATAGTGTAATTGAGAGTTCACTCAAGGAGAGCAAAGTCCCGCTTGATTGGAAAAGAGCAAATATTGTGCCAATTCACAAAGGAGGTGACAAAGAAGAACCACTAAATTACAGGCCAGTATCATTAACAAGTGTAGTGGCAAAAATGTGTGAACAAATTGTGAAGGACAGATGGTTGAAATATTTGGAAGAGACAAACACACTCGCAGGTGGCCAGTTTGGATTTAGAGGAGGAATGTCATGTACAACAAATTTATTAAGCTTTAACTCGAGAGTGATCGATGTGACACAGGAAAGAGAGGGGTGGGTCGATTGCATATACTTGGACCTAAAGAAGGCATTTGACAAGGTACCTCACAAGAGACTGCTCTGGAAGCTAGAACATGTAGGAGGATTGAAGGGTGGTTTGCTGAAGTGGATGGAAGACTTTTTGAGCAACAGAGAGATGAGAACAGTAATAAAAGATCAGAAGTCAGAATGGTGCAGTGTGATAAGTGGAGTTCTCAAGGATCAGTATTGGCCCCAGTGATGTTCTTGATCTATGTAAATGATATGACAGAGGGAGTGAACAGTTATATGAGGTTATTCGCTGATGATGCTAAATTACTAAGAAAAGTAGAAAGTAAAGAGGACTGTGAGGATTTACAAAAGGATCTAGATAAGATTTTCAGATGGAGTCAAATATGGGAAATGGAGTTTAATGCTAAAAAGTGTAAAGTGATGGAAGTGGGCAGTAGCAAAAGAGACAGAGAGGAAAGTATTCGATGGGAAATGAATGGATAATCAAAACAAAGGTCGAAAAAGATCTGGGAGTATGGATTATGGACAATTTGTCAACTGAGAAGCATATAAACAAGATCACAGGAGATACATATCAGTTGCTGAGGAATATAAGAATGGCATTCAAATATCTGGATGAAGAGATGATCAAGAAATTGATAACATCTTTGATTCGACCAAGGTTGGAATATGCGGCAGTGATTTGATCACCACATAAAAAGAAGGATATAAGGAAGATTGAGAGAATACAAAGAGCAGCCACAAAAATGGCTCCAAGCCTGAGAGATTTACCATATGAGGAAAGACTTTCAAGACTGATACTCCCAACTCTTGAGAAAAGAAGAGAAAGGGGAGATTTTATAGCAGTGTATAGAGCATCAATGGGTCTGGAAAAAATTGATAGAAAAGATCTGTTTGTGTGGGACGACAGAAGTACAAGAGGTCATGAGAAGAAATTGAAAAGGACAACATGCAAGAGGGATATAAAAAAATACAGCTTCCCGTATAGAAGCATAGAAGCCTGGAACAACCTTGATGCAAAAGTGATTAATGCAAGAAGTATTCAGGACTTCAAAGGCAAACTGGATAATAGTAGATTTGGAGACAGGACAGTACGAGCATAGCTCTTTTCCTGTATGTTACAACTAGGTACAACTAGGTAAACACACACACACACACACACACACACACACACACACACACACACACACACACACACACACACACACACACACACACACACACACACACACACACACCAAAGGTGGGCACTCCGCAATTTTAGTCCGCAATTCTGCAATTCGCAATTTGCGGAATGGATAATTCGTTTGCGGAATTGCGCAATTGCTGATGCCTGAAAAAATTGCAGAATTGCGGGTTGCGGACCGCCAAAATTTTGAAACGCAATCGCAATAATTGTGACGGTGACCACCTTTAAAGTGCGGGGGAGGAGGAGGAAGATTAGTGGATTACTTAGATTAGTGATTACTAGGCAGTAGACTGTGAAGTGTAAAAGTAAAGAAAAACACTAAAAGAGACAAAGACTTAATTGTGAAGGACAAGTAACAAGTATAAACAGAAACAGAATAGGAATACAGAAGTATTAAACACTAATAAAGAGTCTAGAGACATTTTTTGTTTTAATTGTAGGTGTTTAAGAGTCTAGAGATGTTTAACCCGTAAACTGCGGATACCTATGTGACAATATCTCTGTGTACGCGGGACTTTTGCCAGAATTCTTATAGTCGCTAAACAAACTTGAATGTGTGTGTATCAATGTATTCGCCATATATTTGTGCAACCGCTAAAAATATTATTTTTTTGCTAAAGTCTTGTGGTTATTCTATGATTGTACCTGCAAGATGAAAAGCGTTGAGGTTTATGGAATCCATGGTACAGCTCGTTCACAGAAAACAGGCCGCAAGGGTCTTCCTCTCTAATCTCTCTGCCCGTGATAGGGAGAGACCTGTCAGCACCTTCACCTTCCATGCTGGTCACTGGGTCACTGAGCTTATGTGTGACCCTTGGGTCATTCTCAGGTAAAGTAGAGTTGCCAGATTTCACTGGCTGAAAAATTTGCCCACCTTTTTTAATTTGGCGGCCGCCCAATTGGGCATACTCGCGTTTTCTTAGTGAGTTACCAAATGGGCATAGCCGCGCTTTACGGGTTAAGAGTCTAGATACATTTTTTTTTTCAATTGTAGATGTTTTGTTTTAATTGTAGGTGTCAAAATTAGTTTGCGGAATTGCGATTGCGAAAAGGCCTATCTGAAAAAAATTGCGGAATTGCGATTGCGAAAAGGCCTATTTGAAAAAAATTGCGGAATTGCGATTGCGGACTGGTGCAGGTCGGAATTGCGGAACTGCGATTGCGGAATTGGAAAAAAAATTGCGATGCCCACCTATGACACACACACACACACACACATTTGGAGACGGGACAGTACGAGCATAGCTCTTTTCCTGTATGTTACAACTAGGTAAATACAACTAGGTAAATACACACACACACACACAGAGAGACTGCTCTGGAAGCTAGAACATGTAGGAGGATTGAAGGGTGGTTTGCTGAAGTGGATGGAAGACTTTGAGCAACAGAGAGAAGAGAACAGTAATAAAAGATCAAAAGTCAGAATGGTGCAGTGTGATAAATGGAGTTCCTCAAGGATCAGTATTGGCCCCAGTGATGTTCTTGGTCTATGTAAATGATATGGCAGAAGGAGTAAACAGTTATATGAGTTTATTCTCTGATGATGCTAAATTACTAAGAAAAGTAGAAAGTAAAGAGGACTGTGAGGATTTACAAAAGGATCTAGATAAGATTTTCAGATGGAGTCAAATATGGGAAATGGAGTTTAATGCCAAAAAGTGTAAAGTGATGGAAATGGGCAGTAGTAAAAAGAGACAGAGAGGAAAGTCGATGATGGATGACAGAGATGGGAAACGAATGGATAATCAAAACAAAGGTCGAAAAAGATCTGGGAGTATGGATTAAGGACAATTTGTCACCAGAGAAGCATATAAACAAGATCACAGGAGATACATATCAGTTGCTGAGGAATATAAGAATGGCATTCAAATATCTGGATGAAGAGATGATCAAGAAATTGATAACATCTCTGATTCGACCAAGGTTGGAATATGCGGCAGTGATTTGGTCACCACATAAAAAGAAGGATATAAGGAAGATTGAGAGAATACAAAGAGCAGCCACAAAAATGGCTCCAAGCCTGAGAGATTTAACATATGAAAAAAGACTTTCAAGACTAAAACACCCAACACTTGAGAAAAGAAGAGAAAGGGGAGATTTTATAGCAGTGTATAGAGCATCAATGGGTCTTGAAAAAATTGATAGAAATGATCTGTTTGTGTGGGACGACAGAAGTACAAGAAAAATTGATAGAAATGATCTGTTTGTGTGGGACGACAGAAGTACAAGAGGTCATGAGAAGAAATTGAAAAGGACAACATGCAAGAGGGATATAAAAAAATACAGCTTCCTGTATAGAAGCATAGAAGCCTGGAACAACCTTGATGCAAAAGTGATTAATGCAAGAAGTATTCAGGACTTCAAAGGCAAACTGGATAATAGTAGATTTGGAGACGGGACAGTACGAGCATAGCTCTTTTCCTGTATGTTACAACTAGGTACACGGCCACCTCGATTTACGAATGGGTTACGTTCCTGAAAAACTATTTGTAAATCGAAAATTCATAAATTGAATGTATTTTTCTCATTTAACCCCATTATTTAATTTGAGATACGTTCCTCTTTGGACCGAAACTCCCTACCGTAGATAACACTAAAGTCGCCAGGACAACTTTTTTTTCCTCAATTTACAGACGTGTAGTGGTGTTAATACTTCCCTTATTACATCCATGTTATCTACGGTACACAGTCTGGTTTCTGTTTATCTTATTGGATTCTAGGAAACATTTTCTCTATGAACTTCTGTCGCAAATCATTACTTTTGGAGATAATGACATGTTGTTCATAGGGAGGCGAGAGACAAGTGTTTACGAGCGCCTCACTCTTCTTCCTCTTGTGACCTGCATCGCCTCTGTTCTTCCCTTACCGTGGACACCTTTTTAATGCACTCAAAGGGGTAGCACTTTTAGCACTTGACATAATCTTCTCCTTGTCCTTCTTAATAGTTACGACAGTCGACGGGGAAAGGCTAAACCAATTAGCCATGTCCTTCACTCGCACGCCTTCGTCAAATTTCTTGACAATCGCTATCTTAAACTCTAGTGTTATGGCTTTTCTGGCTTTCTTGGGCTTAGGACCACCCACACTAGCCCTGGCACCATGCTTGGGAGGTATTATTCACTGAAATAATCACTGAAATGTCTGATTATACACAATAATGTTCATAAGCACAGCACGACCGGTCGGAGAATATGTAAACAAACAATCTTGAGCGTCCCCACGTGTGGATGTGCTGAGCAATGGTTCTGTTTACTGAACTTTTTAGAATGTTTAGGTGTTATAAATATTCTTACTATTTATGTATTAAATATTTTTTTTTTATTTTGTTTATGAATTTACGAACTTTTGTTCGTAACTTTGAATTATTCGTGTGTAAACCGAATTTTGGGACAAAATAATTTTGTTTGTATATTCGAAAATTCGTAAATAGTGTGTTCGTAAATCGCGGTATGAGTGTAAATACACACACACACACACACACACACACACACACACACACACACACACACACACACACACACACACACACACACACACACACACACACACACACACAACAAAAAATAAAGTTAAAGGAAATAATAATAATTATTGCGAAAAAGGATGTTAACCCTTTCACGTACAAATGACGTCTTTGAGCGTCATCCAAAAATAATATTTAAAAATCTTTATTAAAAATCTTAAAAAGCGCGCGGTTGACGTGAGATTCACTTGACCGTTGGAGCGAATTACAATATATTATACTTCATTGGAAAGGAAATTTATTCAGTTACGTATGTCATGGAATGTAGAAAAATCTATGATGATAAGTTGATTTTTGGCATCTTATTTTTTGCCGCAAGGTGTTATTATTTTTTTTTTTAACTTCTAACTCGAAGTTTTGTAAGTTATTTTCAAGCTAGCGATTTTTTTAACATTGTATGATATAGGAAATGATCTTAGCTTAAAAACTAAACATATTTGAACTCGATACCTTTGATAGTTTAGTTTCTAGACGTGGTGGAAGTACAACTTTTTTTCCGCGCGTGACATTTCGGGTGACAATGGGTTTACGCGGGACAACAAAAAGTGAATGACAATGGTGACGTGAAAGGGTTAAAAGAAATATTAATAAATATTACGATATAAGAACATAAGAAAATAAGGAAGCTACAAGAGGCCGTGAGGCCTACACGTGGTAGTTCCTGTTACCTAACACTACCTACATCCATCTTTCATCTCCATCCATGAACCTATCCAGCCCCCTTTTAAAGCTCTTTAATGACTCTGCACTAACTACCTGTCTACTGAGTCCATTCCAATCATTCACCACCCTATTTGTAAATCAGTTTTTCCCTATTTCTTTTTTAAAGCTACGCTTTTCCCGCTTGAATCCGTTACTTCTTGTAATGGCTTGTAATGTTGTTGTTGTAATGATTGATATGGTTTAGTTTACCATTAAGTTCCATAGAGGTTGATTTTCTTTGAGCAAAATTATGGCCATGGAAAACCAGCGACCATCACCAACCCTGTGACGTCACTTTAACTCCACCCAGGGGGCGGAGTGGACTGACCTTCTCTTGAAGGGATCTTGGCTCAACCTGTGTCAACCATCATACGACGCGTGAATTATTGTTGTTGTTGTGTGTGTGTGCGTGTGTGTGTACAGTATTTACCTAGTTGTGGAAATTTATGTCACAAACACATATTTATTTGAGGTCTTACCTATAGAAACCCATTGTCTATCTCATCCCGACACAATACCCCAGCTAATCAACTAACTAGGATACTTATCGGTGGATAGTAGGGTTGAAATGGTTGTAGGTCTTATCAATACTGCTATGTCTTGTTATTCGAAGTGGTCTGCGTGATCGGGGCCGCCGGTGAAGGGCGGAAGCAGAGGGCTGGAGGCGGTGTGTATTGTTATGGGCGTCAGGAGGTTGTCACACCAAGTTATCCATGACGCGGCGAGATATATGACTGTGTTGATTTTAACACGTCCTATTGTTTTTACACTTATATGTACAAAATGAATGTATGTACAGTTCTTCTCGTTATAATCAGAGAAGCACAGTCAAAGGTGTTATTAACGTGAGAGTCTGGAGTGAACTCTTATATATACAATCACGTATATATTTAATAAGAGATGTTAACTCGGTAGAGGCTGGAAGTGCACTGAAACTCTTTGAGCGGGCGGCGGTGATCGGCCGCACAAATCCTACCTACACGTGTCAAATCGTCGGTGGCGGCGTGGCACCCCTACCAATACCTGCCACGTATACACGCAGGATAGGAGCAATATTATAACGACGACCAATAGCCAGTCGCTCCAAATTAAGGTGCTAATATAAGGTGAAAATGCTTTATACTAATGGGAAAGTTCAATTATTCTATCCCAGTACTTATCATTTACTTAAATTACCTTAATTAATACCCATTACCATTATAACTATATATATACATCCCTACGCTCCCCTTATGATGAGCGGACAATACCTCCCTCACAAGGGGGGGGGGGAACAAAACCATTACTCTACCAATTATTAAGAGGGTGGTTGGTGGATAATTTCCACACTAGCTGTGATATACGGGAAATGAGCTACACTAGTGGGGTCCCGTCTCCTTGTCTCAATTGGTCAATCTTAGCTTTAAAATCATGAATATTTATGGCATCTATAATTTCACTGTCCAGGTTATTCCCCATATCAATGCACCGATAGGGAAAACTGTACTTCTTGATGTCCTTTAAGCACCTTGTCCTCTTAAGGGGAGCGTCCGGATAGAATTGGGTATGCCATATCTACATTAAATATGCGTGAATCACTGTGATATTTATGTTATGAAGTAGTGACAACATGTATATCAATATTAGGCCCCAGGCGCCTTTCTAGCCCCCCTCCTTGCCGTGCCCTTGCACCCCTTTCTAAATTTTCAAAGCGCCATTTCTCCGTTATTGTTGCTCCCCCCCTTCAAACTTTTATGGCCAAGACACGTCATGGTGGTGTTCATTTCACCATTTCAATATTTTAGTTATTTGTCTATTGTGATTTTTTTATGATTTTTTGAAAAAATGTTACAAAAAATTAAGAAAATCAAACAAAAATCACATTTCATAGATATAAAAAAACCCACTGTCCTTTGAAGAGCAATGTTTGTTCTTGTTCTTAGTTTTTGTTTCAATGCAATCAACCACACATTTGCTGAGAAATAGAATTTTGAATATAGAAGACTAATGTTTTGAGATACGGGCCGGTGAACTTGTCCATCGATCGCACACCTGTAATGGCATAGCATGAAGTGATTTCAGGTATACTTCGTTGTTTTTTTAGGATAATTTACATCTGGATATGAAATTCACATGTGTTGATAGCAAATCAGGCTCATAGTCCCCCCCCCCCCCCCCGTGCCCTCCCTCAAGGCAAGGTATTATCTCTTCAGAGTTGCCCAGACTCCTCACTGGCTAGGAAAATTATGTGAACTTAGAAGTCACCAGGTGCATACGTAGTCTCCTTATGTTTTTTGTTTTTTTTGGCTTTGGGTTGTAGCTTGCCTTTGTAGTGCCTTCTTCTTTATTTATCTTGTTGTGAGAGGGATTTTCTTAGTGCCTTCGAGTTGACTTTGAAGGATTTCAGCAGACTTGCCTTCTGATAACCGAAGTTATGGTCCAATATTGCTGACTTTGCAACAAACGATAGTTTTTTTAAACGAAGAAACTTAGCTTTCTGTGCACGTGACCACATCTTGCTGTGGAAGCTCTCATTTGCGTTCTGTGTCAGATGGGTCCATGGGGTTAGCAGTGGGCCCGACAGAGGCCTTACATTGCCCTGGGCCTCAGTTACCTTTTGAAATCCCGTCAGTATGTCCTTCCAACAGACACATGACTCAGGCTGGTAATCATAATTCGGAAATAAATCATTTCCATTTTCCTTGCCCTGGTGAGAGTTCGAACCTACACCATCACCAGATTGTGCACGTCAAACACTCGCGTGTTAGACCACTACACCAAAGGGGACGTCCCTCTTGGTATAGAGGTTCCGGTGATTTTATGCATTACATGAGAATGAGTAGAAAGTCTTGTGCTGCGATGCCGCGGGAGTGGGGGAGGCATGCAGTTAGCAAGTTCAAAAGAGCAGTAAGCATGAAAGTAGCGATAGAAGATAGCAAGAGAAGCAACATTGCGGCGGTGATTGAGAAATTGAAGACAGTCTGAGAGCATTTGATGAGACCAAAAACCTTTTGACTCCACCCTCTTAAGGAGAGCTGTATGAGTGGATCCCCCCAAATATGAGAGGCATAGTCCATACATGGATTCTTAGAATAGGGTAGCCCAAGAATCTTCATTTTTTAAGGAGACAGCTGAGTGTCATTGAAGAAAAGGAGATAGTTGTCTAAAGGTTATGTTGAGTAGATAGGTGAAGAAATTGGGTTTGATGCATTGAACAAAACAAGGATTAGTTTACCCCATTCAGAAATTAAAGTAAGATCAGAAGTTTGGTGCTCTATGGCATCCCTCCGTGAATCACCTGTGGAGTTGAACATCTAGTGAGTGTGTTTGTGTGCTTACTTCTCAAAAGGCGGCCGCTGTCTGCCGAGGGGCACTCAGACTGATGCAGATGCAGATAGTATTTTGTAAATCAAAGATGCTCGTTTAATATAATTTAACATCTTAGAATAAGCCGTTTTATCAACTTGAATGCTCGAATCAGTTCAATATTCGTTCATGCCACCAAGGGAAAGGAGTGGCCTTAGCGATGGAATGATGCTTGCATTTAGCAATTCTCAGAATACATACACTGGAGGAAAGCACATCAAATTGATAATAATGATAGTGGTTCAAAATTATTGTAATGATAATGAAAATAATGATAACAATAGTAATTTTCTTTTGTACCTATGGGCTTCTCCTAAACACTGTGGGGTGGCATGAAACCCAGTGTTCACACACATGCAGTTTATATATATAAATATATATATATATATATACATACAAACCTCATTTTCCCGGACTAATATGGGGGAGCACTGGTCCAGGAACCGCAAAAGTCCGGGAATCGCAACAGTCCAGGAATTATCCTAAAAAAAAAAAAAAAAAAAAAAAAAAATCCGATGCCATTACCCACCCCCGGACGTTTATCTAGTATTTACTAGATTTCTAGTAAATACCCACCCCCGGACATTTATCTCTAGTATTTACTGTCCGGCAACCGCCAATATAAAAAAAAAAAAAAAAAAAAAAAATCTTGGACTTTGACATATTCCCGGACCTCGGATTTTCCGACAAATCCGATATCCGGGAAATCGAGGTTTGTGTATATATATATATATATATATATATATATATATATATATATATATATATATATATATATATATATATATATATATATATATATATATATATATTAGTGATGGACCGAATGTCTATTTTCCGTATTCGCGAATGCGAATATTTGGTTTTAATATTCGCGAATGCGAATGCAAATTGCGAATATTACATAATATTTCAAGTAATACATTATTTTTGATATCATACCGGTAACTGAAATATTTTATATGTATTAAAAGAGTTAAGCCATTAAAAAAATAACTGTCTAAAGTCTATTCTATTCAATTTTCTATGTTGCTAGGTTGCGGGACGTGGACCCATTCTTTCACAAATACTTACATGATAATATCTTACATGAATAATTATTATTGCAAGGTTTACACATTAGAGATAATCTCGAAATAATCTCCTAAACCACGCTGATGTGACTGGACGCCATTACGCAGTAGGCTGCTGCAACACTGTTCTCTTTCAAAGGTAGTTGATTGTGCTCGTGGGTGACAGAGAAGAGCACGTATATTCTTACTGCAGTATGGCGCACGGGGCAATGAGTTGAGTTCAGTAACGGTGACCTTGAGAGTAGCGGCTGCCACTCTGTTGGAGCGTGGAGGATGGACGTAGTGTCCGAGAGACTATGGCCTTGGCTACTACTACGCCTCCTCACCCCATTCTTTTAACTAACGCTCGGCTAAACTATTAATTATGTATATGTTTGCTTGTGTAATACAGGTTGAAGTTCCCAAACTCGGCAACCTCGGGACCAGCGCCGAGCCGAATAATGGAATTTTCCGACTTTTAGAACGTAGATATATTAAGGGGAAAAAAAGCATGAAAATAATAATACCATTAACAGACCTGTAGAAGTACACAAAATAACAGTGTACGTAACTCTACAGTCACAACACCACTGAACAATAACAACAAACAAATCGGCAGGAGAAACCAAGCAGCCTAGTGTGGTGGCACCTAGCGGCCGACCCGGCAACTACGCACCGGGTTTTGGGTGTTCTGCCGTGTTTTGGAAAATCCGGAACCATAGCCGAGTTTTGGGTGTTGCCGAGTCTTGGGATGCCGAGTTTGGGAACTTCAACCTGTATTATGTTCACTTGTTACTTTTTTTCTTATTTTTGTAAGTTTATTCATTTGGGGAAAATATTCGCATATTCGCAAACAACTACGAGTGGGAGTGCGAATGCGAATGCGAATATTCGGTCCATCACTAATATATATATATATATATATATACAGGGAGGTCCCGAAGATACGAGCCGTTAGGTTCCACCTGGCATACTCGTAAAGCGAAATCTCGTATAATGAAACACATAACTAATGGTAAAATATAGGTTTAGTTCCAGGACCCCATCAATTAAAAAATAAAAAAATTAAAGACATGTTTTTCAAGCTAAAATAAACTATAGCAAACACAACAAACACACAGCGTCTATATTACCCACACTGTACTACCTATTCTGTAGAAAAAGCATTCTGAAAGAGAAAATGGCACACAAAATAACATAACTGCACATTAATTAAACATAAAACATGCATAACAAGCAAAAAAGACGTTGTACTGTAGGGGATGCCACGTGATACTAGAGAAGGTAGTGTAGTGGTCCCAAGGTTGGGGCTGCACACCTGCTAATTACCCCTAAAGGTCAGGCAGCGCCATATGCTTAATTACCCTTCAGGTCACGCCTTTTTTATTTATTTATTTATTTATTATTATCTTTTTTTTTTTTTTTTCTTTTTTTTATATACATTTGTGCCTATAGCCTTGCTAGGGGTGACCTGACTGCGGTCCCAAGGTTGGGGCCGCACACCTGCTAATTACCCTTAAATGTCAGGCCGTGCCATATGCTTAATTACCCTTCAGGTCAAGGCTTCCTAGGGGTGACCTCACTGGGGTCAACCAAATCCCCCTTTGTCCAGCCCAGGAGTGGTAGGCACGCATTTTGAGCTTGATAATTTTACTCACCCCAGTTTGAATGTCGTAGCATTGGATTTTCGATCTCGTATATTGAAAATAGACCCTAATTTACACATCTCGTATCATCGGATTCTCGTATACTGAATGCTCGTATAACGGGACCTCCCTGTATATATATATATATATATATATATATATATATATATATATATATATATATATATATATATATATATATATATATATATATATTATATATATATATAGTATATATAATTATATATATATATGTGTATTTACCTAGTTATATTTACCTAGTTGTAACATACATGCAGTGTGTGTGTGTTTGAAAGAGAGAAATGCAAAACATGTCTCTTTATTAATAGTATGCATCACTTAGTCTTCCAGCTCATCCGTCAAGCACAAGTCAAACCTACCTACCATCACCACCACGCCGTGCGACCTGGAGGAGGATGACTTTCATGACGTGGGCACCACTCTCGTCACAATCACAGAGAACGTGTGCCGCCACCACCACCACCCTGCGGACGTGCCCAACAGCAACGGCCACACGGTCAACGCTCACAATGACGCGCCTGTTGACTCAAAGAACAAGAAGGATGAGGAGGGCAGCAAGACTGCTGAGGGAACTGGCAGTCGGTCAGGCTCACCCATCAAACTAGATGAGATTGCAATGGATTGGACGCCTGAAATTCCCTTTGAGAATGTAAGTATCCAATAATATATGCCTTGAGAAATAGTTACTTAGCAAGCCATCATATTTCCACAATGTATGGCAGAATTGTGTTTGTTTTGGAGCCGCGGAATAAAGAGATAGGCCAGGGTCTAGAGTCAACAGCAGGGGCATCACACTTCAATGTCTGGGGTTCCTGCTCCATTAAACATAATTTTAATTATGATAATAATGGAAGTCACAATGTAGCTGTTAAATTTGAAAACGGTGGCACTATAAACAAAAATTCTTTAGAGAGGATTCTCTCTCTCTCTCTCTCTCTCTCTCTCTCTCTCTTCTCCTCTCTCTCTTCTCTCTCTCTCTCTCTCTCTCTCTCTCTCTCTCTCCTCTCTCTCTCTCTCTCTCTCTCTCTCTCTCTCTCTCTCTCTCTCTCTCTCCTCTCTCTCTCTCTCTCTCTCTCTCTCTCTCTCTCTCTCTCTCTCTCCTTTTCTCTCTCTCTCTCTCTCTCTCTCTCCTCTCTCTCTCTCTCTCTCTCTCTCTCTCTCTCTCTCTCTCTCTCTCTCTCTCTCTCTCTCTCTCTCTCTCTCTCTCTCTCTCTCTCTCTCTCTCTCTCTCTCTCTCTCTCTCAATTTTTTTTCATTTATATATTAATTTCTGTATTTTATTTTATATTCAATAAGTAGCCAATCTGTTGGTTTAGAACGTCTTCCCCGACACCACATGATAATTCTTATTAGAGTTTGGATAAAGAAATCAATAAATTATAAGAGGGGGGGGGCGAATGGGGATGCAACAAAACCACATGTTGCCCAAAGCAAACCTGGATGAAGTGTATAACGTTGTGCATATGGTTCTACCTATGCCAGGGTGTTATGCCGCATATTCCTTCTCACTGTGTTACTTTCTTATCCCTCACAAACCTGGCACAGCTGAGTTACTATCTTTGGAAGTGGCTCTCTGCTGCTCGCCGATCTCTGGCTCGCCGGAGAACAGAGTCCAGATCAGGGTCCTGGGTGAGCTGGCTGCACTTTCCGCTGCTATTGCTTACCTCTGCCAGAGAATATCTAGTATATCTAAACTGCAATTACAAGAACTTAAATTTGTGTTTGATAAACAAGGTTAGAGCTGAAAGTCATAAAGTTGAGGTATGTGTTCATTAAACCCGAGAGTATTTAGTGTGTACAAGTACATAACCTCTGAGGGACCCCATAGATTTTATGATTTTCGGTCAGTTTTTGTCTGAATGCTTTTGTACAAGGAAAGCCATGGTGTAGATGAAACTGTCGTATTATCGCCGTTGTCTTTTATTTGATTAAAGCCTAATAACCATAGAAAGTCATGGATCTGCGACTAGGCTATGACGAAATAGAAAGACAACGGTGATAATATGAGGGTTTTGTCTACATCATGGATTTCTTTGCATGCAAGTGTTCAGACAAAAACTGTCGTAAAATTGTAAATTCTGTGAGGGCTGTCATTCTCCCATAGATGTTACAATTTTCTTTCAGTTTTTGTCTGAATTGAACTCTTTGTCTGCATGCAAGAAATCCATGATGTAGACACAACTGTCATATCACTACCATTGTCTTTTTATTTGGTCAAAACCTAGTCACTTTGCAAGGACACCCATTTGCAACTAGGCTTGGATGAATTAAAAAGACAATGGTAGTGATACAATGTTTTTGTCTATATCATGTACGTAAGTCATTGCATGCAAATGTTTGTACGAAAACTGAAAGAATATTGTAACCTCTATGGGGGTTCTTAGGGAAGTGTTTAGTAGTACATACTACACACTTGTACAATTGCATATTTTCACAATATTATGCCATCTATATTTTTCTATATCTATAATGTATCATTCCATTAGTAATTGGGAAGATTTTGGCAATGTAGGAATACATTATATCATATTAGTATATGTATCGTTTCTCTGAAAAATGGTAATAGCCTAGCTGGTCCATGATGAGTGCTGTGTTGACTTGCATGTATCCAGAGGATAGTGGTCAAATATATAATTATTTTAATGCTCTTAAGATGTTACTTCTTGAAGCTATAAATCAGTGAACCAAACCAAAATGTAAATGAGTCTCCAAAATAATTACCCACCAAAACTGATGATCATAAACTACAGTTATATCATATTTTCTTCACTCTTACATCTATTTCTTTTCATCCCATTTCAATGATCGTAGGAGCAAGATAATGTACATATGGCGGGGAATTGTAAAGCAAGGAAATACTTTACAGGCTTAGGAATGTATCCCTATGAATCCATTTAAACCTGAAGTTTGATATACAATGGATCGTCATACGATTGGGTTTTCAGGAATGTAACCTCATCGTATAGCGAGGGAATATTATGTATACATTCAGTATTCCCTCGCTGTATGATGAGGTTTCATTCCTGAAAACCCAATCGTATGACTATTCATCGTATATCAAAGCTTCGGTTCAAAGGGATTTAATAGGATGCATTCTGAGACCTGTACTATATAAGTGTCCTAATGCCCCCAATAGACTTACAGTATACATCATTGGTTTTATGCATTGTACTTTATTAGAATCGTTACCTAAGCTAATAGAAACACATATTACATGTACATTTGCATAAATATAGACATAAATTCATGAAACTCACCCGTCTTGTCATCTGAATCCCACACTAATTATCATCATCATCATTGGAGGTGAAGGGGGTACTAGATGGAAGGATGACAAGGGAGGAAGAGGTCAGCAAAGTTCAGCTTGGACTTTAAACTTAAGCTTTTCCTAGCTCTCTTGGGCTTAATATCAAAGGCATTAGAGCTTGCAGGCTGCTTAGAAGACATCACAGATCACTAGCGGGAGCGGTCGCACGAGCGATCCGTGATGTCCGAGCCAGCGTTATGAGTCCAATTTTGTGGAAAAAAATAGCATATTAGACGGCCAATAATATGGTAACTAATATGTTTATCATTAAAGCATTTATTTTTCTTGCATTTTATCATAAAGTCATCAATTAATTTGCTTCATTTTCATATTCCTTCCTATCACCCAATTGTTCAGTAATTAGCTTTGCAAGGTGTTATATAGAGTGCCGAATCCTTGGTCATTTAATCTTGCTCTACCTTATCATTCTTTTCCAAATAAGCAATTTTCACCAATTTTGTTTTGTAGAGTGTGTAGTATTCAGAACTATGAAGAATGAAGTATTCAGCTCTAACCTTTATTCAAACAGTAGAAAGTTATTCACTTTGGTCACACAGACACATTATGTAAGATTCTTATCATAATAAACAACTCGTAGTTGCTGTACAGTTTGCAGTCTAAAAGTCTGTATTTTCCGTATGCAAATAGAGTAGTAAGCACAGCAACTAATAAATAAGATATACACATTAGGGTGGTCCACGGCTACGGGGGGAAATAAATAAATTGCTCAAAACCAATCTCCACATACTTTATTTCTGTTCACTATGATAGAGTAATGATCTCGTGAAATTTGAACCATATCCGTGAACATTTAGAGGTCGCCTCATCATCTCGCTTTCTATCATAGGATTTAACCCGGAAAATATCACATACCCGAATTGGAGCACTTCCCGACATCACAGACCCAAATGGTGTTGATTTCTGAATTCTCCGGGGTTTAGACACATTTTATCAACTAAAAACTGATATACAGCTGTCTGAATGCTGATTTTCATTATTTGGTTTTCATACCGTAAATTAGGGGTAGGCCATACCCTGGTTAGGGTACTTCTAATAGAGATAGAACAAAATGGTTTGCATTTTTGAACTCAGAAGGGTCGATTTACACATAGAAATGCTTTCATATTTCATTTATTTACTAAAACCTGCAAAATATGACAGAAAATTTCAATTTCTCTATTTTCCTATAGAAATTTTTTTTTGGCAATATTTTGTGAATTGTCAATAAATCAGTGTCGATGAAACCACTTCTATGTGTAAATTGACCCTTCTGAGTTCAAAAATGCGAACCATTTTGCTTTATCTCTACTAGAAGTACCCTACCCAGGGTATGGCCTACCCCTAAAATTTACTGTGAAAACCAAATAATGAAATTCAGCATTCAGACAGCTGTATATCAGTTTTTAGATGATAAAATGTGGTCTATGGGGTTATCAACCCAGGAGAATTCAGAAATCAACACCATTTGGGTCTGTGATGTCGGGAAGTGCTCCAATTCGGGTATGTGATATTTTCCGGGTTAAATCCTATGATAGAAAGCGAGATGATGGGTCGACCTCTAAATTAAGTTTTATCGCCATGAAATTTCATAGGCTTGTAACCTATGGGTACTTGAAAAACAACAACCTTGTGGAGGAATAAAAGTAGAAAAATATTTTTGGTGGGCCACCCTAATACACATATTGGTTTGTGAAGAATTTTATGAAAGCATAGATGTAGTACAAGTGTAGATGATGTAATAATGAAAAATGATGACAGGAATTATAAATCCTCTCAAAAGGTGAAATTCTAACATTCATTGAGGAGTCTGGAGGCTGAGTGGTAAGATAAAAAAAAGAAAAAAAGAGATAGATATTTTGATGTAGGAAAAGGAGAGAATATGGATCAAACTCCATTACAGAGCAGCCAACGTGTTTAACTTGACAAATCAAAGCTAACTGATCACATAGGCCAAATAAAGCTATGTGAGCATTATACTATAGTTACATATACAGTATATGTATATCAGGAGAACGCTTTTAAAGTAATCAAGAAAAATCTTTCACAATCACGCACGTCGGAAATTGAAAGCAGGAGCACATAAATAATATGTCTTTCCAAACTCATAGAATCCCAGTAATAAACAAATATTAGATATATAAATTTGCAGGAGACTACGGAAAGTTAAATCCAATAGCCTTCATCACTAAAGGGTGGCCATCGTAAATGTCGGTGAGGTATCATATATTATTGTGCCAAACACATATTATGGACATTTTCATAAATGATTAGATCTTTGGACATTAACCTATCTTTTTGATAATAAAATCCTGCCTTCTTCCTCTTCATTGACCATTTAGTTATTGCATTTCTTATACAGGTTGCCCATCACTAATCACACTAATCACACTAATCCGGCAACCACGGGACCTCAGGACTGCCGGATTTTCAAAATTTCTGGATTCTTGACGTTTTGTCCCCTGACTCTATCTATGCTGTATATATTGTGACAGAAAATGACTACAGTTCTTTAAAGAAAGAAAATTAAACACAAATGAAAAGCAAAGGAAATTTTAATGTTCAACAACTAAATAAAATAGTTATACAGAATTTTAATTCATTACTGTACCAAGTACCAAGTAATACTGTATCAAGTTTTTTAAACAGTTCAACTTTCTCTGCGATCGACAACGAGCGATGTTTGCGTTTTACGCCACTTCTTTTATTCGCCGAATCCATGATACAGCAGTAGATTTTAACAATTACGGCAAATAAATGAGAAGGAATGCCTGTTTGCTGTTGGAAGCATGAGCATACAGCTGATTCTGGGTACAGTGCCATCAAAACATAAAAACCCCCCGAAAACAGTGGTGCGCCAACCCGGGAAATTTGAAACTGCGCTCCGAAATTCATGCCGGAAAACTGATGGAACCGGACGGGAATATTGATTGCCGGATTAGTGATGGTCAACCTGTATATGGAATATATGCTTTGCATTTCAGCCCAAAAGGTTGAAATAGCAAAGTGGATTCTATCAAAAAGAGTGTTGCATTCAATTCCTCAAGAGTGATGGATTATTAAATTCACCTCATGATAGCTAAAGCCCCGTACACACTACCACTCACCACCGTCGGTGCTTCCTGTCGGCGCTTGCCGATGGGCAAGTAAAAAAGTGTTCCATGAATACAGTAGACTATGGTTTATCAGTATAAATGATACACTGTTATCTTCGTAAATGTTTGTTCTATAATATTATCAAATAAAAAACTGTAAAATACACTAAAGAAATGCCATTATGAGACTGAAGAAATATGCATGAACTTAATATTCACTTAAACTCTTCGCCATTTAATATTTTGCGAGAAAACATTTTACATGAAACATATCAAGAGAAGCGTAATTTTATTAGCTTTCCATTGATATACGTATTTCGTTTTCTGATAAATGAATTAGAACCATACATAAATTAGCGTTAATTAAATAAATAACCTCATCAATCGGGAAAATTACCCGATTGATGATGTTATTGATTTAGTTAACGCTAATTTATGCATGGTTCTAATTCATTTATCAGAAAACGAAATACGTATATCAATGGAAAGCTAATAAAATTCCACTTCTATTGATATGTTGCATGTAAGAAGTCTTCTCGCAAAATATTAAATGGCGAAGAGTTTAAGTGAATATTAAGTTCATGCATATTTCTTCACTCTCTCATCATGGCATTTCTTTAGTGTATTTTACAGCTTTTTATTTGATAACATTATAGAACAAACATTTACGAAGATAACGGTATATCATTTATACTGATAAAACATAGGAAGGGAGATGGGAGTGATGTTCGAAAATGTCAGGAATCGCAAAACTGGCCTCCACTGGAAATAGCCCAAAATGAGTAGCAAGTCCAGTATACAGTAGTTTTTGGCATATCATAAGCAAAACAAATCTACAAAAACTTTTTTGTGTATTCAAAAAAATTTAGCAAAAAGAAATAGTGTATAAACATTTTTCTCATCTTTTTGTCTTCAACTCGCTCCAATTCCTCAAGTATTTTTCCCATTGAGTTATTGATCACATATTCGAAATCAGCTGACTTTCTTGGTTCTGATGGTATTAGATACTTAGCAATACAAAAATATCTAGATGGTGAAAATTGACGATAACTTGAAGCATGTGTTCGGCGCTGACCCGTGAGTGACGGGCATGCCCGCCCAATATTAAACCTGCTGAATATTGGCGGGCAATGCCGACGGTCACATTTTGCCCGTCGGCATCCTGTCCACACTGCCACTTTAGAGTGACGAACACTCGATCGACGGGAAGCACCGACGGTGATGAGTGGTAGTGTCTACGGGGCTTAACAGTACGAATGTGTTTCAGCTACTTCCAAGAAAATCTATGTCGTGAATGCACCAAAATGGGCAATAGGACTTCGTTACAATATAATGTATGTCACCCAAAGGGAGTGGGTGTACTATACGTCTTTGTTGTGAAACACTAGTAAGCCTTGTGTAAAGAGCATTGTGTTGTGCTACTGTTGTTTGAATTACCGGCCGGAGTTCTTGCTTGTGAGCTTCTATTAGCACACAGCTGAGCATTCCTTGAAGTATTCAGCAATATCCAAAAGTTTTCAGAGTTTTAAGGGGATATTGTTTTGAAGGTTTATACATGATTAAGTTCATTTTAAGTTTCATTTTAAGTTATATTTTAAGTTATATTTTAAGTTTATACATGATTAAACAGTAAGTAATATGAATCTGTATGAAAACATCATGAAAATTTTATCCCAGAAATTGTAATTTCATTGAAGCATTTTTCCTGCATAATATATATACATATTGTTTTACACTGAAGGTAAAGCTTTGTAATAACCTTTCTTCTTTTATTACTGATGTATTTACTCATCTTGCATTATATTACATGAAGATCTACAGCCTGAAATTACTTTTTAGTATGTACCTGTTTTCCATTCAGTTATATTTGCAGTCTCAAATATGTTTTACATATTTGACTTTCAAATGTCATTTTTTAATGACGTTTCAAAAGTTTTTTTTTGTGTGAATGAGTCATGTGTTTCACAGATGTAAAAAATATTATTGAAGTAATTTAAATTATCGCCTTCTTTCAATATGATCTGTGCACTTGAAGGTAGTGATTTTTTTTATACCCATGTAATGTATTTGTTTAACGTTTTTTAATCAGTGATTTGTCTTTGAGAAGCTAAAACTGTTCTATACTACACACTCATTAGTTACCTTGGGTAAAAAAAATCATACAACTATTTTTTCTCATAAGTTGGAGATGGACTGGGAGGATGAAGCATTTTTGGATGAGGACTTCCCTGAAGTTCTTGAGGAAGAAGAAGAGGAAACAGAGGTTGCCCAGTTTACCAGCACTGGCAGCAACTTTACCTATGAGGTAAATCAGAATTCAAGGTTGACATTAAGTATATTTACTCTTTCATTTTGACTCCTAGATGTTCTGAACTGTTTACAGGATTGAAAAAAAAAAAGTATCACCTGATAGTATTCACAAAGAGTAAGGAAAGTATTTAGTACTGAAGAAGAGCAGTTATCAAGCATCTTGCATTCACTGTTTTAGTAATAAAAAAAAAAAATTCTTTAAAGAAAATGAAAGTAAGATATCCTACATGGGTTTGCAAATAAATTACAACATCTCAGTAATGGCAATGTATAATTTGTTTGATTAAAAGGTAATATATTGTGACTTTGTTTGGTAGTGTATGTATGTAATGTATAGTTACTACCACAAAAGTAAATGCATTGTATAAATATAATGAACAGAGGTCCACACGTAGCCTGCAAGTAACATACTAAATCAAAGACTGGATTAATAATGATTTTCTCAAGGAATTTTTAGGTTTTACTAAGGTGCATCTCATGACTATTGGATACGTCATGCATCTCTTCTCATAACAGGTGGATAATTTGATGGACAACAGCATCGAGATAGAGTCTAACAAAAGAATGAAGGCAGAACACATGCATCCCATCACCTTAACCTTCAAAGACCCTGACACAGAAGAGATGTATCATCAGGTTCGAGCTGATCTTCTCAAGAGTAATGTCGTGTGCACACTCATCATTTGGGTTCTCATTGTTATTTGCCAGTCAATTGTGGCACAAGAATGGTGAGTTGCACTTCATGGCCTTCACACATTACCATTTTGTGAAGAACTGCTTCTAAATTTATAAGTATACACAATGCAGGGCTCACATTTTTTCACCTGAAACACATAAATGTAACTTGAACATGCTATTAATGGTATTGTAATCTCATTTACATAAATTACCAAAGATTGATATAAAAGCAGGGCAATATTTAGCTGGGAATGTAAAGCTAAGACGATAAAGTTTCTTTTTTTCATGACCAGATGGTCTGCACTTGCAGAAGTGAGAGTTGAAAACATTTTTGAAGTTTTCTTGCCAGCTTAGTCCACTTTCTCAAGCACACCCATTACAGGGTACTCCATATATATATATATATATATATATATTATATATATATATATATATATATATATATATATATATATATATATATATATATATATATATATTATATATATATATATATATATTATATATATATATATATATATATATATATATAGTATATATATATATATATATATATATAATATAGATATAGATATAATATATATATATATATAAAAATATATATATATATATATATATATAGAGAGAGAGAGAGAGAGAGAGAGAGAGAGAGAGAGAAGAGGAGAGGAGAGAGAGAGAAGAGAGAGAGAGAGGAGAGAGAGAGAGAGAGAGAGAGAGGAGAGAGAGAGAGAGAGAGAGAGAGAGAGAGAGAGAGAGAAAAGAGAGAGATAGATAGATAGATAGATAGATAGATATAGATATATATGTGTGTATACACAAGATTCAATCAAAAAGTTCTGAGACAGTCCCTGTTGCAAACAAAATGAGTGGTGGAAAGTCATGTGCATGCAGCAGGAATGATCAGTAACAGTAAAGGTTCAGTGCACCTCGTGGCTTCATGCCTGGGCATTGGGACGCATGCTGCACGTGATTTTGAGACCACGTTCACATGTTGATTTGCAATTTCCGTATGGAACTCAAAATTGCACAGAGAGCACATCAAATTCTGTGTCAAACTCAGGAAATCAGCCAATGAGACCCTTGAAGTGTTAAATTAGGCTTGTGGCAATGAATCAATGAGCCAAGCAAGAAATTTTGAGTGGCACTCACGCTTCTAAAGGAACAAAATGTCACTGAATGAGAGGTTAGGGCAGGCCTCAACGAGCACAACATCCGAAAATGGTGAAGAAATTGTCCATCAGAATCGTTGGATCACCATCAATGAAGTTGCTGACATCGTCAATGTGCCATTTGGATTAGTCCAGGCAATTCTCAAATCCCGTTTGAACATGCACTATATCATTGCTGAGTTTATGCCCTGATTATTGAGCAAAAACAAAATAGTTTTGGTTGAAGTCTGCAAGGGTTTTCTTCATTTCTTCTATTTCTCTATTCTTCTTCTTTCTCTATTTCTCGAGCCTGTTCTTCAACAGGCTCGGGATGACCCAAAATTCATGTATAATAAATTCATGTTGAGGCTAATCACTGGTAACAAGAGTTGAATCCATGGCTACAACCCAGAGACCAAACAGCAGTCTTTGTAGTGGAAAAGCCACAATTTCCATGACCGAAGAAGGCAAACCAGGTCGAGAGCTTGCTTGTTGTTGTTTTTGACATTCACAGGGTTGTGCACCGTGAATTCATCCTCCAGGGCCAGACTGTGGATGCCGAGTTCTACTGTACTGTTCTGAGGCATCTGAGGGAGAACATTAGGTGCAAATAACTTGAATTGTGGCATGATGGCAAATGAGTCCTCCAACAGGACAATGTGTCTGCTCACAGTGTGTTGAGAATATGCAAGTTTTTAGCCCACACCAACACAATCATCGCTCCTCTGCTACTGACTAGATTTGGCTTCTACAACTTCCTCTTCCAAGATGAAGTTCAAGTTGAAAGGTTGCCATTTTGACATGATGGAGGAGATCCAGTGTGAATCATAGATGGTGCTTGACATGCTTAACAACTGGGACTTCCAGGGAGCATTCCAGTCATGGCAGAAGTGCTGGAAGCGTAGTATTGCTGCAAGGGGCCTACTTCAAAGGCGGTGGTGGTCAAATTTAAATAAAAGATATTGTCTACTTTTTATAGGTGTAGTCTTGGAACTTATTGATCGCACCTTGTATAGTAAGTGTACGTACTATATTTTGCTGTCAAAGAAAATTTGTTGCTTAGTTGAGACTTTTACTATACATACTTGTTGAATTTAGGATAACTTTTTTTGACATGAACAAGACACATTCTATCTCTTATTAGTTTACACACATTATTATGTAGCTTATTCAGCTTTCTAATGCATTTTTTAATGTCCTCACTAATATAGCACGAATAATTTGACTGATTTATTATGGGCCCTCAAATGTAAAAGGGCTAAACACCTTTCATGAAGATAATCATGACTGCATTCCATCTCTTTTTTTTTTCTTTTACCTATAAATCTTTATACCATTTACATTTTCTTAAATTACTTAGAAGCTATTTACATCCATGTATTTGAAACTTGAAATCCATGCCTCACATAAAACTCACTATAAACAAGATAGGCATTTGATTTGAAGATGTTCCCTCATTCTGTTCAGTTTTTTCTTCCCTTCTGTAGACATCATAATGAATTATTTTCTAGTTTCAGGTTTTTGCTGGCCCCTTTCATACCAGCAACACTCCTCCTGGTCATAGGACTCCTACTGGTTATGGCAGAAGAGTTCCCTCAGCTGCCATTAAATCTGCGTCGCCTTTCTACACGACTTGCTCGGGCTACTTTTGGCAGAAAGGCCTTCATTTGTGCCCTCATGGCCATTATATCAGTACCTTCAATGCTCACTTTGGTATGTTCTTATGGTGTTATAGAAAAAAAGGTCAGCAAATTCAAAGTCACATCAATGTACATAAGAGGTGGGCACCGCAAACGAAAATCAACTTCCGCAAACGCACTTCCGCACACTCTCACCTTTCCTTTCCGCAACCGCAGGTCCGCAAGTTTCTTGAAATTTTCATTTCCGCAACCGCAAGCCTACAAATACACAAACCAATTACGTGGTATTTTCACTGCAAAAAGTGCAAAAATAAAGGTAAAGCCTTTTGTAATGTAGTAAATTAATTTACTTTTTGCTAAATCCCTAATCTTAATGAATGTAGTATTTATTAGTGTTTTTCCATACTTACCCCTCAACGCCCTACAGATGTTATAGCTCACATTTCACCTCTGTCATCATTGTGACTCCTCAATAAATTGATAAATTTAAATACTAACTAAGAGGTAATAATTAGTATAAGTACACTATACTCCAAAATATATATTATTGATATGAAATCAGGCTCTCAGTCCTCAGACTCCTCACTCAGAGTTCTATGGTGACAATTCCATATTGAGCAGGTCCATATTCCCCTTCATCAAGACAAATCTCTCAAAATTGTCCGAGGTCAGACCTCGGCCTTCATAACGTTCGACCCTTGGGAGAATAATCTCTCCACAGCTGCAGAGCTGAGGATGGATGTATTAACAAACACATCTTCCCAAGCGGCACGGTAAAGGATGGGGAACATGGCTTGCTACAACAGCTTGTTGTTCTTTTGCTTCTCTGACCACCTACTCTCAAGCTCTTTACCCAACTTGTTTGAGAGGCGGGGACAGTTGGTGCCATCATAGCCGTGGGTCCTGGGTCCTCAAAGCCTGGAAAAAAAGAAAATGCAATATAAAATTTAAGTATACAGTAAACCCTCTCTAATTTGAACTAATTGGGGGTCGAATTAGCCGAAAGTTTGAATTATCTGATGGTTACCTCTAGCCCCTCCACACAATAAGAACTCAATCAAACATGCCAAAACAGCACAGATTGTATTACTACAATCGCAGATTACACAGTGCAATTACAGATTGCACTCACCAAAACATGGCTGATACTGAAGTCTTGAAATGCAGTACTATTGTACACTGAGCACTCAGGCGTCACTGATAGTAATATTCCACAAAATAATCCACTTCAAGGCTAGAGAGGCAACAAAAGAACACGTAGTTGTATGGGGGAGCACTGCGGGGAGATGTTGCCAGGAGGAAAGTGCGCGAAAGACTGAGGCAGCTGAGGCCCGCATGGGAGAGGTTAGACTCGCACTAGTAAGGCCCGGATAATTTGAACTTCTGTTCAAATTATGGAAAGTTGTTGTAAACTTTGAACTGGCCTGAAACAGGTCAAATTATATGGGTTCAAATTAAAGATGATTTACTGTATTTTTTTTTTTTTTTTAAGTAGTCAGGATTTTTTTTTTTTTTTTTTTTTTTACTTATTAGAGCTAAGCAGTGTTTCGATTTTTAAATAGTAAGTTACTGGACTTGAATTATAAATATTACAGTAATTTATGAGCGTCATACTCAGGATTTCTAATTATAATGACCTGGAGTGATGAACTGTCACAGACTGAAGATGCAGTAAATCACAATAAAATCAGTAAGTCTTACCTTGAAAAAGTCATCCTCTTCATCCTCATCTGGACTGCTGCCTTCTGAGGTATCTAATACAGGCTGCTCCGTGACCTCTAGCAGCAGCAACTTCACGGCATCCACCTTCTCAGGGTTTAAAAGGCAGATCACAGGCACCTGGAAGAGGGGTTGGATTGCCGTGGTCATCAGAAAGTCCATGTTATCAAAGAGGGAGGAGAAGCTGGCCTTGAAAGTGTTAACTGAGCCCATGGAGGCCTGGTGGGAAAGCAGCGTCCCCCCACTCACCCTGGGTCACGCCCACAGCCGCTCAGGATTCCTGTTGGAATTCAGAACGGCCACTTGGGAATTTGCGGACATATTTGCGTTTGTGGAAGTACTATACATAAACACAAATCCACCAACTTTATATAGTCTAACGCAAATCCGTAAACAAATTCAGACTTCGCAATAGCAGAAGTTGCAGTTTGCGGAAATGTTTGCAGAAGTGCCCACCTCTGATGTAAATGCACCTTAATACATATGAAAAATGATGTTGGGCAACCATTGGAAAAATCTCAGAATACTTCCTCCAGTTCCACATTTTATGGTTAAGGCATCCTCCTTTGTTATTTTTTTTAACTAATTAATATTAAGTAGGTATATGAGAAGATATTGCAGGCAGTGGCAGACCACTTCAAGTAAAACAAAGGGAAAAGGGACTGATTATGACCACAAAGAGCTGGACTTCATGTAAAGGCCTGTAAAGGCTATAGCAGCCAGTGTGCTGAATAGTTTGTTAGGCAAGAATACCTTATGTAATAGTTCAAATAGCCTAGAAAACCGCTTGCCAAGCGGATATCAGTTTGGCTTGATTGGTACAGTTCCTGGCTGTGGTGGAGCAAATTCTAATGAGGGATGGGTTCGAACCCCATGTTCAGTACTGCATTTAGAAATTGAAAATAAGATTTATTACCCGAATTGTGATTGTTATCCTGTCAGTGCGTTTGTGGAAGGATTATTCTGACAGGATTCAAAAGAGTTCATTGTGGGCCCAGGGCAATGTAACGCTCTGTTGGTCTTACAATCTCAGCGCCTGTGGATCAGTACATTGGCTTTTCCCTGTTCACAGTCCCCTTGACTAGTAGGGCCCTACGGTTACTTTTCATGAGGGCTGCCGCCCCTACTTCGGCATCCCCTTCAGAATAACATCATAACGACAGAAGAGAGAAGAAAAGGAAGTATTTAGAGTGTGAACTTTCAGTGCCATCCCCAGCGGGCATCACACTTATGCACTATCATCAGTTCACCAACAATTTTTAAGTATTGCCATAAACTGTTGGGCCTCCTTTACCGTGGTCCATCATAAGGGGGATGCCATCCATCACAACAGCCCCTCGAAGAACCCTGAAAGACATAACAAATAGAAGTACCACATAAATACAGTATACCCAGAGCTCAGACAAACCTGCCACATCTTTCCAGTGCCTCTTATTGCCTCTGGCAGTTTATGCAGAGTCAAGTTTAATCTGATACCAGGAATCAGTCATCTCCAAATACCCAAAGTGACTTTGGATACAGGCAGGAAGCAGCCCTCATTTGGAGTCGATAGCTAATTGTAGATGTTAGATTGATGTTACTAAATTACTGTTTTCTAACCAGCATGAGTTCTAGTTGATGCCTTGCCATAAACTCATCTTATTATAAGTGCTTACTTTGGTTAAAGTTATCCACACTTTTTTTCTTTTAATGGCCACCTGGTGCCTGTGGTTGCCAGTTCACCCTTGAGATGAATACATTAATTATGAAAGCATAATAGAAAGCATCTGATTTGACTGTAGCCTACTGTACTTATCTTTTTGTGCAATCTAATATTTCATCAGAAAATAGGAAGAAAAATAATTTTTGCCTTTTTTTCAGATACTGATTAATGGACAGTGTAAGGTAAACCCAGAATCCTATTTAGGTCAGGGTTTACCACAAGCTTCCAGTCCCACCTTGTCTTCACCTCCACAGCCATCCAGAGAAACCATTTCAGCATCAAAGAAAGATAATAATGGTTTTAAAACACAGTTGTCCTCAGCACATGAGCCTAGATTTGGCACTTTCCAAAGCAGAAACTTATACCGCACAACATATGATACCCCAAAATCTAGAGCAGGTGTATATAATGTAGAACATAGAATTTACTTAGACTACATAGATGAAGATTCAATACACAAATTAGAAAATAAGCAAAGCTATGCAGAAAACTCAACTCTTCCATTTGCACCTGAATACAAGCAGAAAAGATCTGTAAATATTTCTATAGAAAACAGAAAACTGACGGTTGATTCCCAGAAGACATTATATGTGGAAAAGGCTGTCGGGAAAGAAAAGTATCCCGTCAGTGGGAAAAACTTTTATTATTCCAAAAGAGCCAAATGTAAAACTATAAAACCTTTAGTGAAAGTTGCAAATCCCTTAGGAGGTGAAGCAAGAACTAGGGTGCGTCGCAGTGATGAAAAACTAGGACATTATGTCAATAATATAGAAAATAAACTTGTTACAGAAAATAATGATATATTTCAAGTGAACAAACAAATCACCTGCAACTCTGGAACGGATGAATTACCTGTTGCAAGGATTTACCCCCAGTACTTCATCTACACGTGGGTCCTCTGCATGGTGGCCCTGGCATCCTTCCTCAAACTTAACTACCTGGTCAAGACAATAGTGTTAGTATTCATGGTAACCTGCTATGGCATCCTCATTGTCAACTTCAGCAATGAAATTAGTCATTGTTACAGGTAAGAATGATAAATGTAAAGATATGTATACATTTTTTTTTAAGAATTTGAATTAAATTAGTTGTATGTTAATTTCTTCACATGGGACTGATATTTTTGCCTCATTAATGTATGCATATCAGTTATTAAACTTAGCAAAGAACTTACATTTAGCCTATTCAGGAAATGGACTCTTACTATGCAAAGTCTCATACACACCAACATACAAAATCTGGAGCCAGGCACACAACAGTATACCTGGAATGTTTTGGGATGATCCAGAGACAAATATGAAACATTCAGTAGACTCGAAGGAGACATGAAAACATGATCACTGTTCTGTCTCACAATTGTCTTATGACTGTCCTGCAAAATTCCAAGTACATGTCATACAGCTGTTTCAAGATTACTTACAATAGTCACTTGAAAATGGCAGGCGTCTTTGTGTTGTTTGCCATATGGGATGGGGGACAGACATCTGAAATCAGATTGAGTGGCTGTCGTAAGTCACTAGATAAGTACAGGGAGGTCCCGAAGATACGAGCAGTTAGGTTCCACCTGGCATACTCGTAAAGCAAAATCTCGTATAACGAAACACATAACTAATGGTAAAATATAGGTTTGGTTCCAGGACCCCATCAATTTAAAAAAAAAAAAAAAAAAAAAAAAAAAAAAAAAATAAATAAATAAATAAATAAATAAATAAAAAAAGACATATTTTTCAAGCTAAAATAAACTATAGCAAACACAACAAACACACAGCGTCTATATTACCCACACTGTACTACCTATTCTGTAGAAAAAGCATTCTGAGAGAAAATAGCACACAAAATAACATAACTGCACATTAATTAAACATAAAACATGCATAACAAGCAAAAAAGACGTTGTACTGTAGGGGACGCCGCGTGATACAAGAGAGGGTAGTGTAGGGGTCCCAAGGTTGGGGCCCCACACCTGCTAATTATCCCTAAAGGTCAGGCCGTGCCATATGCTTAATTACCCTTTAGGTCACGCCTTGCTAGGGGTGACCTGACTGCGGTCCCAAGGTTGGGGCCCCACACCTGCTAATTACCCCTAAATGTCAGGCCACGCCATATGCTTAATTACCCTTCAGGTCACGGCTTGCTAGGGGTGACCTCACTGGGGTCAACCAAATCCCCTTTTGTCCAGCCCAGGAGTGGTAGGGCACACATTTTGAACTTGATAATTTTACTCACCCCAGTTTGAATGTCGTATCATTGGATTTTCGATCTCGTATATTGAAAATAGACCCTAATTTACACATCTCGTATCATCGGATTATCGTATACCAAATGCTCGTATAACGGGACCTCCCTGTATTGATCTATCTGAAATGGTCATTACTGTAGTGTTTTTTCTAGATACAATATTCTAGTGTGTAGGAAGGACACAGACAGCATCTTGCAACTTTTGCAAAACAATCATGCAACAAATAATAATTTTCTTAAACAAACTAGAGGCAGTGTCGCATGACTTTGTATCTTGGTGAGTATGAGATCCAAGACAGGAATAATATCTTTTGAAATGTTGAAATTAAACAAAACCACTCATTTCTTTATTAGCCATTACCATAATAATTTGGGAGACTAGCTACCTATTAATGGGAATAATTTTGTTACCTAAGGGAACCTATCATATAAAAGTTATATTGTAGGAAGTGGAAAATCTGAGCACGTGAGAGCATTGTTAAATCATTGTAATGTTACTCTGATGTTTAAGTTGATCTTAATTATTACATCCAAAAATTTCAATTGAAGGGTGCATATTATGCTATAGATGATTAATTTCATTTAAACACATTTCTTTTCAGTGGGTTTTCCCTGACTGCTAGACTGGCTGTGCTGTTGGTCTTGTTTTTTTTCATGGTGTCCTACCATGGTCGCCTCGTGGAAATCACATCTCGTCTAGATTTCGTTTGGAAGCAGCAAGCCCTGAGGGAACTAACAGACATGAACGAGTGTCGTCTGTACAATACTCAACTTTTAAAGAATATTCTTCCTGATCATGTGGCCACTTATTTCCTGTCTGATGACAGGAGAGGCGAGGTTAGTCATTCATGTTTCATTTTTTGTGCTATTCATTTGCATAGTTTCCTGAAAATCTTTCTTGGTTAAGATCAGCATAGTAGGCATGATTACCAAAAACGAACTTGCTTCTCTTTGACAGTTTCACACAGCTTTCGCTTACACGTCAGTCGCTTTACGTAATGTAAAGAGTGACTGGAGCTACAGTGGTCCCTCGCGTTTGGCGAGTTCCAGCTTGGTGAAACACAGTATTGGCGATAGGCTGGATATGGTACCAGAATCCGAATTTGGCTCTTCAAATTCACTTTTGGCGAAACGCGCACTGACGTCTTTAAAGAAAACTTTAACACGCTCTATGTTTCACTATTCATTTTATCAATAATACTCAGTCCCAGCGAAAATTCCCTCACCATTTTCACCCCTCACTGATTATTCCTATTTTACGTTTCACTACTGTTATCATCTCCGTTCCTTCCCTGTTCCGTCTGTAGTCGGCTGCCAGCAGCGGCGGTCAGCAGACTAAACACAGTGGACAGGTTAAAGGTGGTGACGTTCAGTGTGATGAGCTGATTGCATAGAAGTTGACAGTGGGAGTGGAAACGAGGACACTGGAACAGGAAGTGCTCAATCAACTCTGGGACATTCCTGCACCAGGGGTAGTACGGGTCTGGTGAGAGGTGCAGGTGGACCGTGAGTGTTGTGTGGCGGCAGCCCGCAGGCGGACGAGGGAGACATCCAGGAAGTTGGATGTTTCCCTTATCCATGGGTGAGGGGAGGAGTCTGAGCGGTAATGACCCATGGTGGTGGCATGCAGGGCGTCACCTAGCGTGGTATCCCAGGAGAAGCGGCAGACCCGAGATATCAGACGTTTTACAGTGGAGAGCGGCAGCGGGAGGGGGGGTGATGTTTACATCTGACAGCCATCTTGGCAGCAGCAACCGTCACCTTGTTGACTCAGCTCTTGTTTTTTCTTAGTATTATGCATTACATCGGTGCCTAACTCTAAATAATTCATGGTAAATAACATCTGTTATCTATTATCTATTGTCTTTTGTATTGCTGTTAATGTTTCATGTATAATGTTTTTGCTATTAAGCAGTTAAAGTACGAAAATGGAGGTCAAAAGGGTGAACTCGGGCCTCGTCAAAGACTAATGGATAATATTCCTATTTAAAGTACTATTCGCGTTTGGCGAAATTAACTTTTGGCGCTGGTTTGGCTAAACTATTAAATCGCCAAACATGAGGGACCACTGTATATTGGTTCACATCAGTCAAAAATTCATTCAAACGATATATGAATTTTGAATTATGAAATGGTAAGCTATATATATGCTAAGCAAGATAACTACCACAGCTGAGGAGCGGCAGGTATTTGACACTTTTTGGCTAGTTTTTACCCCTTCCCTATTAGAATAAAATAATTAAAATTTGAAAATAAAAAGTCAACCACAAAAAGATCTCACAGGAATAATAGACAGATTACTTGAGGATCCTGCAAAATATTAGCCAAAAACTTAATTTTTCTGCACTTGTTTAAATGCAAACTCATGGATCGTGTCACCAGGAAGTGAAGTATCCCATTTATCTGAATGAAGTACAATGGACAACATAATGTGGAGCCCTTCTATGTCAAATTAATAAGAGTCAAGATAGATTTTAAGAAATGCTATAGTGACACTGGAAGGCAAGTGAGTTGTAAGTTGTGGCATGGTAAGACAGGTCTGTTTGCTGGTCTGTAGCTCGTCACTTTGGTTCAGGATTTAAGTCAACACCCTATATGTTATGCACACCTACATACATTTAAAGTGCACGAATATCATATGAAAGGATGTGTACATCAAATAAGGAATTCTTGATCAATCTGCAATCCCTCTAATGATATGTTAGTGACTTTTACTAAGCAAGCTGATTATTAGTTTACCCTTGAGACACAGTAATTGTCAGATATATTCTACATACACCCATTTATGTTTGTGTATACACACACACAGACACACACACATATTTATATATATATATATATATATATATATATATATATATATATATATATATATATATATATATTTTATATATATATAATATATATATATATATATATATATATATATATATATATTGTTACGAACCTTTACCAGCCTCCACGTCATAACAAGCTTACTTACATGGTTCGGCATCTGTGTAGGAGGGGAAAGCGTTGTTTACCTGGAGCGGTTTACGCCAGTTACCCGCGCTCACTCCGAGCCACTCACTCCACCCACCCAGGGAAAGAGAAACACCTCCACTTCCTTTCATTCCTGTACTAGGTAACACTACAGACCCAACACTTCATGACCCCCGACCTCAGTGGCTGTCGTAGGGCAACACAACACCACCACAGTCAACACACTCCTATGGTTCTACTACCTCCAGTCGGGGAGAGGACGCCACTTTACTACACAGACCGGAGCACAACTGGCTGCCACCTTTCACCAAGGCCGTCAGCCACAGGGGACTTCCTCTACCCGTGGCTCGCCTGTGAAAACTCCCACAGCCCTTCCCTGCTCCCTGGCCGCCGGCGTCCCCTCTGGGCAACTCCTGCCGGAGTTCCTCTCCTATCGCTATCCCTAGCCCGACTGCCTGCGGCGACCCCTGTTCTGCCTCTGTCTCCTCTTGCCGCCTTCCTGCCACAAGCCAGCCAGCCAATCCCTTGGCTGCAATTCTTAGAAGCAAGTGCCGCTCCCAATCAGAGTGCTTGGCGGGAGACTGCATAGTGCCGCTCCCAATGACAGTGCTTCCCGCGCCTACGTCATCCTGACGAAGGCGCTGGGAACGTTCATAACAATATATATATATATATATATATATATATACACACGCACACACACACACCTGCTCCTAAGATCTCCCTCAGGGGGATGGCTGTGACAGAAGAGTCTTCATTTATTCCTGTCCTTGTATTTCCTCCTTGCAAGTTCTAATCCTCTCAGTCTTCTTTCGCCCCTTTCTCTCACATACTCTAAGGGCCCCTGTACACGGGCCACTTTTCAGTGGACAGTAGCTATCAATCTTTTGTTGCGAGAAATAAAACGCACGTGTTTCTATGGAAGCCTGCACACGAGCCACTTCTTAGAGGAAGCCAGAAAAAGAATAGTGATCGGGTCCATTTTACCCGCCATGCCATAGTGGCTCACCACTGGCGACCACAGATGGAAACCATACATTTGAATGGCAGCCCCGCACACGGGCCACTTTGCAGTGGCCGTGGGGGACTGACTGGCATTCGTTGATCGTGCTCGGCGTGTATCACGACATAATGGCCTCACAAAATGGTATTGACTGATTTTTTTATCATAGAAGTGGGGAAACGCCGAGCCCTTTATGATACTCAATTAAAAAGATACAGTGACAATAATGTGGAAGAAAAACATTGTCTGGATATGTTCTTTAGTCTTTATATAGAATAAAATTGGTCTCTGAGAAGCCTATGGGTAATACATAATAAAGGACACCCAGTAGGTCTATATATTTTTTCTTTTGTTTTTCTATTCTTCTCTTGAAAATGTCATGATGTAACTGCCTGTGGTTACCCTGACAAGTGGCCAGTGTGTGGGTGTCCCTCTCCACTCTTACTTGGCGTCGCTAAAATGTGGCAGTCACCGTTCACAGAAAAGTGACCCGTGTGCGGAGGCCCTAATATTCTGTCCTCCCATTTCACTGTGGGTTGTCCTCTAGTACCTAATGCATCTACTACACTCATGCATACTCTGTCATTTCACTTTATGTATCCTTTATTAATGACTGAACCACCTCAAAGATATGTGTATTTCTTGATCTTTGCATATTACCAAACATCTCATGTGACTCAGTCGTCTCCATTGCCTTACTTTTCCTCCTGCTGCTGTAATTCTTCCATGTTGTGTTCCACCTCATCTCCTCTTAATATAACCATCATCAAAAACTTTGCCTCCCCACCTGTGTTGTAGAGGTGTAGTGCAATATTTTACTTTCAGAAATGAACAATGTCAAACCCCTTCAGATGGTGGATAGGTGAGGTAAACAAATCTTGAGAAAAGGAATTCTTACTGTGTTTATATCTTTCAGGAATTGTTCTCAAAGGCCTATGAAAATGTGGGAGTTCTGTTTGCATCCATCCCCAACTTTACACAGTTTTATTCAGAGGATGTCAACAGGGGAATGGAGTGTATTAGACTGCTCAATGAAATCATAGGTAAGTTGTTCAATACTTCAATCATATGATTCATGCAAGCTTCTGAAGAACATCTTGTAAGTTACTGAATTTCAGATATATGATAGTCTTATGGTAAAATCTCAAAAGAATAGTAGTTTCTTGTTGCTATCAATTATTAACTCTTCAGATGAGCTCAGTCACTTTTAATGATGCGTTCTTTACCAAGCTTTTTTTTCCCATACCTATCTTTTCTTCCAATTTTGGATTTATGTACTGCCTTGCACAGTTAGTGGCTCAAGAATTAAAGAAGCTCACGATCACATCGAGTCCAGCTGATTCTTTAGCAAGACTGGTTAGCAAATTGTAAAATGAACTCCATTAGTCAAATAAGAAATTCATAGATACTAAATTACATGTCTTTTTGAATGTTTAGAGATTAATTTGTGTCTGTCAGGGGAGAAATACCCTTAAATATTATATCCATTACATAAGAGCATATTCCTGATTCTATGAATATAATAATGACAATATTAAGTGACCAGCTGGCCTAAACCTTTACTTATACTTGTCATTTTAACTTCATCATCATCAAGTCTGAGTATGATTTTTTTTTCCATCAGCTGACTTTGATGAACTTCTAGATGAAAAACGATTTGCTTGCATTGAAAAAATCAAGACCATTGGCAGCACCTACATGGCAGCATCTGGACTGAACCCAACAGAGAAGGTGAGCTGGTGGTCATGTGTGGTTGAATTGAACTGGTGTAAATGCAATGCATACTATTATACGGGTCGTGCAGTAGTCATTAGAATATATAATAGTAATGCCAGTTAGTTGTCATGGTTATCTCAGAACAGGCTTGCCTCCATCCAGGCTACCAATAATGAGATCAAATTGCTTTAATCTGAGAATGCTGTCATCTACAACTTGACTTACACTTGTAGTTAGAAGTGTTCAGATGGTACGGTGTTCTCAACTCATTATGTGGCAGGGATAGAAGGCAGTGAGGTGAGTGACACAATGATTTGTTGTCCTTAACTTGAGTATCGAATTCACCATCTATCTCTATATATAGATGAAACAAGTGCTTGTGGGCCCTTCGGACCCATGTATTGATGTTTGTAGTAGTAGTATATATTAGACAACATGTGATTGCAAACTCCAATCGTGTTGTTGCTGTCGTTGGTCACTGGTCAAAGTGCCTCGGGGTATACCACGTTCCGTATGTTTCCAACCCTTTGTGTTCCGTGTGATTCCAACACACACACACACACACGCACACAAACGTCCATGAGTCTACTGAGTTTGTGGAATGTGGCAAGACGTTACCGCAGAGTTTTTCCTGTAATCTAATACTCCTTAAGTTTTTTTAGCCCAAAACCCCCTTCAAAATTATTCAATCGACATGGGACCAAGCCGCTTACCACCTACGATTTATTTGCAATTTTTTGAGCCTACTCTCATCAAAATTGAATATACAGTTTCGGCTACCCAAAACATACAGACAGACAGACAGACACACACACACACGGCTACTCCTATAGTATATTAGATACCAGCTGCATATAATATATTATATGCAGCTGGTATTTCATACATGTCTTGATTTCTATTTAATTTATAATCAAATCTTTGTTGCTATGTTTTTTCTTCAGATGTGTTAACTTGTGTTAGTGATGGGTGTGATCCTGACAATGTGATTATTACAGGATGCTGAGGACAGCCATGCCCATTTATGTGCTCTGGTTGACTTTGCTCTGGAGATGAAAGCTCGCTTGGAGGACGTCAACAAGCATTCCTTTAATAATTTTAGGCTTCGAGTAGGTATGTGATGTTGATCTGTATTGAAGAATATACTTTACTGACCTCATTTCATACCACTAAAATTAACTAAACAACTTTTGTTGATGTTACCTTTACCTAAGAAGTTATGGCATTTTGTTACAAGTGATCAGCCCTAGATTTGATCCTGATATGTAGCTAAAACCAAAACGCTTGTACCAGTCTTCTTATGAAATTATCTTGATTTTTCAAACACAGGTATGACAGTGCCTGTATATATGAAAAGAATGTTTAGGGCGATTTTCGATTTTCCGGTCATTAAAAGTATCATAGGAACTAGATTTTCTTAACTTTTCTCTGCCATTAAGTGACTTACTACTTGTAGTGTCATGCATAGCAAAACATCTAATAGCAAGCAAAGGGTTCAGTAGTAACAGAGAGAGAAAGAAAGATATTTATCTCGAGCTAATCAAGGCAATATCTTTTCTTTGATATGCTATTAATCTGTTCTCAGGGGTGAGTCATGGTCCTCTTGTTGGAGGAGTGATCGGGGCCAAGAAGCCTGTGTTTGATGTGTGGGGAAACACTGTCAATGAGGCTTCAAGGATGGACTCAACAGGTGCTAATGACACCATCCAGATTCCCAAAGAGACTGCTCAGGTAAGATATTGTTCATGGAAGATAATGTTTGCCATGTTCATGGAAATCATTTAAGATTGAATGCGATAGTAAAGGGAAGTAAGATTTAATTCCCCTATAATCTGAACTTGATATTGTTAGCTGGAATGCTGGCTAAGATTCCTTAATTTCTTCTCAAATTTTTTATAATTGTAGCTAATTTATTTTCACCCTGCCTGAATCAGATAAGATGCAACAGTGATATATTTTCTATGTTATTCTAAGTGTTATAGAAGATGCATAGCATCATGGATAAGTGTAGATGGTATATTTAAATCCTGATTCATCTATGTAGTTTTTTCTTTAGCAAGATACAAAATTATCCTCATCTTAATGAAAAGCAATTTCTTTGAGTATATACATGGGTCAGTCTGTATCACCCTGCCAAGACATTCAGTCTGTATCACCCTGCCAAGACATTCAGTCTGTATCACCCTGCCAAGACATTCAGTCTGTATCACCCTGCCAAGACATTCAGTCTGTATCACCCTGCCAAGACATTCAGTCTGTATCACCCTGCCAAGACATTCAGTCTGTATCACCCTGCCAAGACATTCAGTCTGTATCACCCTGCCAAGACATTCAGTCTGTCAATGCCTTTGCTTTTTAAGTCCTTTTTCTGGACTTCATCCCATGTCTTCCTTGGTCTACCATTCACATTCTCCTTCCATTTCAAAATGCTTAATTGCTGGGATAGGTCATTTTCCTTTGAAATATATATATATACTAGCCGCAAAGCCGCCCTCCGGGCGGACTTTTTGGCTAGCTCCTGCGGAGGGCTATTGGTGGGCCTTCGGGCCCACCAAACACAGACTCTCCAGATAGCCCCTTCTAGCTTCATGGATGTAGAAATGTATGTATTCACGCCAACCCATTCACATCACCCCCAACCCATTCACTCACCCATTACCCATCACCCCCCACCCATTCACTCACCCATTACCCATCACCCCCCACCCATTCACTCACCCATTACCCATCACCCCCCACCCATTCACTTACCCATTACCCCCCACCCATTCACTCACCCATTACCCATCACCACACACCCATTCACTCACCCATTACCCATCACCCCCCATCTATTCCCTCACCCATCACCCCCCACCCATTCACTCACCCATTACCCATCACCACATCACCCATTCACTCACCCATCACCCCACACCCATTACCCATCACCCCACCCATTCACTCACCCATTACCCATCACCCTACATCAAGGCTTCCTCAATTCTCGCAACCCACTTTTTTTTCACAATTATCGCTAATAGGCTGCTAAAAAAAAAAAAAAAAAAAAAAAAGTGATCGGATCATCTTATAAATGGGCTTAAAACCTTCCCCTGGTCAACCTGGTTCCAAAAATGTGGTATATGATGGGATTCCGCCACGGGGGGCGGAACCTATACCACACACAGACACACACACACACACACACACACACACACACACACACACACACACACACACATACACACATACACACACACACACACACACACACACACTTTCGTTTTTATTAATATATATATATATATATATAATCTGGGGTCACCTCTAGTCCCATGGTTTCCATATAGTGATCCTCTACCTGTATAACAATGGCCATATAGTGGTCCTCTACCTGTATAACAATGGCCATATAGTGATCCTCTACCTGTATAACAATGGCCATATAGTGATCCTCTACCTGTATAACAATGGCCATATAGTGATCCTCTACCTGTATAACAATGGCCATATAGTGGTCCTCTACCTGTATAACAATGGCCATATAGTGATCCTCTACCTGTATAACAATGGCCATATAGTGATCCTCTACCTGTATAACAATGGCCATATAGTGATCCTCTACCTGTATAACAATGGCCATATAGTGATCCTCTACCTGTATAACAAGGGCCATATAGTGATCCTCTACCTGTATAACAATGGCCATATAGTGATCCTCTACCTGTATAACAATGGCCATATAGTGATCCTCTCCTGTATAACAATGGCCATATAGTGATCCTCTACCTGTATAACAATGGCCATATAGTGATCCTCTACCTGTATAACAATGGCCATATAGTGATCCTCTACCTGTATAACAATGGCCATATAGTGATCCTCTACCTGTATAACAATGGCCATATAGTGATACTCTACCTGTATAACAATGGCCATATAGTGATCCTCTACCTGTATAACAATGGCCATATAGTGATCCTCTACCTGTATAACAATGGCCATATAGTGATCCTCTACCTGTATAACAATGGCCATATAGTGATACTCTACCTGTATAACAATGGCCATATAGTGATCCTCTACCTGTATAACAATGGGAAGACTATGCTGGCCATCATGTGTACTCCAATGAAGAGACATTCTTAAATATATTTTTTCTTTTCCAGATTCTCAATTTTAGAGATTTCCGTCTACAGTATCGAGGAAAGATTTCTGTTAAAGGCAAAGGAGAGATGGACACATATTTCATACTTGGAAGGAAGGATACCCGACAGCTAAACTTCAACAGACAACCTTCTACCTATAATTCATTAGCAGAAGTGGTTTATGGTATGGTCCAGGCACGAAAGAAACAGACTATAAAAAGAAGTAAGTTTAGAAGAAATTTCAGTATATACAGTAGTTCCTTGTAAGAAGCAGACTTGATAGATGATTTTTTGTAGGACATGATGACATGAATTGACACCTCTTTATTGGATGTGTGGGTCTGTTCACAAGATACATGGGTCCGCGAGGGTCCAATCCTTCTGAACCAAGGACAGTCTGTAATCTTGTATTATCCTTCTTCATAACTGCCATTTGACGACGTCACATAGGCTACACAGACACACCTCTCACTCTTCACCCGCCTAGTGTCTCATATATACTCACTAACATCTCAGTACTGTAATACAGTGGGGCCCCGTGACTACCTTACATTTATGTATGGATATCCTAATCAATAGGGAAAGACCAAAAATTTACCTATAAATGCTTTGAATGAAGTCTAAGAATAAAGAAGATTTAAGTTGGTAATGCTTTGGCTGTTGCCTCCACTACTGCCGCCGCCACCACGCACTACCAAAAACACTTGTTTTGCAGCAATTTATAATGATTATGACCATTAAAGTCATCAGGGTTAATAAGGGTGAACAATTCAAGATGGGCAACGTCATCAGATCCTTGCACAGCCTCACGTTATGCCTTTTTCCACCTCAAGCAGCGAGAGATGAGTGATTGTTGATGTTTTTTACACCATACGGGACTGGCAAAGGGCAAAAAAAAAAAAAAAAATGTAGTTGCCAGACCCTATAAAGAGAAAAGAAAATTTCCTGGGGGTGGATCAATTTAGTTCGGCAAGTGTCTTGACACTCCTCTCCTGAAAATATTTAAGTCGTAGGAAGAAAAATAGAAACAGGAAGGGAGTTCCAGAGTTTACCAGCGAAAGGGATGAAAGAGTGAAGATACTGGTTAACTCTTGCATTAGTAAGATAGGACAGAATAGGGATGAGAATAAGAAGGCCTATTGCAGCGAGGCAAGCCCTCGTTTGTATGGTCTGTATGTTATTTGAAGAGTAATTTGCATTAATGAGCTGTATTAGGTTTTTGAGATGAGTAAAGGCCTCCTGGCATGTGTATACCAATTGAATCTGCTCCTGGAAGGAAGCCTACTATGCCAACTGTAGGTGGACTGGATATCCGAATCTGCATCCACGGATATCCGCATCATCTTTAACATCCGCATCGATGGATACGAATATTATCCGGATATGTTGAATAAGTAGCCACTGTACATATCAGTTGGAAAAGAGAGAGAGAGAGAGAGATAATGTGGAACTTTTTTTTTTTTTTTTTTTTTTTTTTTTTTTTTTTTTTTTTTTTTTTTTTTTTTTTTTTTTTTTTTTTTTTTTTTTTAATTTATTTATTATTTAATTATTTATCGGGCCTCCAGCAAGGGAGGTCCACGGGCTAGCTTGAGCCCGTCAGAGAGAAGCTTAAGAGAAAAGGGTGTTCGTGCTGCTGGCGTGCGGCACGAGGACTGGCTTGTCCATCCTGACGAGGAGTGCGGGGTACTCAACAGGATTCACTCTACGTGTGAGGGGGGCGCAGCAGGCTGCTACGCGTCGGGGATGAGGGGGAAGAGTGGGGTATAGCTGCCCGGCCCACTGCTATGGGGGTCGGGTCTCCTGAAGGGTGTCCGGGGCTCGTAGTGTTGGGCGCCACCTCGAGCTCGCCGGACCCCGAAGACCCGATGTCGGTGAAACACATCAGAAAAGTTGCTCAAACATTATCTGCTTCTTCTTGTTATTAAAAGTCGATGTGGAACTGGTTGAAAAGAGGAAATATTCTAGGATGTGTTTGTGCAGACAAGAGAGAGAAAGTGAGTCTGAAAGAGAGTGTCACTCACTCGCTCGCCTCCCGCACCCTAACGATTCCTGATCAAACCTGTTGGACAAGGGGTTGGCCGTACGCGGGTAACAGGCTGTCACTTGTAGGAAATCAGTTGCGTTATAGTGCTTGCGTAGTGGTAACACATATAATTGAAATTGTAGCAAAATATGATTAGTATATTATCCCCTGTATATTCCCCTATTTCTTTATAGTATATTAATTATATATTTTTTCTCATTTCTTACCATCTTAAAACTTCTATAATTTCTGTGGCTAAAACTCTTGATGGCTTGAAATATTCGCATTCGCAAATATTGAAAATAAATATCTGCATCCGCAAATAATGAAAAATCGAAATCTGCTCCACCTCTAATGCCAACACATCTGAAAGTTGCTTGGTGAAGGGTGGCTGGTCTGAATGTGCTGGCTGTGCTGGCTGTGATGGCTGTGATGGCTGTGATGGCCTACTCCCAGGCCTCATCGCTGAATTCTTTTATTTCTTGTAATTCTTTGTGGTTGTTTATTTCTCACCTCATCTTGTTGTGTAACATGATTGTGAAATATAACTTGGTGTATGATGAAAATTGACAAAGACAAGATGTTCATCCCTTGCCATCAAGTCACTAAGTCACCATATCTGCCATGGGAAAGTTCTTTGTTCTTTATGTTGTTCAGGCATCTCCCTTTTCCTAATTTTTGTGTATGTCCTCTTGTGTATCGACCTTCTCTTTGTTTCCGAGTCAGTAGTCTCTCATTGTCTGTTTCTTCCATCTTAGTAATCAGTTTAAAAATTGTTATTAAGTCTCCTCTTTCTCTTCTCTGCTCAAGTGATGGTAACTTTATTTCCTTCAATCTTTCCTCATAAGAAAGTTCTTCTTGCTCTGGTACCATCTTTGTTGCCATTCTATGTATCCTCTCCAACTTTTTCACATGCTTCTTTTTATATGGGGACCATACAATAGCATACAGTTTGTGTGTGTGTGTGTGTGTGTGTGTGTGGAAGGCCAAGAGGAGGGAATGTATTGGGGGACATTCAAGGAATATATACAAAATATAGTAATGTGGAAATAACACTGGCTGAAATGTGTGGTTGATCATAGTCAATATATTGTTAGAGATGAAACTATATTTTCCTTCCTCTTGTAGCCCTCCTAATGTAATTTTGGCTCACTTTGAGTTAAGGTCTGAGATTATGTGTATAAGAAACTAGACCATACTTGTTTGATGGTCACACAGGCTGGGTAATGAAGTGCTTATGTGCCAAACTTTAGATAACATCACGAATTCCTTACATCTATAACCTGAGGCACACTGAAGGAAGCTTTTACATCCTGGTACATGGGAGATTCCCTAAAGATTCCCAGATTCCAGATTCCCTAAAGCATCATGATCACTTGTAAGAATTTGTAAAGTGTATTTCTCAGGCTATTTCATAAAGTGTAATTTACTGTCTGAAAAATTAGCCAGCACTTTCCACGCTTCCTGTACAATAGTACATGTAATAATACATTTGCATTATATTTGTAATGTATGTCTGTAACTCTATTACAAACAGGATGTATGCATGCAAAAGAGATAAATATGAATTTAATTATATAAATTAATGTTTTTTTTTTTTCTTCAGGCAATACAACAGTGAGAAGGGATCGGCAACGGAAAGTTTCACCGTCTGAAACTGGTATGTCTACATCATCTGTTAGTGGAGGCGGATTTGGGGCACGGGACTTTACCCCTGGACTCTCTCGTAGAGGAGGCAAATTAGAAAAAACTACTTCCTCTCATCATAATTTACGCAGTCTAGCAAGAGATGACCATAAACCAGAGATTTCTAGTAAAGGAAAAGATGAAATAGTGTGAATTACATCATCGTGTTGCAACTTAAATACGAATAAGTTGTGGAAACAGGTTACATCAGTAAAAATAAGAGCTACCATTCTTCTCTAAACTCACAAGAGTTACATGCACAAAGCAAAAGGAGGACTGAATCAAATATCCCAGGAATACCATAACTGCATAAGTGTTTGGCCTACAGTACTGACGATCACACCACCCCAAGCAAATACTAAGTGGAATGTTGCTGCCTCAGGTATTGATAATTAAGTAACAGTCTGTGGCACAACCATAGGACAGAATTATCTGCAAAAAAAGAAAAGGACAATACAAAGCTAAGAGTGTCACATGTATTCATATTCATGAATCACAATATTTACGTGTGGCAATAATAATAGCCACACCAGATACAAGAATAATGTTTCAGAACACATAACATTTTATAGGAACAATTTTCTATGAAAATAAGTTCAAATGAATATGTGATTAGGTAGATTTCAACTGAGACAGAGCAAGGGAACAGGTGATGTAAGGTACTCATTTGTGATGTCTCGATCTTTCCAGGTATAATGTACTTCATAAGAGTTTGCTACTTTGTCATGAAAATGGTTGATCTCCTCATCATGTCTGCACATGCAATATAACTCATCCATTTAACTACATTCATATTCACATTTACATTTCATAACATTCCATCCTTTTTATCTGTAGTAACGAGTATAGTATCTTTTAACCTTATTTTTATTGATTCACCTCTGCCCAAAGATGTAAAACTAGAGTGGATGTGTAGATTGAATGTGTTGTAGAATAAATTTGATGTAAGTATTTATTCTAAGTGCCAAATAAGAAAAGGTGGAAAACATTTTCTACTGTGAGGAATTCCAAGCTTCTGTGATACTCTGACAACCATGCTGTCAATGTTTTTTACTAGTACTGCTGTAGAAATTGGTTTCTTTGGTTGACTCAAGAGTTTGCATTATCTTGGGGATGATATGAAAGTGACAGCTGTTCTGTGGTTTGTATATTTTCTTAATGACTATTTATAATGCAAAGTTCATGATTATGAGATTATTCTAGGAAAATAATTTCTCTATTATCCAGTATTTTACCTACCTATGTAGTATTTTAGCACTGATTCACTACAGAAAGGAAGATCACAAATATATTTTTGAATGTAATTCTGTATGAATAGGTCATGAACACACAAGATGTCCGTATATATAAAACACATTACTGTGCATAATAAATATATAAAATATATGCAAATTCCTATCCCCTCAATTAACTTGAAAGCAGTATTCATACTTGAGACAGAGGGTTTTTGTTTGCTTCTGTTCACGAGGAGACACATTGAAGATAGTAACTCTGAAGTTATGTCAGATAATTGTCACTGATGTTAAGAAAAAAAAAAAAAACTTACAAGAACTCTATAAATTTGGCACACTAGCATAAAAGCCTGCTGGGGTAGCTACTTATGAATTCTGGCCTCTCCATGTAGTTTTATCTCCCAATGTCTTTTCTTCATAACCTTAATATATTGATATGGATATAGATAGCTTCTTCACCTCTGCTTGTTTGGCAACAGCTTGTGGTATGCGAAATTAATCAAGGTAGTATAAATGTTAGGCATGGTGATGTATGCAGGGAATATATGTGTTGTCTGATACTGGGAAAGAAATAATTAGTCTGTGAATGCAGCTGTCACCATATGCTTTATGCCAAGTACAAATACATACAAGTTCTATCAAATATTCAAATATAGATTGCATAATCATGTTTGGAGTAAAGAAATGTTCAGACGAGCGGGCGTGCCCGGCGGGCAGCGCGGTCGGCGAACAAATTCTGCTGGGCATGCCCGTGAATGTTGTCCACACGGCAGAGTCGATGAACAGACGGGCGTGCCCGATGATGCCAGTAGGTTGTCGAGTGCTGTACAATAAACATAGTGCCCAGTACTACTGTGAAGAAAGTATTGTGTAACATAATTATTGCTGTGTATAAGTTCCTGATGTGAACCGTGTTACAACGAAGTGATATATGGGAGGCAAACTTTCTATGGATTCCCAATGTTAACTTGTGTCTGGCAGCGTCATAGCTCCTCAAGCCACCAGGCACCTCCTTGTGATTTCGTTCAATGGGGGATCGGGCATTTCGATGGATTGCCCGTCAAATGTGCCCGATGACGGGTATGCCAGCCGATCAGGCCCGCTCGTCAGGACATGTGTTAAAGAGAGCTCTGTCTGTGGAAGAAAAGATGGGCATGTTTTAAGGAATTGTAGCTTCAACTTTTCTGTATGGCTGTGAGGCATAGGCATTGAATGCAAAGGCAAGGAATAGAATAGAGGGGCCGGGGATCAAATGCTTAAAAACAATACCAGGGGTAATTAGCTTATAGAGTGAGGAACAACAGGGTCATAGAGATGGCCTAAAGCTGGCAAAGAACAAGAAAATAAGGAGGCTACAAGATGCCGCGAGACCCACACGAGGTAGTTCCTGTAACTTAACACTACCAAATCTACCTCTTCCCCGTCCATGAATTTATCCAGACTCCTATTAAAGATCCCTATTGACTCCGCATTGACCACCTGTCGACTGAGTCCATTCCAATCCTTTACCACCCTATTTGTGAACTAGTTTTTCCCTATTTCCTTTTTAAATACGCTTTTCCAGCTTGAATCCGTTTCTTCTTGTTCTACCCTGATTACTAGCCAGAAGCTTATTGGAGAGAGCAGAATAGAGAGTACTGAAGCAGTATGGCTATATGGTAAGAATGGATGAGGAGATATTGATACGGTAAATACATAGGTCACTTGTGTGTGGGTTGTCACCGGGAGGCGACCGTAGTGTAACGGTAGCACGTCCGCCCGGCAAGTGGAAGATCTCGGGTTCGATCCCCGAGCGGTGCCTGCCGTTTCGATGAACCTCTAACAACTTGCAAAATCTTAAATGAAAGGGAGTGGAAGACCAAGATAGGTGTAATGCCAGGGGGGAAAGGGGATGTTCTTATTTTCTTCCTCTTCTCTCTTCTTTTCATCATTGTATAGTCTTATGATGGGGCGCCAAAGGATGTGATGTAATATATAATCCCCCATGCATATTGTAATCTCACTGCCTAATACTGCTAAAGCCCCGAACAGGACATTACATTGCAGTGCTTCTCTTCTGAAATCCTGTCAGGATTTTCTTCCATAGAAGACCTGACTCAGGGTGGTAATCATAATTTGGGAAATTAATTAATTCCCTTTTTTAATAGCTTTGTCCGAGATTCGAGCCAACCTTCACAAAGTAATACCTCTCCCAGGCAAGATAAATTTGATATATATATCATATAGCTATCTATTAGTATATATACACACACACATATATATATATATATATATATATATATATATATATATATATATATATATATATATATATATATATATATATATATAATATATATATATATAATATATATATTATATATATATATATATATATATATATAATATATTATATATATATATATATATATATATATATATATATATATATCAAGGATAATACAAGACCTGGATATACCTATACAATATCCGAACAATCTTACAAATCTGCCCCGCCCACCAGCTGGCAGGGTCCGCCGCCGCCCTGGCACCAGTGGCCCGCCGCCCGTGTCAACACAACACAGCAGTGCCTGGCCGTGGTGGGAGCAGCGCGTGACGGTGACAGCCTGGCCCTGCAAGCAAAACTTTACACTGGACTATTCCAAGATGAAGAAGAAGGTAAGTGACGGTATTCAAACGTTTAATAGTGTGTAGGAATCCGTGAATAGTATAACACAACACCTTGCGTTGATTATTATTGATAATCTTTTGAGTTTTAAATCACGTGATGGCGCGTAGAACATTGGGTCGTGTGTCGCTTTTGTAGCCTTAATTTCCTGTCCGTGGTTCTTTGACAGTCCGTGGCTGAATAGCTTCAAAGGTTGATGTCACCCTCGAGCCTGACAATTCTAACCTGGTTGTTGTTGTCTTGTTGTCCATGAAATGTTAGGTTAATCAGGATGTCTGCACCTTATTACCCCTGAATGATTTATTTCTGGTCAATCAGGATGTCTGCGCCTTATTGCCTATCTACCAAGATCCCCCCTGATCTGACTACCGCATAGCTGTATTTTTATGTGCAGTCTGACAAGACCACACCTGACCTAACCTGACATGAGTACCGGGACCCTACTCAACCTTATAAAATGTGGATCAGTGAAGTAATGTCTCAGTATCCTCCTAAAATTCAAGCCAAGAACATCAGTCTGACACACTTAACCCTCTACAATGCTATTGAAAGAATTCTACAAAAGTCTCATCTTGACAGAAGAAACCGGGGTATTATTCTAGTGTTTGCCCATACTCCCCCTCGCCCACAAAACAAGCTTGGGGACCTGGGGAATGCGGGATGGTAAAACTTTGGAAGAAGTCCATCACCCTTATCTTTTTTTTCTTCCCCCTATAGCCAACAAGCCTGGGGAACTGGCGGGAATACGGGGTTTTTGGGTGGGGGAAGCAAATATAAGTGATTTATGGCTCCCCCAAAAATCATCAAAGTCACTATATGTAAAAATCTAGGGAATTCCCTAAATTAGGGATTTCCCTAGATACCCATTGCTAGGGAATTTTCCTTAATTGATATTTGTATAGATTTGGACAATTTTGGGAGAGCAATAAATGAGTCGTGTCTGCCTTCCCTACCCAAAAACCCAAGTTTTCCATAAGGCCACCATGCTTGCTGGTCATAGGAGGTCAAAGAAAAACCTAACCTTTCTAGCCAGAAGGGGCTGCGCCCCCCATGAACCCCCTAAGGGTTGCTAATCTAACCTCACTATAACCCCCTAAAAGTTACTAACCTAACCTCACTATAACGAATACAGTTGATTCGGGCCACCAGTTGAATCAGGCTGCCTATATTAAATGCATACCAAGCATGCATTTATGCATAACCTTATAGGTTTTAATGAAACCTAACCTAACCTTAACCACAAAGTATACCTAACCTAACCTAACCTTAACCACAACGTATACCTAACCTAACCTAACCTAACCTTAACCACAAAGTATACCTAACCTAACCTTAACCTTAACCACAACCACAAAGTATACCTAACCTAACCTAACCTAACCTTAACCACAAAGTATACCTAACCTAACCTTAACCACAAAGTATACCTAACCTAACCTAACCTTAACCACAAAGTATACCTAACCTAACCTAACCTTAACCACAAAGTATACCTAACCTAACCTGACCTTAACCACAAAGTATACCTAACCTAACCTAACCTGACCTTAACCACAAAGTATACCTAACCTAACCTAACACCTAACCTTAACCACAAAGTATACCTAACCTTAACCACAAAGTATACCTAACCTAACCTAACCTTAACCACAAAGTATACCTAACCTAACCTAACCTAACCTTAACCACAAAGTATACCTAACCGAACTTAACCTAACCTTAACCACAAAGTATACTACCTAACCTAACCTTAACCACAAAGTATACTGTCTGCTGGGTATGCATGCTACTATAGGCGGCCTGTTTCAACTGGCGGCCCGAATCAACGGATACCACTATAACCCCCTAAAAGTTACTAACTTAACTTCACTATAACCCTCTAAAAGTTACTAACTTAACCTCACTATAACCCCTTTAAAGTAACTAACCTAACCTAACTATAACCCCTTAAAAATAACTAACCTAACCTAACCATAACCCCTTAAAAGTAACTAACTTAACCTCACTATAACCCCCTAAAAGTAACTAACATAGCCTTACTATAACTCCCTACAAGTTGCTAACCTAATCTTAGTTGTGATACGACTTGAGAAAAAAAAAAAAAAAAAAAAAAAAAAAAAAAAAAGTCTTGCAATCTGGGGAAAAATCGCTAGCCATCTAAGGAAAATCTCCAGAAAAATTATCCCCCTACATTTAAAGCCTCAATGTACCCTAGCATCATAATCACATCATTAAACACTGTATATATGAGTAAATAGTCCTTTCAACTTACCTTTAAAGTTGAGATACACCGTGACGGCTGGCAAATGGCGGGTACCGATGTTATAAAGGCTACGGGATGGGGTGATCTGTATAACTACGTATAAAGTGGTAGTTATCGACAACAACTATTTTCTACTGATTTTCTATTAAAGTCCAATGTGGCAGATTTATCAAGTGCAATAACCTTTCGTTTACAAAATGAGTTTGTGGCGCACACACAAAGTCCTTTGGTTTCTCGTTATTACACTCCTAATAAAATTGCAGTACATAGCTACAAGTCACCATCACCACAACCTTCTGTGCCCGTGACCGCCAGTGAATGAAGTGAACCGAGGTGAACAGTTGAACCCTCCGCCATACATGATGTCACTCGTCACTAATAAATACTCGCTGAGTATTTATTAGAAACCAATATATTCCCCTATATGATTATTATGCAATATATATGCTTAAATATATCAGAAAGGTTGATGTGGTACGAATTTAGAGCATTTCATATCCATATATGCAATAATTCATGCAAACTACGTGTTCCTTACACAGGGACTACTTATCTAGCTGTAGTCAAGGGTGTACTGGGGCTCAGTCTAGCTAGGAAGCGCTCGGGAGTGGATTTGACTGGACTTTAGAATTTTTTGAGGCACCTCATATTTCATAGCGGCCGTGTGGGTTAACCAAGGCCGAGCGCACGCTGGAACCTTTACAGATGTGAAGTACAATAAGCATACAATACAGTGCGGTAGTTCATTTCAGTCAAAGCCAGAAGGATGAGTTCCAAAGTATTTCCTGCGGGATATTTGGCTGGGCTACAAAATATGCGTCACAACCACATGGTTTTTGAGTTAGGGGTGTTGAAATAATTCCTTAGATCTAGGGAAAATTCATTGGATTTCTTCTGAGTCCAGAGGCGTTTGAACCTGACGATTCTCACAGAATGAATGATGACCGAAGTGTCGAGAACCCCCCCCAAACACCCCGCTATGAGTTTAGGTTCGATTTGGTTAGGTTAGGGTAGGTTATATTTGGGTAGATTAGATTTGGTTAGGTTAGGTTAGATTTGATTAGGTTAGGTTAGATTTGATTAGGTTAGGTTAGATTTGGTTAGGTTAGCTTAGGTTAGATTTGGTTAGGTTAGATTTAGTTAGGTTAGGTTAGGTTATCGGTGGGTCAAGCCCCCCGCTAGGTTAGGTTAATTTTGGTTAGGCAAATTTCTCTAGATATAAGGAAATTACCCTAGATCCAGGGAATTTTACCCCCCTACACAACTCTTAATTTACGTGTTTCCGACACATAATTTGTTCCCCACCCGAAAACCCTGCATTCCCACAGGTCCCCAAACTTATTTGGGGGAAGTGGGAGAGTATGGGCAAACGCTAGAAATTTACCGAAACCGGTTACCTTTTTACGTGAAAGCAATCATCGTGTGTTGATAATTTATTTGTTTTTACCTTCTTAGGGTAATAATGGACGAGGACTTCGCGGTCATTTTCAGAGACACCGACTAATTTTTCCTGGGCTACAATAGGTGCTTCTTCTAATGGAGATAGTTTTATTTTCCGGAAACCCATATTCATAAAAAAAAAAAAAAAAAATTTAATCACCGAATTTTATGTTCGCCGTTTCCATTAAAAACACTGTATCTCCATCAGGAAAAACACTAAAACTTGGCCGGGAGAAATTAGTCAGGGTCTCGGATAACGGAAGTAGTTGAATACAACATACCAAACCTAACCTTATAGGTTTTAATGAAACCTAACCTAACCTTAACCACTAAGTATACTTAACCTAACCTTAACCTTACCATGCATAAAATTCGGTGATGAAATATTATTATTTTTTTTAAATATGGGTTTCCGGAAAATAAAACTTTCTCCATTAGAAAAAGAACCTATTGTAGGCCAGGAAAAATTAGTCTGTGTCTCTGAAAACTACTGCGAAGTTCTCGTCCATTATAACCTTTTCTTATAATAATATTCTATTGTATAATAGACAATGTTTTGTTTATATGATGATAATTATTAAATTACTTACTACAGCTTTGTTTTTCTATAATACTCTATTGTATTATAGACAATATCATATAGCAATAGTAAGTTGCAGCCTGCAGTGTAAGACTGTAGAGTGTAAATAGAGAGTAAGAAGTGTAGACTGCACAGTGCACACTATAGTGTAAAATGTCCCAGTAGACCGCACACTATAGTAGCACCTAATAAAGTGGGGGAGAGATGCCCACTTAAATGACCCCACCGCAGACCCCCCAAAATAATATTACGAACCTCACCTTACTATAACCTTACCTAACCTTACCAATAACCTCCTAGCGTGACCTAAAGACAGGAAAAAACTAGAATTTTTCTAGGTTGGGTTAGGTTATATTGAGGTTAGGTTAGAAATTTTTGGGCGGGTCTCGCTAGGAGGTTATTAGTGAGGTTAGGTTAGGCAGAGCTGGGCACTAAATACATTGAATGTATTTAAATACTAAATACTAAATACATTTTACGAATGTATTTAAATACTAAATACACCAATTGTTTTTAAATACATTTGTAAATACATTTTAAATACACAAATTTTAACATGTATTCAGTAATTCATGATTAACAATATAAAATGCTGGATAAATGATAAAGGGTACTTTCCTATTGGAATTGTGTATTTTCAGCTCACCTGGCTTTTAAACTTAATCTACATATCTCTAGAAATGTCCGAAAAAAAATTGGATTTCCTTAGATTTTGCGTTTCCTTAGAAATTTACTTAAGCCAAAATTTCCTTGCAAGTGGAAACACTGGTTCACTGTAACATCAGGGTTGCCAGTTAGTTGGGCGGGTTTATGGCCAAATTAACTGATAAAAATGTATTTACATTTTTATATTATGGGTATTTAAATACAATGTATTTAAATACTTATAAAAGTATTTAAATACTGTATTTGAATGCATGAAAACTAATGTATTTATAAATGCAATTCTAAATGCACATTTGTATTTAAATACGTATTTAAATACAAATGTATTTAAATACTGCCCAGTTCTGAGGTTAGATTAGCAGGGTTGTTTGATTTAAATCAAGTTGACTTAAATCAATTTTTTTTTTTTTAAAGCACTGATTTAAATCATAACCTTATCATTATTTGAAAACGAGAGGGGAAAGAAGGAAAATTAAGCAAATGGTCTTTATGAACACTAATTTTATCATTGTAGTATAATGATATCATAATGAAACACAATGAGTGGTGCGGGGAATCCACTGTGGCACTTTTAGATACCAAATTGCCATGTGGCTGTTTTCACAGCAGAAATATTGTGTTCTCCATTATATATATATATTTTTGTTGTACTGTACAAAAAGCCACACTATTATAACCAAAAGATGAATTTGCATGTTACTTTTGTTTATAAAAAGCCAAAATGATATTAACCAAAGTTTAATATGCATTATGATTAATTATCAAAAAAATAATATAATTCTCTTGTTTAACCGCCGAAGTAATTATTAATACAGGGAGGTCCCGTTATACGAGCATTCGATATACGAGAATCTGATGATACGAGATGTGTAAATTAGGGTCTATTTTCAATATACGAGATCGAAAATCCAATGTTACGACATTCAAACTGGGGTGAGTAAAATTACCAAGTTATTTACTAAAGTAAATTACAAGTTATTTACTAAAATTATAAACATTTACTGACTATATGATTTTACCTAAGGTTGTACGATAATCAATCTGAAAATAACGTGCAGACTGGCCAACGACTGCTCGAGACTGGTATTAGCAGAGGTAGGAAGTCTCCAGGCTCGCTTATTATTGTTTGGTATGCTTTGAAATATCATTTCTCTAGGTGAATGTAGACCTATGATTGCATTTGGATGGATATCATTCATATATATAAGTAAAGAGATGAAATACAAGCAAGGGACTCATCCACGTTTGGCAGCAGCAGCAGCAGCATGAGCCGGCCCATGAAGCCCGTGAGGTGGATATCAACACCATTAGACCAAGGGAGATAGATGTCTTTGGTAATATTTAGTAGGGGAGCGAGAACCCCTTGAGGAATCCTATGATCCCTGGTGATATCCTATGGTGCTATCACAGGCGTGGGAGCTGACTGTCTTCAGGAAGGCACAGGTGAAACGGATGACGGCGGGTTTTTACTCAAAAGTTTTGAGTGGCGGCGCCGCTGGAGCCGCCACGGTAGGTTTGGGCAGGATTAAACGTCTTATTACTCGTTATTATACAACTTAGTGATTATGGTGAGCTGTTATATACACGTGTCATTATCTATATCAATGTAGCACCGTGTGTCACCTTAAATAAGGGTGATTTAAAGATGTTATGATGAGGTGACTGATGGCGGGGCAGAGTGACGGAGAGGCCTTGCCGCGGGGCCTCCCCATATCACAAATATTAACTATTTCAACCCACACACACACCTTCTACCACCAAAACACTAGCAACACAGGCTCCTTACTTATATATCTTACTATCTGATACATTAAAACTCCTTAAAATGGAAGCATTCCAAATAGAACGAGAATTAGTTTCAGATGACGGGGACAGAAGGCGGAGAGAGGCAGTCTGGTATGCCATTCTTGCCCGGAAATATGTCTCGCTGACTTGTGATTGGTCGAGAAGTTTTAAAAACAGTTTATCATTGGCTGGTGACTGATGATGAGCTTGATGACATCATTTATGTTTTATGTTTAATCAATGTGCAGTTATGTTATTTTGTGTGCTATTTTCTCTTTCAGAATGTTTTTTCTACAGAATAGGTATAAGTGTGGGTAAAGACGCGTGTGTTTTTGTGTGTTTTGCTATAGTTTATTTTAGCTTGAAAAACATGTCTTTTTTTTTTTTTTTTTTTTTTTTTTTGACTTCCCATAGGGAAGTCAAGTAGCAAGGATGACTATGAAAAATTAGGCCGAACAGTATGATATAGCAAAATCAGGCAATATTTTGTGTAGCCGACTCTCATCACAGACAGAATGATGACCTTTCATATGCCAGCTAGGAGGTTATTACCGGAGGTCAAATAAATAATAATTTGGTGTGTCTTGGGGGGGGGGGGGGGAGGGTTAAGGCTTGCAGGACGGTAAATACCGCCCACTCGATCGCCCAGCCAATAGGAACCACAAATGGGACAGGAACAGTCGGATGTGTTTTCGCGAGCATCAATGCAGCCTGGACCAGCCCTTAGTATATTTATACTGATAACACTGGGTAACAAAAACATATGTTTTGAAAATCGTCCAGGGTTTTCCAGCTGAATTAGACTAATTTTGATGCTCTGAGTCCGAAAATGACCTTGGTTTTGCTCAATCAGGTCAGGTTTTTTTGCTACGAAATTTAAAAAAATCGATTTTTCGTAAAAAAAATTTCTGCGGATCATCAGCTGAGAAACCCCTGATGTTTTTTTTTCCGTTTTTCCTCAAAAAATAAAGTCAGCGTATCCAAATTCATTCAGTTTTTATTTAGTCCTCAAATTTGAAAAGCAAAATTATCATAATATTAGTATAAGAATGACGTTACGTGACACAAAAGTTCAGATTCACGGCATAAATCGGCGTTTCTTCCGTTCCCGTGTGTGACCCACTGCTGGGTTGTCTCTCTTCAGCGACCACAGTAGTCCGCCATCATGATTTCGTCCCACCTCCCCTGGTACCTCTCCTCCATTTGGCGCGCTGTCCTGATGGAACCTTTTCTCCCTGCTCGTCGCTCATCGCCCAAGGGTTTTTCGGGAAAACTTTCCCATGTGTAGAACAGGAAGTGCATCTTAATACCCCTCAAACCCCGAGTTTTTGGAAAGGCCTCTATCATGCTGCTGACGAGTCTGGCGTGGTTTGCTGCCTTCGTTTTTCCCCAGGAAGTTGTTCACCACCTGCACAAAACGATTTCCACGCGGCGCACTCTACGTGTTCATGAGTTTTTGGAACTCTGTGTCCTTTATGAGCTGCCGTATCTGGGGGCCATCGAAAATGCCGGCCTTCAGCTTCTAAATGGTCATCCAGGAAAGGCTCGGCACAGGTAGTTGAAGCACCTCCCATCCTTGTCCAGAGCGCGCGTGAACTGTTTCATTAACCCAAGCTTCAAATGTAGCGGTGGGATCAATATCTTCTCCCGGTCAACAGAGGTTCGTTTTATGATGTTTCTCGCCCCAGGTACTACTGCTCTCGCGCCGGCCACTCTTTCTTTACATATGCTGGCTCTGTCCCCGACTGTCCCACATGCATAAAAAGCATGGGGACTTCGTGAACCCGGACTGCTGACCAAGTAGAAAGTTCAAACCCTCTTCAAGTCGACGCAGATGATCCTTTTTGGTGTTGCTCATATGGATTTTGTCGAGCACGTACTTCACTGCTTCATATTTCTCTTTGAGAGTTGTGGAGGGGCGCAAAAGGGATTGAGGCGAACTGGTTCCCTTGTGGAGGGGCACACACTTCAAAGAGCGCTTACAGCTGTCAATGAAGAGTCGCCAATCTCTCGGATCGTATTGAGGAGCGCCGAGTTTAACAAGAAGACCGGCGACATCTCGGGAGACACGAGGTCTTCCTCCTGGCAGAAGTAAGCCCATGTAGGCCTCAGCCTTCTACGAAAGAAATTTATACCGCGTCCTTGCCAAGTAGATTTTTCTCTTTGAGTCTGGAGGCCACACTCGGAGGAAGTCCCGACAAGCTGAGATCCCGAACCAGATCATTAAGCTCACATTGTGAAAAGGGCTGCGGGCTATCTTGTGCTTCATACTCTTCTTCTGTATATCCTCGCTCGTCTGTACTGGTGGCCTCGTCGTCCCCTGTCGGGAAGCTCTGTGACGCTGGTACAGGAATTTCCCTTTGCAGTGAGCCATTTGGGCGGCGGGCAGATGGAAGGTCGGGGTACTGAGGCTGTGCCGATTCTTCCGGTTGATGCCATTAGTATTGATGGCGCAGAAGTAAATCCGATGCATGGTCAACGGCTCCCTCCAAACCATCGGAATCCCAAACTTCAGTGAAGTTTTCGCGCCCTTCGTCCACCGCCGAGGTATTCCCCCGCACGTCTTGCACACCGTGTGCGGTGCCCAGGGCTTTCTTGGTCACCCAGCTTGACTTTAAAATAAGCCCCTAGCGCGCTTCACAAATCCTGTGATGTTCTTCCTGTCCCCTGCAGCGTGTATTGTCCCGCAATGTACAGAAAACGTCAGATTATTCCGCATGACCGTCGCGCCGAAGCCATCACAATAAACTGAAAGAAAAAGAAAGATGCAGCTGAGTGTCAGACAATGAAATTTGAATTTTAGAATTTTTGAAATTTAGAATGGAGTAATGGTGAGACAGGTATTGATTTGATTGGCTAATTGTGGAATTCCCTTTATTCGTGTCTGTGCATTGTAATTCGATATATTCTTCAAGAAAAATATGATTGAACTCAAAACCCCTGATATTAGCATATGTATAGCTCGTCAGGTAGGCCTATGGCTGTATCTCAAAAAGTTGACCTGATAGAGCAAAATCAATGTGATATTCGGACTCAGAACACCTAAATTAGTCTAAATCAACTGAGAAACCCCTGACGATTTTTTGGCTGTTACCCAGTGTAATAGATATAAATATACTAAGTGGGTATAACTATACTAAGGGCCAGCCTAGACCGGCCTGGCAAACGTCGCAAAAACACGCTTATAGACATAGCCCTATTGATGTGAAAACGTCCATCACAGAAATATAAAATACTAGCCGCAAAGCCGCCCTCTGGGCGGACTGTTTGGCTAGCTCCTGCGGAGGGCTATTGGTGGGCCTTTGGCCCACCACCTGTGTTTGGTGGGCCGAAGACCCACCAAACACGGACTCTCCAGATAGCCCCTTCTAACTTTCCTGAAATCACATCACCCCCAACCCATTCACTCACCCATTACCCATCACCCCCCACCCATTCACTCACCCATTACCCATCACCCCCCACCCATTCACTCACCCATTACCCATCACCCCCCACCCATTCACTCACCACACACCCATTCACTCACCCATTACCCATCACCCCCCACCTATTCCCTCACCCATCACCCCCAACCCATCACCCCCCACCCATTCACTCACCCATCACCCCACACCCATTACCCATTACCCCACCCATTCACTCACCCATTACCTATCACCCTACATCAAGGTTTCCTCAATTCTCGCAACCCACTTTTTTTTCACAATTCTCACTAATAGGCTGCTAAAAAAAAAAAAAAAAAAAAAAGTGATCGGATCATCTCACAAGGGGGGGCTTAAAACCTTCCCCTGCTCGACCCGGTTCCAAAAATGTGCCATATGATGGGATTGCGCCACGGGGGGCGGAACCTATAGCATACACACACACACACACACACACACACAGACATACACACACACACTTTCGCTCATATTATTATAGATGTAAATTCATCTGTATTTAATGTCATGCATTTTTTATTAACTTATTCTATCTCTTTTTAGTTATAAACATGCTAAATAATATCCTGTAGTAGTTAGATTTCATGTAGAACATCAAATTAATAAAAATGAAAAAATCTATTTAAATCAAATAAATCGGATTTTTTTTTTTTTTTTTTTTTTTAAATTAAAAAAAATTGACAACCCCGTAGATTAGTAATATTTACTATATTATTTTTTTGTGGGCTCCAGGGAGGGGGTTGTTTAGAGGGTGAAGGGGGCATCTCTCCCCCACTTTATAATTACATTTTAGAGGTATAGTAAAAGGCTTTAAAATTCGGCACTGTATAACTCGGAATTTGATATAACATGGCAAAGACTTTTATTTTTTTATTATTTTTATTTTTTTTATTTTTTTTCACACACACACACACACACACACACACACACACACACACACACACACACACACACACACACACACCTATGCCTATAGCACGTGTAGGCAGTGAGCTCCAGGGGTGGGATGGTAGGCCCTGGAGGCTCACTCGAGGGCTGTGATGGTTGGCCCTCGCCCGTGGTGGCGCAGGCAGGATTGTTATAGTGACGCCTGTAATTAGAGGCTCATGCCGCCCCCTGTGTCCTCCCATGCACTCACAGTCGAAGGTAAGAGTTAATGGACAGGGCATGTGGGTGTTCTTAGGCCACTCGACGGTGCAAAAAGATTTCAAGTGGATTCATGGGTCTCACTCGGGATCGAACTCGGGTCTTCGAGAACGCCACTCGGTGACGCTAACCACTCTGCTACCGCCTCCCCTAAACTGCATCTCATGGTTTTCACTCGGCATATCATGCCCTCACAACCTCTTCTGTGAACATGTAAACAGAAAGTTGGCAAAAAATAATGTATCTCGGCATATTGATGTTATAACTGCATCTCTTCGCTTACACTCAGCATATCCTCAGTCGCATAAAGTCGTATTTTTGTCCTTTTGATCTTTTCCTGCAAGCTCAGGCTCTTCAATTTCATTCCCTTCCTGCTGGAGACACCCTTGCGTGATGGAGCTGCCATCTTGAAATACAGTACTGTATGATGTAATCCCAAAACACGTAAAATAGGTGGCAAAGTAAAGCAAAGGTCGGGAACCAGCGTGTAGGCTGTCAGCTGCTGAGCCGTGTTAATGTCGTCAAAGCACCGTCTTGGATACAAATTCCGTTTTTTGTCGAAATTGAAAAAGGATTGGTTTCTGCTTCAAAAACACAACAAGCTTGGTAGGAGCCGAAATAATAATCAATGCAAAACATTGCAAACAATATCACAAGAGTAGTATAACACACATTTCAGCAAGTGTTATTGGATTGGGATTGGTAATCCAAGACGGTGCTTGGATGACAAAAACACGGCTCAGCCTACACGCTGGTTCCCGATCTTTGCTTACTTTGCCACCTATTTTACGTGTTTTGGGATTACATCATACAGTACTGTATATCAAGATGTCAGCTCCATCACGCAAGGGTGTCTTCAGCAGGAAGGGAATGAAATTGAAAAGAGCCTGAGCCTGCAGGAAAAGGTGAAAGTGCTGGCAAGGATGGATGCAGGTGCGTCCATGTGTGCTATTTGTGCTGAGTTTGATATAAAATCCAGCACATTCTACCTGTTCACTGGTAAGTGTAATTTTTATGCTTTTACACTACAGGGAGGTCCCGTTATACGAGCATTCGATATACGAGAATCCGATGATACGAGATGTGTAAATTAGGGTCTATTTTCAATATACGAGATCGAAAATCCAATGTTACGACATTTAAACTGGGGTGAGTAAAATTACCAAGTTATTTACTAAAGTAAATTACAAGTTATTTACTAAAATTATAAACATTTACTGACTATATGATTTTACCTGAGGTTGTACGATAATATAATCAATCTGAAAATATGATAATTCTGGTGGCTCAGTACGACAATGTGGCCTACAAAAATTCAACCCTGTGCGAGAAGCCAGCAACGGAGGTAGTATGGCCAGCAACAACCTGCTCTCGCACTACCTAGATGCTACTTTCCCTAATGACGGAAGCTACAAAGCTCCCTCGATAGGTCGTAAACGAGTAGGAAGGTTGTGACTGGCTAAGGCGTCATCCGTCACCAGCCAATGACAAACAGTTTTTAAAACTTCTCGACCAATAACAAGACAGCGAGACATATTTCCAGGCAAGAATGGCATGCCAGATTGCCTCTCTCTGCCTTCTGTCCCCGTCATCTAAAACTAATTCTCGTTTTATTTTGAATGCTTGCGTTTTAAGTAGTTTTCAGATAGTAAGTATGTATCAGATAGTAAGATATATAAGTAAGGAGCCTGTATTGCTAGTGTATTGGTGGTAGAAGGTGTGTATGTGTGTTAAAATGGTGAATATTTATGATATGGGGCGGCTCCGCGGCAAGTATTTCTCCGTCACTCTCTGCCCCGCCAGCTCGGCCAGCAGTCACCTCATCATAACATCTTTAAATCATCCTTATTTAAGGTGACACGGTGCTACATTGATTTAGATAATGACACGTGGATATAACATCAAACCATAATCACTAAGTTGTATAATAACGAGTGATAAGACGTTTAAGCCTGCCCAAACCTACCTTGGCGGAGGAGGCGGCGGCCTGCCCCGTCCGCCGCCTCTCTCAAAAACCACCGTCATCCGCCTCACCTGTGCCTTCCTGAAGAAGACAGTCAGCTCCTACGCCTGTGATAGCACCATAGGATATCACCAGTGATCATAGGATTCCTCAAAGGGTCCTCGCTTTCCTACTAAATAATTACCAAGGAGATCTCCGCTGGCGGCGGACATCGGCTGCCGCCCGCACAACACAACACCCCGCTATCAGCTGTATAATATGTGCCTTCCTGAAGAAGTCAGGTCAGCTCCCACGCATGTGATAGCACCATAGGATATCACCAGGGACCATAGGATTCCTCAAGGGGTTCTCGCACCCCTACTAAATATTACCAAATTTTATTATAGCTTGAAAAACATGTCCTTTTTTTTTTTTTTTTTTTTAATTGTTGGGGTCCTGGAACCAAACCTATATTTTACCATTAGTTATGTGTTTAGTTATACGAGATTTCGCTTTACGAGTATGTCAGGTGGAACCTAACTGCTCGTATCTTCGGGACTTCCCTGTACTGTATTTACTTTTTTTAATTTTTTTTTTTACCCATATCAGAGGAGGACATTGAATAACTCGGCACATTGAATAACTCGGCAAGGGCCAGAGCCCCTATCGTGCCGAGTTATAAGGCTTTTACTGTAATTGGGGGGAGACCTGGGTCGAATAATCTGAAAGTCCGAATTGTCCGATGGTTACCTCTAGCTTCTCCACACACTAATAACTCACTTACATCACTTAAAGTGAGTCACTCACTTACATCAACATTCAACCCATGCATCAATCCTCTCAATAAACAGTAAAGTCTCCTGTGCCACGGTTAATCAGGACCAAGATATCCTGGGATGCAGAGTATTAAAGCAATGAGAAAAATTATAAGTACTGGAGCGTTTGGCTTGGGGACTATTTGCCTTATTTTTTGCATCCCAGCATATAATTCAAACTAAGTTGCTTGTTTTGATTAAGAGAAAGTTAGTTAAACTATCATAAAGAATGATACAAGCATTAAACATAAACCTCAGAACATTTGATGAGGCATGTACCCCATAGCCTAGAATTTGTAGGTTTGTTGATACATTTGCAGTAGATGATCTAGTCCTAAAGAATAATTGAGTACCTGGTATTCTTTTTGTTTTTGGTACAAAAAAAAAAGTATATTAATTTCTGGTGTAAACTTACATACACAGTTTCAAAGTAGCAATCCATCCTCACTGAAACAAATACTACAGATAACCTTACATATATATATATATATTTATGTTAATGAAGCTTTTAACTTTAAAGTTAATTATTGCAACCTTCTGTGTGTTGCGTATTTAGGCCAATAATGCGAGGGGGAAGCAGCAAAATTGGAATCGTTTGAATGTAATATATATATTACAGAGTCAATTTTATGCACATTCAATGTCCATATACAAGGAAATATTACTCAGATAAATTGTACGACATTTTTCAGGTGCTTCTTATGGGCAAGAGTGGCTCTGGCAAGACCAGCATGAGGTCCATCATCTTTGCTAATTACATTGCTCGAGACACCAGTCGTCTCGGGGCAACCAGTAAGTTGTCTGCTGTATCATTTGAAATAAGTGTGATGCTAGTCTTGAGTGCTGTAATCAGCATCATCTGCTATGCTATGAAAATTACGTAGCTCGTATGCATCCCATATGAGATATATTTTTACTCTTACCTTTAGACGTATTCTAAAAGTTGGGTGGCAGGTGAGACAAACAAAATTCTCAGTTGCCAGCACCCCAAAACATGAAACATATAGATAGATACAGTAGATACCAATGCCCCAATGGTAGAGGGGGAAGTATATACCAGTGCTTGAGTGAAGTTTGCTTGGCCACAGCCTGTTAGATATTACAATGAGGCATAGTGAATCAGTACTAAATTGAGAATACTGTTTCCTCCATATGTGATGTTATTGCTTGCAAAAAATTATTGAGAAGATTGGGGAGAAAGGGGTGTTTGCATGGCAAGGCAAAGATGGAAAGCCTGACCAGAGGAAACAACACATTATAACTTCAGTATTGTCTATTTTTTTAAGTTGGCCAAAATGCACTGAGGGGGCCACGCCCCCTTGTACCTGATTAGCTTAACGTTTATGATAAAAAAAGAAATAGAGTGTTACAGAATATTGTAAACTAACCAATATAAGTTTCTGTGATATAATTGAACTGTAATATTGAATTTTAAAACTTTCATTTCAGTTGATGTTGAGCACTCACATGTGCGATTCCTGGGGAACCTGGTGCTCAACCTGTGGGACTGTGGAGGGTGAGTGGCTCTCACATAATTACATACATACATTTGGCTCTCATGGCACAGGTTTTCTCATATTACATTTCCATTATCTGTGAACCAAATGCTTTGCCAATAGATGCGTAAAGTACTGTAACATTTGATAATGCATAGTGTCTTAGATACGTCTGAAGCTGTCATTCCTTAACTAAGAACTCACAGAAAATTGAGTTAATTTTTATGAATCAGTGAGGCTTTACTTGGCCTAGCACGGCCATTGAGGGTTTTCTTGACTCAGCACAAACAACTAAGAGTAAAATGCAAAATTTTGCAGGCTTTCCACCATCTTCCTTTAGCTCATTGTGATATATTAGTACATACCATATTTGCCGGCGCATAAGACGCACCTCCGCATAAGACGCACCCGTATTTTACATAAATATTTTGAGGAAAAAAAAATATTAGTGTTTTGAGGACATAATTATTTATTTTAAGTAAATTTATTAAAAGTTATATAAAAAAAAAGGTTTTGTAAGGGCAAACAAATGATTTTGAGCATGTACCCAAATACAATATTCACAGTGCAGTGAATGTGAATGAAAAATGATACTAGTTAAAATGTAAAGAGAATGTGTAGGGTAACCAAAATCGGTCATCATTTATTGCAGGATGCTCCACGAATTGATATTCTAATATTATCTACCTATGACATTTAGCTTAGATTTAATGTTGTAGGTATGCCTTTGTTGCTTTTCTGCTATGTGTTTAGACTTTGTGGAAAATTTGCAGTAAAGATAATGGTATTATATTGGTAGTGGGCTTTCAAAAGTCCTAGGATTCTTACCTCCATTATCGTGTATCTTTCTTCATTCTGTGTATTTTGAGCCCCATTTCCCATGGCGCAATCGAATATTAATAGCATTACATGTACTACCGAAAATCTACCATTATTTCAGCCAAAAAGTTAAGCTAGGTTAAAATCAGATTAGGTTAGGTTAGAGGTGGGGTTTGGTTTAGTAAGAAGCTATAGAGATAAAACGAAAATTAACAATACTATGGCAGTGTGAAGCTTCGCAATGTTTGCGGGGCGGGCCTGGAGGGGCAGGGCGGGCAACCCCCCCCCCACACACACACACACACACATGTAAACAAACATTGATTTCCAACAATAACGAGAGCCAGATTAATTCAAAACACACCAAAAATATTCAGGAAAACTAAGTTTCGGCCTCGAAATCGGTTGTTGCCCAATAACAAAAATTTACCAAGATATTAAGGTAGCACTGTAAGATAACCATCTCTACCTTTTTGTTATTGTTGAAGGGCCCCGATGTCGGGATCGAAGATATTCGCCATGGTTTACACCTGTGAATCTATCACAGCCGCGAGGGTTGATTAGTCTTCCTCAGGAAGGTACAGGTGAAGGCATGATGGTATGGTGTGATTCGGCCATAAGGCGGATGAAGTTGTGACGCCATGATGGTCTTGGTCTTGGTGCTTGGAAGTGATTGGTCTTGATGTGTGGAAGGCTTCTGTCCTGTCTACAGGTACCGTTGCAGCCTTTTTACTAGCACTCTTTCCAGTTACAGTTTACAATTTCCTTATCCATAGAGATACAGGGGTGATGATTGAGGGATCGAGGTGGTATAAAGGCCTACCCTGTCTCCCATCCATTTACAGTGGAGAGCGGCAGTGGGACTGCGGGAGGGGAGTGTTGTTTACATATGACGGCTATCTTGGCAGCAGAAACCACCACCTTGTTGCCCCACCTCTTGTTTTCTCTTAAACTCCAACTTTTTCTTGGTATTATGCATTACTGTTGATATTATTAGTAACACAGTTACAGATTTGTGTTCAGTGGTCTACTGCTCAACACAGATCACTTGAGACCCCCTTAGTAATACACCACCGGCCATTCTGCATTCTCTGCCCGACCTCTCATTAGTAATATCGCCGCATTAGACGCAGGGCGAATTTTGGATTCCCTTTCTTGGAAAAAAACTGCGTCTTATGCGCCGGCAAATACGGTATATTGAATGGTGTGATGTGAGCCAATAAAGTGTTCCACAGTTCAAAACATCAAACAAACAAGAAATGAACAAAGAATGTTTAAAACACTCAAATATGTGAATTTGACATTCCTACTTTTTTTTTCCAGGCAAGAAGCATTCATGGAAAATTATTTTGCTTCTCAAAGAGACAACATTTTTAGAAATGTTGAAGTACTTATATATGTCTTCGATGTTGAGAGCAGAGAGCTAGGTAAGTCATAGTTTGTATTTATATACGTAAGTGTTGTATTACAGGAGAAACATTTCTCGCTTGTTAAATCTTATAATTCTTATTGCTGCTGTTACAGTAGATCAATTTCTTATCCTAGAATTGTGCAAGTCAAGTGAGGCGTCAGGCGGAGAAGCAAAAGGGACAAAATCCGATTTCTCTAGTTTGCACTGGGAGAGGCAGGCTACACATCCCAGGAAGAGCAAGAAGTAAATTTCAAGGGAAATGCGGCCTTGTATTCGGTGACTGAGTGTCGGAAGTCATGTAATTTCACGTCTTTTTACTCATATATTCCTCACGGAGGAGCGGCGTAAGGTGCTGGGAGGCACAGCCAATCAGCGAGTGAACCCTCCCGGCACACCCCCGCTCCAGCCAATCACACTCAAGCGTCAAGGCCACTCACCCCACTCCCGCCTGCTTCTGTTATTGGTTCCCGTGCTATAATTCTCATTTTTTAGTAAGAATCATAATATAAAAATTGATAAAAAATATAATAATGTACATACATTGATGAAACTTTTGCATGTTACTATTTAAATGGTATACTTTCTTTACAAGTAAATGTTTTATGGATTTTGATTTTTTTTTTTAGTTCTTTCCGAGGATGGTTACTTGAATGCATAAGAAAATTAGTATTATACAAATTATTTTGATATATTTTTATTTATTTATATTTTTCATGAAAAACAACAGAGTGAGCTGATTATTTCGATGCATAATACATTATCATTACGTTTGTTTTAGGTGCGGTAGCTGTTCTAGAACTTTAACCTTAATTTACTCAAAAGTAGGTCATTGCGCCTTACACTCTTTCTCCGCCCGATGCCTCAAGTGTGAAATTTTGATTGAAAGTATATGAAAATCTGTATGTTTATTGCTTACATAGGCTACCACCTTTGTGTCAAGGAAGGGGCCACAAGAAACGCTCTCTTATTCCTGTTTTATATTTGTAATTCTCTCTCTCTCTCTCTCTCTCTCTCTCTCTCTCTCTCCTTTCTCTCTCTCTCTCTCTCTCTCTCTCTCTCTCTCTCTCTCTCCCCTCTCTCTCTCTCTTTTCTCTCTCTCTCTCTCTCTCTCTCTCTCTCTCTCTCTCTCTCTCTCTCTCTCTCTCTCTCTCTCTCTCTCTCTCTCTCCTCTCTCTCTCTCTCTCTCTCTCTCTCTCTCTCTTCCTCTCTCTCTCTCTCTCTCCTCTCCTCTCTCTCTCTCTCTCTCTCTCTCTCTCTCTCCTCTCTCTCTCTCTCTCTCTCTCTCTCTCTCTCTCTCTCTCTCTCTCTCTTCTCTCTCTCTCTCTCTCTCTCTCATTAAAGGGGCCTACCAATCTCAATTTCCCCCCATTTATTGGGTTATGGCTGTGATATAAATTCTTGACGTCAGGACACTGAAAATATTAATTCGAGCCAAAAAGTAAATCAAACTATGACTTTAATTTTCACACACTAGCAAATGTGTTTTTGTGGATACCTCCGCCAAGGAGGTTATGTGATCAGTTCGGTTTTTTTGTTTGTTTGTTTGTCTGTTGGTTTGTTGGTTAGCAGGATTGTCCAAAGTTACGGATGGATTTGCATAAAAAATTGACCTGTGGGGTGGGGGTGGGGGGGAGCTTAGCCCAGTTTAGAAATTATTAACTTTTGGAATTGATCCGCATCCAGATCTTGATCCAGGAATTAGTCTTTAATAATACTGCTGTCAACAGTGCTAGAAAGAGAGAAGACACATGAGTTGATGGAGAGCATGGGGTAGTTTTGGCCACTCAAAGGGAAACGTTGTTTATTTCCTTTCATTCACTAAACTTTCAAGTTACATGGCTATCATGTTCACAAACTGCAAATACTTGTGTGATTACAGACATACAAATGTTATCTATATCTATATCAGATGAAATAGTGAAAAAAAGCATCAAGTTAATACAGTAGGTGAGGTAACAGCTCTCATGGATACCAAAATACATGTTGATTTATGTTGTCAGGAAGACATTCTGCCTCAGCTTTGGTAAGACTGTGGATATAACTAATCCTGCTGTCACAAATATATATGTTATAATCAGTTGAGTTTGCTATAGATGGACTCAGCAAACCTATGTTGAATTTTGTTATAGAGCTGATCCCACAAGATATAGGTAGATGACACTAATCCTAAAGCCATCAGAGTATTGAAGTTATCACATTTGTTGAAGTACAGTCAAACCTTGATATAACGGACTAAAGGGGGGGAGGAGTGGTCCGTTAAAGCCGATTGTCCGTTATAGCGAGGGTATTTTCCCAAGGGTGGAAAAATAATGAAAAAACTGGAAAAATTGTGAAATAAATGAGAAATAATCACAAACACAACCAGACTGTGTAGCTATGTTGGGAGGTAAACAGTGACTGGCACTACATGCTGAATTTGGTCCGCTCCTACACGTGAAATAAATAAGAAATAATCACAAACACAACCAATCTTAATATGTGATACATCAAAACTCCTTAAAACCCAAGCATTCCAAAGTAAAATGAGAAAATAATACAATTATGTTGAGTTGACAATTTGAGCGGCGATAAGCGGTCTAATATGAAAAAAAAAAAAAAAAGTCACGCAAATAGAGTGTTATCTCTGAAGTCCGTTACATCGAGGTTTGACTGTATTTAAGTTTCCAGGAATAAAATCACCACACATAAAATGAACTGTTTAATCACTATTCAATTCAATAAGAGGTGTTTTGGAAAGCAAGATAACCTAAAAAGTGTTTTACCAATAAAAGAAAAAGGAATACCAGATCATTCTGAACTGAAGGGAATTTTTCATCTAAGAATTATAGTTTAGATTTTTTTTCATGATATTTCTGTTGGGGATAGCAACTGTTGATATTAAATGATTGAATGACAGCCAGCCATTGAAGTATCATTTATTATTGATGTAACCGTGGCACAAATCTTTGTAGGAGGCCATCAGTTTCCCATAAGTGGGAAGATGTTGTGCTGAGATTGTTGGTGTCAATCCTTCACAAGACAACATATTTATTGTTCATGATGGTTTTTGTGGGCAGTATTTTTAGGCTGGGATCACATTATAGTCATTCATGTTCAGTGTAATTTTTGCCATTAAACAGTTGTGAAGCTTATTTCTCTTTACAGAAAAAGACATGCATTATTACCAGAGCTGCCTGGAAGCCATTCTGCAGAATTCTCCAGAAGCACGAATTTTCTGTCTTATTCACAAGATGGATCTTGTTCAAGATGACCAAAGAGACATTGTGAGTATTGTAGGGAGTGAGATAGTAGGAGGCACGCTCTGGTGAGACTTATAAAGAATATAATCAGCAGAATTATGTACATTTTAATATAAAGGAAATGCTCTATCACTCCTCCCATTTCACTAGAGGTCGTCCTCTAATACCACCACATCCACTCTACTCATGCATACTCTCTTAGTCATTGCATTTTCTACCATTTTTTCTACATGGCCAAGCCACCTCAGAGTGCTGGGCTTTAACTTCTCGACCACTCCATAATCCATATTTCATCCCCTCACCTTTACTTGACATACCAAACCTTTAACATACACTTTATTACTTTCACATCTATTATTATTCATCATGACATCTATTCTTCTCACACCACAGGCACCTCTTAGATCACTGATTTCAACTGCTTGGATGCTTGACATTTATCCTTCAGTCCACACCCAAGTCTCTCTTGCATCACTGATTCTTGGGACAATTATTGCATCTCTGGCTCTTCAATACCTCCATGCTCACAGTCCTTCCTTTCATCATACACCCCAGAGATCCAACGACTTTCTTCCCTAACCGTGCTCCCTCATCTCACCCTCCAGGCCTCCACATTTGCACATAATCAGACCAAGATACTTAAATTCCGGATCCTCCCCCAATATTTCTCCATTCAGCCTAATGTTTCGTTCCTTTGGACATTCAACTCTTACCCTGTATGAGCTCTCAAAAATCCTCCCCCTTGCTTTTACTCCTTTCAAACATAATCACCTGACTTTTGTTCACATTCACCCTCAGCTTCCGTCTTCTGCACACATTATCAAATCCGTTTGCAAGTTTCTGTAGGTATTCTCATTTTCTGCAACTAGAACTGTATCATCTGCAAAAGAGCATCGTATTCAACAACCAGTTACCATCATTTTCATATATTTCCGATCCAACATCATCAACTTTTGCTTTCATCTGTCTCTAATTGTACCTTCCGTTTATAGATTAAACAGCCACGGGGATATCACACATCCCTGCATTACGCCTCCGTATATTCCAAAACTAGGGATGTACCGGATATCTGGTTGCTATCCGGCTATCCAGTCTGTTTTTTACTATCCGGTATCTGGCCTCACTTGAAATATCTGGCTATCTGGCCGAATATTCAGATATTGCCTTAAACTACTTCTTACTAAACTATACTACAGGTCAAATTCGCTTCTTATCCTGTATATGTTTTTCCCCACAAATGGCAACTCTTGACAGCCTATTCATATAGTTAACGTGTATTAAAATAGCAAAATAATGCAAATTTCCTTCTTTTATGATGCTTTTGAATCGTCAGACTGGAAGGCTTTTTCAATAAAAAAGAGGCTCTTCTTCATCTTCTTGTGACCTGCCTCCTTGTGACCTGGAAATTTACCTCCATGGTGAATGTGTGATGCTTTTTGTTGTCTACAGGTCCCTTAGGTCAGCCACCCGGCACAGCCAAGGGAAACTTAATGTTTTGGGGGTTTTAGGTCTGTATTGGGTTTGGAGGCTTGAAGCATTTGCATTACGTATTTGCAGATTTGCATTATTCATGAGGAGGGTTCAGTATGTAGCCACTGAATTTTCGGATCTCCAGCATAATCCCATCCACTCCTGCTGTCTTTTCATCCCTCAAAGTCTCAATCGCTTTCTTTACTTCCTCTCTCTTCATTTCCTCTCATTGATGCACCCTCTCACCGCCGCCTGTACTTCCCATGCACGTCACAATTGTCTGATCTTTACTCTTTACACATGAAATTTTCAAACCATTCTACTCATTCACAGCTTCTCTCTTAACATTCTTCCATCCACATCTTTCACCTTGTCTTTAGTTTTTCACACTTATTTGTCTTTCTCTCGCATCCTTAACTTCCCTCTAGTATAATCTCTTATTCTTTCTATACTTCTCATGCAGTTATCTTCCAAAATCTCCATCTCCTTTCCCTTCACTCTTATATCACTTGTTTCACCTTTCTTTTACATTCAATATATGTATTTTCTTTATTTTTAATTTCTCATTTGCTTTGGTGTTTATTTTCAGTGTTTTCTTTCAGCACTTCCTTAACCTCGTCCATCCACCATGCACTCTTTTCACACAACAATACCTTTTTGAGTTTCAAAGATCTAAGTATTTGCGTCTATATTTATATTCCCTTGCTCACCAATCAGTGCTTACGTCACTTCACTTACATTCATCTGTTATTCCTTCGTTCCTGAAAATTTCATCCCTTGTCTTTTTTTTCTTTCTCTATTCATTCTTTTTCTAGATGTCCATCTGTAATTGTTTTTTATTTTCATTAGTATAACATAATGGTCAGTTATCTCACACATTCCTTCCATAACTTTTGCATCCATTACATCTCCTTTCAGCCTTTTATTGAAAGCCGTATAGTCAATCAATCCTTTTGTTCATCTTGTACTTCTCTTCTTCAAGTACAGCATGCTCGTGAATATATGAGCAGATGCATTCCACTGAGCCTACTCATATATCTAGATTATTATTGTACATCGAATGTTTAAGTTTATGTAATGAATGAGGATACGTTCCTTGAGTGCTGACAACACTCTGAACCTTGTGTGTGTTTGCTTTCAAGTAAGTACATCTAGGCATTCCTATAAACAATATTTGAAAGATAATGTTGTATCTGGTGTTGTTAAACATATTTAGGCAGAACAAAAATTTAACATGAGAATGAAAATTAAACCACTTACAATGAAGCTTATGTGGTACTAGACTCTTAAGTACCATAATTGTTCACTGGGAATGCTATGCAGACATACGTACATATAAACAAGAAAAATATAATGTTAAAGTGTGTATAACAGGTTTAGTATATCAAGTAAAGGTGAACGGATGAAATGTGGAGGAGTAAAGTGCAGCACTCTGAGGTGGTTCAGTCACAAAGAAAGGATGGCAGAAAATGAGATGACTAAGAGATTATATTTGAGTGTAGTAGATGTGGTGGGCACTAGAGGACGACCCCGAGTGAAGTGGGAGAATAGAGTGTTAGAACATGTACGAATGGAGCGAGAGAAGAATGGGAGGATTAGAGAGTGCAAGGAGGGAATGCAAAGACAGGAATAACAGGATGCTCTTCTGTCACTGCCATTCCCTTGTGGGAGTTTTTATGTGCGGACATCAGAAATAGATAGAAGGTAATGTATTAAATTTCAATAGAATGGTAACTCCCTTTTTTATTGATTTAAAAGTTACATGGAAAAAACAGCAGGTAGTCTATGGAGCATGCAATACATTAGGCTTATGGAACTGCCTAAGTTCCTTAACCCCTAACCGACAAGGGTGTTAGCAAGAGCTGCACTCTTAGCTCTTAGAAAGGGATTTTTAAAGAAAAAATGGATCTACTTCCCACTTTCATATATCATTAAATATTAATCTTTGATTTATCAATCTATTTCACAACCGTCTGTCAATACAAACACCCACCAACAACACCATTCTCATTTAGCCCCGGAGCACCCCATTACCCAGTTCATCCATACTTTCATCCCCCATTTTGGCATTTCATCAGTTAATCAATTGATTAATCAAACTATTTCTGTCAAATTGGTATTTACTAAAACTTGGGGAGTTACACACCATTCTTAAATTTGAAAATGCAAATGATATAAACCATTGTAATGTCCCGTGGCATGGATAGACAGCTTGTAGAGACTCAAGACACACTACAAAGTGGGTAGTGGATATGGAAGAGTAGTTCTTTTCCCGGAAAAACTTTTGAAAACTTATGAAATAATTGATCGATGCAGCATCGGAGTATAAGAATGATAGTGTATTCTGAACGACATAAGAACATATGAAAATAAGGAAGCTACAAGAGGCCGTGAGGCCTACACGTGGTAGTTCCTGTGACCTGTATAGAAAAGCGAAATATGAAATGACCACATGTATGCCTTCAATGCTAGAAACAGCTTGGTGACCCACTAGAATCTCGGAAAGCTTACTAATTAGTCTACATAATAACCATTTGTGTTTTTCAGATTTTCCATGAAAGAGAAGAAGATCTGAAGAGGTTATCAAAGCCCTTGGAGTGTGTGTGTTTCAGAACATCAATATGGGATGAAACTCTATATAAGGTTAGTCAGTGTCTTTTGGAATATATTCCTTTGACTTTCTTATCATGGTCATCTAAATACAAATGTCCACCTCATAAAATTTGAGGAGCCTTCTTCAGTACACCAGCTAGAAAAGAAAAATTATCACTTTTCCCACTTACAAACTTTATCCATCCTCAATCCTTCATCAGTGGTTTTCTTTTCCTTTGACACACTTATGTAGCATGAGCATGTCTCGTCTTTTTCTTCTCTCTTCTAATTTTGGTAATTGTTATTTTCCATGTCTTTCTACATAGCCAAAATCTTTATACTGTAGTTTGGCACCCATCTTGTGGCTGCACTTCATACCCTCTTCATCTCAACGTGGTTATTCAAATGTCAGAATCATACCACAGCCACATATTCAGGTATTGGTCTTATTAACCCCTTGAGGCCCAGCACGAAATTTCCACTGTAATTTGACTACCATTAGATTATTTTTAATGAATATAAGGAATTTTTTAAAGATATGACCTGTTTCGTATCCTTGTCCACTAGCTAATTTGGTTTATTTACTCACTTTTTGTAATTTTATGGCTAACAACAGACGACTTTTGCTAACAACAGGCAACTTTTTATCGCAAAGGAAAGATCTGGGCGTGAAGGGGTTAACAATGTACAGTACTGTTTTTCACAGCATTATTAAAGAAGCAAATTTTTTCATGCATAAGTCTTAAATTTGCCATCAAAAATTAAATTTTGCCATCATCCAAAGGCTGCGTTATTAATTAGCTTATCCTATCCTCAGAGGCTGCCATGTGCCAATCACAATAACCCAAAACACTAGCCTCATTATTGCATCTTTGTATAATTTTTTTTCTCTTGCTTTTCTACTTTCATAGCAGCAGGGAAGTAGGAAGTAGCAGCAGTTGCTCTCATTATACATGTGCCTCATCCTCCTAGAGGGGGAATTCTCTCATACAGTCCTTTTAATATGGGTACTCAAAAGTGTTTTGAATAATCAACTCTCATCATCTAACTGTCTTCAATATCTCTAACACCGCTTTAATATTGCTTCTCTTGCTATCTTGTTATTTTCACGGTTACTCTTCCAAACTTGTTGCTGAACACAGCATGCATCCACCCTGCCACGGCCTTGCTGCAAAAGACTAACTACAGACTGACATCTTCATTCTGTCCGTCCTGCTAATGCAAGAGCTACCCAATATCTTCACACTTTCATCCTTTTCACTAGTAAACTCTTGTACTTTTATTGTTATTATTTTTTATGATCTTAACTTTTTTTTTTTAATGAGAGGAGTGTCAAGACATCTAAACTAAATCAGCCAACCCTCTCCAACTCTTTTGCCATTTGCTTTACAGGGACTGGCAACAATTTGCTTCTTTGTGACAATTTTTTTTTTTTTATATATATATATACTTATGTAGGCCAGTCCCCTGTAAATAAATAAAAAAAAAATTCATCTCCCAAGCTAAGAACTTTTCACTTACCTGGTCATTCACTTACATTTGTCATCTGCTTGAAGAAGAATGACTACAAGTTCACCTTTGCAGACTAGGCTACCAGACGAATCAGTAAATAGGATGGCATCAAACGTGAGCTTGTCAAATGTTTATTCACATGGACAACCTCTTATGAAGGAAGGGATTGGCAATGTCACATGACGTGATGGCTCCCACAGGATAGGTTTACTTGCATACATGACTTGTGATGAGGGCTGCTAGGAGGACTGGTAACCTACATTCACAGTATTAAATTGCTGTTGATTTATTTTCTTCTATTTTTTTTTCTAGGTTATTTTGTTATTCTAGTTTTCTTCTCATTCATCTGTCACTACACATTTTCATGATTAGCCGTCGTTCACTATATTGTGGATTTTTTTTTAAATTTATACATGAAAGCAGCAATGTAATAGTGGATTACTACACTTAGTTTGCTTACAATGTTCTATTGAACTTCAGTTTTCGTATATGCTTATACATCAAATTTGATCTATTTTCCAGGCATGGTCCAGCATAGTATATGAACTAATCCCTAATGTGAAGGAACTTGAACAAAACTTAAGAGATTTTGCCAACATCATAGAAGCTGATGAAGTCTTGTTGTTTGAACGCGCAACCTTCCTCGTCATCTCCCATTACTGCATTCGTCAGCACAGAGATGTGAACCGTTTTGAGAAGGTCTCCAATATCATCAAGCAGTTTAAGCTTTCTTGCAGGTCAGTTGAGTCTTTGAGTAAATAATTTTTGAAATTGAGTTGATTTTTTGTAGAATATTATGTATGTGCTGTATATGAAAAAATATATTTGTAATAATTCCATTTATAGATGAGGTAACAGCTGAAATGGTTTGATTTGGTGAAGAAGCTATAAGCAATTGGATATATATCATTTGTAACAGCACGGAAAGAAGGGAGAGTGCCTCACGACTGGACCAAGGTTACTATTGTCTCAATATTTAAGGGAAAAGGTGTCAGTGTGGCACTTAAAGAGAAATCAGCTTGTTGAGCATACATGGAAAAGTCTATGGTAAAAACCTTAATTCGAACAGTACATAAATTACAAATGGCATGGTTAGTGAGGAGCAAGGAGTGTTATAACCGGGAAAGGTGTGGATCAGGTCTTTGATATGAGAATGATGATTGAGAATACTGGCAAAAGACAAGAAAGTGTATGATGCATTTATGGATTTAAAAAACTCATATGACAGAGTAGAGTGAGAGGCCATGTGGGATGTATTGAGGATTTATATGTGTAGAGTGGGTGGAAGGTTGTTGGATTGAGTGAAAGCATTCTACAGAGATGCCATTGCACATTTAAAAGGTTTAAGGAGAGATGGGTGAATGATTCAAGATAATAGTGGGTGTGAGGTAGGAGTGTGTAATATCACCGTAGTTGTTTTACTTGTTCAAGAATGGAGTGGGCAGAGAAATGAAGGCTAAGGGTAGGAAATGTGGCTGTAGAGACATAGAGATAAGAGAAAACGGAAGCTCAGCACCATAGTGTTTGTGGATGACACAGTGCTATCCGCAGAGAGAGAGAGATTTACAAAAATTGGAAAATATATTTAGTAATGTTGAGGAGAAAATTGAAAGTTTGATCTATCTATCTATCAGTGACACCCATTCCTAAGAAGTCCCACTAAGGGGATGGCCGCAACTGAAGTCTTGATTTATTCCTGTCTGCATTTCTTCCTTGCATGCTCTAACCCTCTCAATCTTCCCTCGCCCTATTCTCAGTGGCGGATTTAGGGGGGGGCTGAGTAGGCCATGGCCTAGGCCCCGCACCACAGAGGAAAAAATGTTTTCAATGTAAATCTGAATGCTGGACCTTTCTTATTTGCTGGAACACTGTTACATTGCATGTACTATAATATGCCACAAATTAGTACCAACATAATGTAAAATATGGGTGGAAAAAGTTCAATTAAACTAATATGAAATCTGAACCACATTTGGTAAAATTCTAGAGTTTTCCCGCTCTTATTAGTGGTTTTATTTTTTCCAGACCTTCACAGATCCCTTCAGATACCTCTAAAACGTAATAATAAAGTGGAGGAGAGATTAAAAAATAGATTACTAACCAATCCTCAATATAACCTAACCTAACCTGGTAAAGTTGTAGTCCTTTCCCGCCCTTAGATCTCGTTAGGAGGTTATTGGTTAGGTTGTAGTGAGGTTAGCTTAGTAATTTTATTTTTTTGGGTCCAGGGCGAGGGTATGTAGGGGGGAGGGGGGGTTGAAGGGGGCATCTCTCCCCCACTTTATAATTACGTTTTAGAGATATCTGAAGGGATCTGTAAAGGTCTGGAGAAAAAAACCCACTAATAAGGGCGGGAAAGGACTCTAGAATTTTACCCCACATTTCATTCAGGGCCCCGCACTCCCACCGGCCTAGGGACCCGCACACCATAAATCCGCCCCTGCCCATTCTGTCACCTAATCTAAAACTTTGTCCTACCATTTTACTAGGGGTCGTCCTCTAGTACCCACTGCATCTACTACACTCATGTATACTCTCTTAGTATCTCACTTTCTGTCATCCTTTTGTAATGGTCAAAAAGCCTAGACAACCGCTGGCCAAGTGGGATATCAGTTTGTTCTAGTGGTATCGTTCTCGTCTGTGGAGGGGCGAAGTCTATGGCGGGATGGGTTCGAATCACTCCAAGGTGATATATATAATGTAAAAATATATAATATTGGGAAATAAGTTTTATTCCCCAAATTGTGATTGTTACCCTGTCAGTTTGTCTGTGAAAGGATTCTTCTGACGGGATTCATAAGGGATGATTCTGAGCCCAGGACAGTGTAACGCTCTGTCGGTCTCACATCCCTGCCTATGGATCAGTACATTAGTTCCCTGTTCATAGCCTCCATGACCAGTGATTACATCCTCATTACTCCTAGTCATGAGGGCTGCAGCACCCCCTTCGGCATCCCCTTCAGATTAACTTCACAACGACAGAAGAGAGAAGAAAGAAAGAAGCTAGAAGGAGTGAAGTGTTCAAGTGGTGGTCACGGCAGATACGTGCGTCACACTTTCTATATGACCAAACCACCTCAGTGCTGGGCTTTAACCCCTTTAACCCCTCCACATGTCATCCCCTCTCCTTTAATTGACATAAATCTGCTATACACTTTCATTACTTTCACTATCCATTCTTCTTACACCACAGGAATTGGTCAGATAACAAATTTTGACTGCTTTGTTCCTTGACCTTTATCGTTCATTCTGCATTCATCTCACTTGTATGTGTGATTGTTAGTACACTTATTGCATCTCTTAGCTCCTTTTTTTACCTCCATGCTCACAGTCCTTCCTTTCATCATACATCCCAGGGATCCAATCACTTTCCTCCCTTGCAGTGCTCTTTCCTCTCACCTTTCATTCTTTGCATATAATTGAACTGAGATACTTAGTTTCCTGAACCACTTCCAATCTTTACCCATTCAGCCTAATTTCACATTCTTTTGGACATGAGCTCGTCAATTCTACCCAATACGAGCTCTCAAAATTTACCACATCACTTTTACTCGTTTAAAAAAACCTCATCTTACTTGTGTTAACATTCACCCTCAGCATCTTTCTTTTACACACATTATCAACCTTGAAAGTTAATGCGGGCAAATGTAAAGTGAAGGTATGTGAGGAAAGAAAGACCGAAGTGACTTGAGTTTGTAAAGCAGTATAGAGTAAGAGTTGAAATTGAAGAAATGTAAAATAATATTGAATGAGCAGATAATGAAGGAGATAGATTAATTTAAGTATATCTTTATTCTATCTTTTGCAAGTATAGGAATTGAAGGCATTGAAGGGGAGGTAAGAGAGAAAGCTCTACAAGGAAAGAATATTGTGGGATCTTTGGCCCGCATGATTAGAGAAAGTTTACTGAGTAAGGAAGTAAAGAAGGCACTCAAGAATAGCATGATGATTCTGACAGTAACCAAAGCAAGTGAGACCTGAACATGGAATAAATGCCAGGGGTCTAACATTTAAACAGTGGAAATAAGGTATCTCGGGGTTGGATAAGCAGAATGCATGGTGAGAGTAATGAGAATACTGTATGTGCATGGAAGATTTGGTATGAAGATTAAGGGAGAGGGAGTGACCTGTGGCATGGCGGAAATGGTGAAGCACAGCGTCTCAAGATAGTTTGGACACCTGTAGAAGATAGATGAAAGTTAGTTAAGATGACAAGAAGGATATATTAGAGAAAAATAGTTGGTAGAATTTAGATGCTGATGTTAGGTTTTAGATATTTCCTCCCTCATTTTTCAATCTGTTACAAAAGTAATGATACCATTTAAAGGCTAAATATTTTAATTTTTTTAACATTTTTGGTAGTACTGTATGTATGTAAGGAACATTTTGACTTATTTTTCTTTATATCAGAGAAAAATTCTTGAAACGCTCATTTATTTCCAGGAAATGAAGATACATAGCCAAAATGTTTCATGGATGAATTATAGTGCCCCCAGTATAAATATAACTTAAACCAAAAGTCAAAGGAAATTATGGGGTTTATAGATATTGAGTAAATACATTTTTCTGATTTTTTTTTTTTTTTTTTTTAAACTTCATGCAAATACAGTATTCAAACCTTCAATTCCTTCTCTACACTATTTTTATAAAAGACAATGAAAGCATCTCAAGACGTTCAGTAAAAAGAAGTCATGTTTAAGAATAACAGGCAGGCGGTTCCCTTAAATGGGAAGATATGAGTGCTGGAGTATGTGAGTGAGAGACAGGATGTAAGATTGTAAGAGGGATAGGATTAGAACATGTGCTAATGAGGTGCATGGACATGTGCAACTGTAGACTCTTCTGCCATGGCCACGCCCTTGGGGAAGTACAGGGAGGCAGCAGCCTTGCCAGACTAGTAACAATTCTTTTGCTCTTTCAAAAATTATTGGAGGGTAAGAAGTCCAAACTTGGGGAAGATTATATGATTAGTTAAGCACTACAAAAAGCCACATAACCATTTCAGCTCATAAAATATTTTCACAATGTTTGATAATTTGTACTCAAGAAGTTTTTAGCAGACCCTCAGGTGTGAGAAAGTCCAAAACCCAGAGCTGGGCAGTATTTAAATACATTTGTATTTAAATACGTATTTAAATACATTTGTGTATTTAGAAATGTATTTATAAATACATTGGTTGTCATGTATTTAAATACAGTATTTAAATACTTTTATGAGTATTTAAATACATTGTATTTAAATACTTATAATATAAAAATGTAAATACTTTTTCATCAGTTAATTTGGCCATAAACCCGCCCAACTATCTGGCAACCCTGATGTTACAGTGAACCAGGGTTTCCGCTGGCAAGGAAATGTCCTGATTTCAAGGAAATTTAGGCCTGAGAAGGAAATTTCTAAGGAAACGCAAAATCTAAGGAAATCCATTTTTTTCGGACATGTTAAAATTTGTGTGTATTTAAAATGTATTTACAAATGTATTTAAATACAATTGATGTATTTAGTATTTAAATACATTCGTCAAATGTATTTAGTATTTAAATACATTTCTCCCATGTATTTAGTATTTAAATACATTCAATGTATTTAGTGCCCAGCTCTGCTAAAACCTTGTCTCCTTATTAGAGATAAAGCTCTCTTGTGGAGAGGGGAGGGATAAGGACAAGACACGTGATGACTCGTGGCCCCATGTCTCAAGAAAACACAATACACAATTTGTCCCTTTGAAGTGATGCAATCTAAGTTCCATGAACCTATATGCCTTTTTACATATTAACATATTAAGGAAAGGATAAGAAAAGAAAAGAAAAGCAGATTTACCTTCTTTGAGTCACTAACTTGGATTTGGTGTCACAAGTGTAGCACTCCTTCACCTATTGTTCTTTTAATGCATTCAACCCATATTATTTACACAATATAGCAGGAGAGGTTGATAAACACTTTTTTTCATTCATAAGGGCTGCTATTTGTGGCTACCTTGTTAAATGCTCAACAATGTGAATGGGAACAGGCTTTCAGATGGAGATAGGATTGACACACTTTCATTTTGTTTGCATCACCTGTTTAACTTTTTTTCTCCCCTCCCCAGCAAATTGGCAGCACACTTCCAGAGCATGGAGGTCCGAAACTCCAATTTTGCAACTTTCATCGACACCTTCACCTCCAACACTTACTGCATGGTCATCATGTCCGATGCATCTATACGTAAGCATTATCAACCTTTACTGTTTAATGGAATGTGCACTTAACAATAATTAATGAATCTTAGTACTCTAAACGGCCGTTATCTTCACACATGATGACTCCACTCAGTACTTAGTGTGAGAGACAAGTAAACAGTAGTGTAAGCAGAGTAGTGTTGCAACTTACATACATGTGGGTTACATTCCTCAAAAGTTCATGTGGAATCAAAATGTGCGTTAAGTCAGAATTATTCAAATCCTTGACTATTCCATCAGCACTACGAAGTAAATCTAGCTTATAATGTGAGAAAGGATCAGGTCATGTAAAAATAAATGTATAGCACATCTATTCGAACATATCTTATTGAACAGAACATTCAGATACGTATGAAATGGCAAATTTTCAACTTAGTTTAAAACTATCAAGAAAAGTGACCTACATCTTGGCACAACTCAGTGTGACCATAGCAAAATAAAAGTAAATAAAGAATGATAAAATAAGAGATCAATAACACTGGGGAACAATTTGAAAAAAAAAAATGTTGAGTTAGATTTTTGAGCTTATTTAGACTAAAATTGGCATGCTGATTCCAAATCTGTAGTCAGTTTTTTTCTAGCACGTCAAGTTTTTTCTCCACAGCTTACCCTCCACATAAGCAAAATTCCACTTGTGAGCTGAAGTGTGTCCTTCTACACAATGGCAATTTGTTTGGTGCAGTCCCTATTGGGCATTCGGTCTGTCTTCGTGAAGAATATGGAGATGTAAAGAGAGTCATTGAGTTATTGCAATATGACAAACACAATTGGATCATCTGTGTTGACCTTAAAATGGTGTCCTTCCTTCTTGGTCAACAACGTGGATACACAAAGTATCCCTGCTTTCTCTGTATGTGGGATAGCAGAGCTCGAGAGAAGCATTGGGTTCAGACGAATTGGCCTCCAAGATCTGATCTTAAACCTGGAGATCCTAACATTGTACATGAGCCACTTGTTGACAGGAAGAAAATAATATTCCCACCTCTGCACATAAAACTAGGTCTCATGAAACAATTTGTAAAAGCATTGTCAACTGATGGCGACTGTTTGAAGTACATCATCTTGGCATTTCCTAGACTGTCAATTGAAAAAATCAAGGCCGGTGTGTTTGATGGTCCACAAATTCGACAGCTCATCAAAGATGAACATTTCAACGGTACTATGTCAGACCTTGAAAAGAATGCTTGGCTATCATTCAAAGACGTCGTCAAGAACTTTCTTGGAAATACACGTGCAAGTAATTACACAGAAATTGTTCAGAAACTATTGGAGAGCTACAAAGCGCTTGGTTGCAACATGAGTATTAAAGTACATTTTTTGCATAGCCATCTTGCCAACTTTCCGGAAAATCTTGGTGCTGCTAGCGACGAGCAAGGTGAACGATTTCACCAAGATTTTAAGGTTATGGAAGAACGTTACCAGGGTAGATGGGATGTGCATATGATGGTTGACTATTGTTGGAGCATCAAACGCGATAGTCCTCAAGTTGAACACTCCAGACAAAGCTACAAATGTAAATTTTTACCTTAACCTGCACACAATTATAGCCTTATCCTTTCTAAAAACATGATAATGTTAAATAAACATTCTATTCATGCCTATTTCTTTCATTTTTCATTGTATGTTAACATTTGCAACTTTTTATAAAATAAGCACTGTTACTGTTATGTACAGTATTTTTCATATTTTTTAAGAAAACGAAAATCCTACAGTTCAAAAACTTGACGTGATAGAGAAAAACTGAGATCAGTTTTGGATTCAGCACCCAAAAATTACTTAATAACAAGTGTCAGACCTAACTCAACAAAAATTTGTTCCCCAGTGTAATTAAACAAAAGAATTATGGCTCAGTAAAAGGAATCAATATAATCAAACTACAATTTGAAACGCAATCAGAACAAATGGGAACTATCCTTTTACCCATGATGGGTAATGATGGGATGGGATAAGCTTTACATCTTCACACTACTACAAGACAATCTGGGATACTATCTGCAAGTTTCCTGAAGATACTGGGAGAAATGTTGCACTAGGTACAGTGAGGCACATCCCTTAATTTGGCCACCAGAGAAGTGTCTTCTTTTCTTAACATACGGTGATTGCTCTGATCTTCTCAATGGATTTTCTAGTCAATCAGAAATCCACTCCTCTGATAACCTAGCTACATGACAAGAAGCCTTGTCCTGCTGTAGTGAAGTATTATCATATTAAATGAACATTCGTTAAACAAGAACTCAATGATACAAGATATATGAATCTGTACCCTGATTCCCTGTATGAGCAATACTTACTCAATGATATGGGTAAAGTAATACCCGTCTGCTTATTTTTGTGCCTATTTAACCTTTGAATAATTTTATAAACAATTATCTATATATTGCTCTTAATATGTACGTATGTCTACCCTTGTTAGAATGTGATACATGTGTCCTCTTTGATATGTACAATGGTGTATAGTTACAAAGCATGGACTTTGAATGCAAAGGCAAGGAAAAAAAATAGAGGAAATTAAATTTCTAAGAATGATTTCACGGGTGAGACGGTTTGAATAAGTGAGGAACAACAGGGTTAGAAGAAATGTGAGGAAACCACCGTAGTTTACTGGAGAGTGCATACCATGGAGTGATAAGTGGTATGGTCATATGGAAAGAAAGGATGAGGAGAGAATGATTGATAGAATAATGTATACTGATCACATGTCAGACTGAATCGAGGCCTATTACCTGCATAGTCCGTCAGCGCCAACTTCGGCTATATGGGCATGTGGCACGCTACCCTGAAACCGATCCTTCCCACCGGGTTGTATCTGTAAGAGACAATCTGGCATGGAGGAGACCAAGGGGGCGCCCACAAGGCTCATGGCTGGGGCAAGTTGATGTTTCCTGTCGAGAGCTGCTTGGTATGGGAAAGGAGCCTGCATGGGGACTCGCGCGAGGTGGCCCCCGGAAGTGGCGTTGTAGGGTGGGCGAGGCGACGCGCCCCCCGGCGTATGCCCCCAATGATTGATTGATTGATCACATGTAGAATGGGGAAGACCAAGAAAGGGATGAAGAGATGTGGAGGCAAACCAGAGCCGAGGTGTCAGACTTTACTGGCTGCGAGGTGAACAGTTGATCAGTCGGAGAGTCGCTTTTCTCCTTAGCGACAGGAAAGCCTTAAAAAATGAAGAATACAGAACCATCCCCAAGTACAGAGTGGTCTGACACGGTCCTAGAACCGACTTCCCGTAAATGACGACTATACCCAAATCGGAACGCAGCCACAGAAGGGTGCACCACTACTTGAACGGCCCCACCCATGCTGGGGAGAGGAAAAGACAGTCGTCTAGATACGAAGCAGCCTGATCCCCATGGAGGGCCTCCATCCCGAGATGGGAGCCATGACCTGGGCGAAGACATGTGTAGCCGTGGAAAGCCTGAAGCAGACCACATAAACTGATACGTGTGGGTCCTCGACACAAACCGGAGACAGCTTTGTAACAGGGTGTAAAGGGATCAGGAAGTAAGCGTTCTTCAGATCCAGAGACGCCATCCAACCGTCCTGCCTGACGGAGAGTAGGACGGATTCACACGTCTCCATCGGGAATGGGGTCCCACAACCAAACTTGTAGAGCAGTGACAAGTCGATTACAGGGCGGCCTGCTCCCGAGGCCTTCGGTACCACAAACAAATGGCTGCATAATCTAGGATCTCGAGGAGGCAGTCCCACAGCTCCAGCTCCTTGGAAAGAAGAAAATGGAACTCGTGAACCAAAGCTAGGACCTTTGTAGCTTACACAAGAAATGGGGACATTACTGAATAGTGGCAGAGTCTCTAACGCATGGGTTGGGGTGGGCGACCAACCTCTTGAGGGTGCGAGATGCTATGATAGACCACATAAATATATCTAACTTGGGAATTCTCAATTCAACATTAATTCGACCAAACGAAAACTCAAAAAACTCATCCGTCTTATACACACCTTTGTAAATTTATTTGAATATATATATATATATATATTATATATATATATATATATATATATATATATATATATATATATATATATATATATATATATATAATATATATACACACAAACCTCGATTTCCCGGACTAATAGGGGGGAGCACTGGTCCGGGAACCGCAAAAGTCCGGGAATCGCAAATTAAAAAAAAAAAAAAAAAAAAAAAAATACGATGCCATTACCCACCCCGGACGTTTATCCTACTCTAGTATTTACTGTCCGGCAACCGCCAATATCAACTACCCCGCCGCGGACTTTTACGTCCGCTGAGCATGCAGCCACCTGCGGGAGGCAGCAGAAAGTGTTCAATAGTCTCAAGAGACGTTCCTGCACCAGGGGCAGTGGGGATCAGGGGACTAACGGAGGCTGTGCAGGTGAACCGTGAGTGTCGTGTGCCCAAATGTAAACAATACGATCGCTGAGCATGCTGCCACCTGGCGGGAGGCAGCAGAAAGTGTTCAATAGTCTCAGAAATGTTCTTGCACCAGGGCAGTGGGAGTCAGGGGACTGACGGAGGCTGTGCAGGTGAACCGTGAATGTTGTGTGCCCAAATGTAAACAATACGACCGCTGAGCATGCTGCCACCTGGCGGGAGGCAGCAGAAAGTGTTCAATAGTCTCAAGAGACGTTCCTGCACCAGGGGCAGTGGGAGTCAGGTGACTGACGGAGGCTGTGCAGGTGAACCGTGAATGTTAGTGTGCCCAAATGTAAACAATACGACCGCTGATCATGCTGCCACCTGGCGGGAGGCAGCAGAAAGTGTTCAATAGTCTCAAGAGACGTTCCTGCACCAGGGGCAGTGGGAGTCAGGTGACTGACGGAGGCTGTGCAGGTGAACCGTGAATGTTGTGTGCCCAAATGTAAACAATACGAACGCTGAGCATGCTGCCACCTGGCGGGAGGCGCGGACACTGACCAGGGGTGACAGGAGACGCTCGGACCGCCGGACAACTTGGTCAATTTACGAACAGGACCAGGCATTTCAACGTAAAAAAAAAAAAAAAAAAAAAAAAAAAAAAAAAAAATTGTCCGAGACTGACATATCACCGGACCTCGGATTTTGTCCGGCAAATCCGATATCCGGGAAATCGAGGTCCGGGAAATCGAGGTTTGTGTGTATATATATATATATATATATATATATATATATATATATATATATATATATATATATATATATATATATATATATATATAATATATATATATACACTGCATCCTCGTACAACACGTTCCACGAACAACACGGTGGGGGTCTAAGCATCCCACTTTACCCGTACAACACTATTCGTGTTCATACAACACGATCTGGCGATCCGAAAGCAAGGCAATTTCGCCCTTACCCGCACTGCACAATACGCAACTTGAGTACTTCCTTAGTACACTCAGTACCTCAGTACAAGTATTTCAAATACCATAAGACATTGAAATCGACTAATCTGTCCTCACGCTGTAACGTTTACGTTCTGGCTAATGAGTCTGGAGGCCCGGCAGATTGCAGCCGCCAACAGCGCCATCTATCGTCTGGTACCGTAGTGTTGATGTATAATTTACCACCAGGCTGTCACACGTATCACAAGCTCTTTTCAGTCCTGGAAATTATCACCCATGGTGAATACATCAAAACTATTTACTAATACTATCACATACAAGCTAAAAGTTGTACTATATGCCAAAGAACATGGGAACAGAGCAACCACCACCTACCGAGAAAATTGGTAGATTTTACCATTTTATTTCATTTTATTTTTTATTTCGGTCAACCATAAGTACACTATAACATGGGTTTTTATGATTCGTACAACACGGCGTGCTGTGTCGCCCATAAAACCGTTTTGTATGAGGATGCATTGTATATAAAATAGCCCTAGGGTCTCCTAGGGTATTTCAAGACAGTCCTTTACCAACCCCCTACTCATGAGCTAATGCTCAGAACTCGGGGTAGGGGGTGCGAGAAAGTTTGGAGTCTAGAAGGGGTGCGGACCAATGAAAAGGTTAAGAACCACTGCTCTAACGGGACCTGGTACCGCGTCCGAACAGCGACAGCCACCCAAGCCTCTGCTCCCAGCGACAGCCAACCCCTCCATCCCCGAACTAGACAGTCAGTTGTTCGAGGGGATGAGGGACACGACTAACCTAAGAAAACCTCGTCCACTACCATTTCCATGGGAGGGTGGACGAAAGGTCTCAGAACTCCTACCTAACCTGACGCTGACAGCGGCTTCACACCTTAGTCTTGAAACTACTGGAGGGAGGAGGAAGAGGCAGATACGCCGCCTGCACTCGAATCGGAGACATGCAGGACTTCTGCAATCGAGGTGCCGGAAAGGCAGAGGTCACCACTAGTCGAGACCACGGCACAAGTGTCCCGATCAGAACTGAACAAGCACGACCTGGAGAACATCTCCAGAGAAGACATGAGTCCAAAGGAGTCCAAAAGGCTCAGGAGGACGCTGTGTAACCTCAGGTAGGAAAGAAGGCAGGAGAAACAAGCAGAAAAGCCCCCCAACAGCAGGGACGGCACATAGTGGACATGCCCAACCTTGCATTCACGCCCTCGGCCAGGATGGAGAAAATGTAGAGAACACCCAAAGCCTGGCCATCCGCCAGGACATCTGCCACTTGGCAAGGCCGCAGCTTCTTCAGCAAACTGGAAGGGAAGGAGCACTTGTCCCAGGCAGCAAGAAGAACGTGCAGTCTCCCCTCCCGTCCATCATGATGGCATGGATGTTGCCCACCCAGTTCAAAAAGGGGGCCAGAGGACGCCGTTGGTATCCTGGGGCCCAGAACCCTCACAAGGGGGGCCTGAGCCCAATCCTAAGGTGAGGCTGGGATGCCCCTGAACTCAGGAAAGGGGGCTAACACGTCTGCCAAAAACCCAGCCACTGAGGTAAGAAGGACCATGGAGGCAACTGGTAGTTGCCGAGACGATGGGGATCGTGAGTGTGAGAGAAAGGAGGAGACCTGCCCCCAGGAGACTGCTGTCCATTCAGTACGAGAGGATGAACATCATCAGTGCCCGGGAACCCCGGGAGTGTCATCTCTGGAAGAGGGGAGGAGGAGTCAATGCAGGAGATCCGTCTAGATGCGGAAGATGTCTAGGGGAGGCGGTGGCCCAGTGGGTTAGCGTCATAGAGACGTGAACTCAATGCCCGAGGTCGAATCTTGCCGGCGGAAACTCTTTCAAGAGCCTGGTAGGGTAGCAGTAGGTCCCGAGTATAAGTCCCACCAAGGAGCAACTGTTGAATCCATCATCGAGTGATTGAAGAAACCCGCATCCACCTATATACCAGTTCTCCGATTGTGAATGCGATGGAGGAACTCCAGGGGCTGCATGAGCCTGACTGAAGATCCGAACATCACAGAAAACGGGATCTTCACATAAGACCACAGGTGTCATTATAGAAATCCAGCCTGCACCACTAACGGGCGAGATGACCGACATCATGACTCAATAAGCCTACAGGCGCTATAGGCTCCAACGTAAAAAAAATTAATGAGATGCGAGACAAACGATCGCCGTGGTGCCGAGAGTGGCGGGGCGACGTTATCCTAGGCCTCGAGGCCAACACAGATGATACACCCCTACAGCGCCATTCAGGAGACACTCTCTATAAGAGACGGGGAGGGGCCCGCAGGAGACGCCACCCTTCGGTATGGAAGGGACGCTGGCGATGCGCTCGTCCCGCGCGGCGGCGAAGGCAGACAACTGTCTAGGAGGCGACACATTCCAGGGCGGAGGCAAGGTAGGAGGCTCAGGCGACCCTTCCTGCCCTTGCGGGGCTCCCGTGATGAGGCGACGCTCTCCTGGTAGTAGGCAACACCACCCTGAGACGAGGCGACGCTCCCAGCTGTCGGGGAGGGAACACACTCTGCCGGTGTGGAGGCGAGGCACTCCCGGGACGAAGGGACGCCCACAGCAGGGGAGGAGTCGATGCAGGCGACGCAGTCCTGTGGCAAGGCATCGCAGGCTCCAGCGACAAGTCGAAGTACTCTACGTGAGGAGAGGCGACACATTCCAAGGTGAGATGAGGCGACGTTCTCTGCCGGAACGGAGGCAACGTACTCCAGTGGGTAAGGCGACGCCCTCCAGGGACGGGGTGCTCGCACCTGCGATGAGGCGACGCACTCCCGGGATGTGACGACGCCCCCTCGTTACGAGGCAACGCTCTCTGCTGGAATGGAGGCGATGGACTTCAGTGGTGAGGCGACGCTCCCAGCCGGTGATGAGGCGATGTTACCCAGGGATGAGCGATGCTCCCTGTAGCTGTGGAGGCGATGCACTGTGGCGAGGCGACGCTCTCCTCCCGCGCAGGGGTGACACAGGAGACGCGCCGTACCCGCCCTTACAACCAACACCTAGAATGGTGGAGGTGAAGCTCACATCCTCCGAAGGGTGAGGCGAGGCACCCGATGTCAAAGAAGCATGGAAAACCCAGACAGAGCACCCGGGGACAAAAACAAGAGTGGGGATACACAGGGGCTAAACTAATGTGACCCATAGAGCCTCCTGGGTAGGAAGTCAAAGAGAGGTTGCATCAGGTGGGATGCTGCTAATAAGAGACCTTTGTCACTGCAACCCGGTCAAACCTGCTAGTCCAAGAATAGGCTTGGCAGTGGCGTTATGTGGTTGCTTTCAAGGAAAGGTTACCCTCATAAATCTTTACCGTAGCTCCTAAATTATCACCTATACATCCAACAACTGTAAAATAATTTTCACATCATAATATGTACCAGCAGTCTGTCTGCCTTGCCGGACCCATGCGCGGTGCCAACTGCCATCGCCGCCAAGTGTGAGAGTCGGGCTGCTGCACTCATCACTCATGGCACTCGTCACATAACAAAAACACCACAAGAGCCTGGGTTTGTTTTATGACCTAATTTCGTTTGCATACATGCTTCATTCAATTCATAAGTCGGAAAACGTCAAATATACTCAATTCATGAATATTTTATGATGACTGCTATCGTAACACCACCTCCTAGGCAGACATTAGCTGGGCATCTCTAAAACGTCATCAATCTTCGCCGTGCCTACCAAAACATACGGAATACTTTATTAAGCAGCCACCGTAGGTTGCACACCGCTTTGACTTCCACCCCTGAAAACCGGAAGGGGGCAGAAACCACCCTGTGCACTCAGCACCCTGTGACTGCCCCAGAACGCAAAACAGGAAACGAGGTCAGTGGGGAGGGGAGGGAACGATAGGAAGTATGCCTTCCCCACACTAAGCTCCAGCGTAAAAAGCTATTTGCAGCCTAACTAAGCCACCGAGCCAACAGAACAGCGTGTTGGCCAAAGGGCAACCTGTACATGGCAACTAGACAACACTCACCATACCGAACCATCTGAGGTACACTACACACACGCGGCGGTGACACCGTCACAGATCATAGAAGGCAAAACACACTACTTATCTGTAATCAGCAGCGAGTGCAGGCCTCCACAGCAGGGGAGGACCTTACTGTAGCCACCAAACGAACTCCGTAACTTGACAAAGTCCTGGAAATCCCTCCCAAAAAAACAGAGCTCCATAGGGACGCCAGGACCAGCCGAAGAACGAAAACAAGATGACTGTGGGAATTTATGTCACAGACATATATTTAATATGAGGTCTTACCTAATCAAAACCCAGCTTCTATCTCATCCTGACACAATACCCTAGCTAATCAACTAACTAGGATACTTATCGGTGGATAGTGGGTTGAATCGTTGTAGGCTTGAATTAATAATACTGCATGACGTGTGATCCGAAGTGGTCTGCGCGTGATCTAGCCCGCCCGTGAAGGACTGAAGCGGGGGGCTGGAGGCGATGTGCTGGGCGTCAAGTGGTTCATCAAAACCATCACGGCGCGGTGTTTATAATCACTGATACGTCCAGGAAGCTATTCAGGCTTAATTGACGCGGCGAGATATTATCTGTGTCGCTAAGACAAGTCCCAATGGTTTAACACTAATATGTACAAATTAACGTATGTACAAAATCTCTTCATTAATCAGAGAAGAGATGTTAACTCGATAGGGTCTGGAATAGTACTTGTACTTGTAGACAAGCACGTATATTAGATGTTACTCCTGGAAGGGTCTAGAGTGTACTTGTACTTGTACTTATAGACAAGCACGTATATTTAATAAGATGTTAACTCGATAGAGGTGTGGAGTGTACTTGTACTTGTACTTATAGACAAGCACGTATATTAGATGTTACTCCTGGAAGGGTCTAGAGTGTACTGATCTCTCCCTGTGGGCGGCAGTTAGCGGCCACCACAAATTACACGTGTCACCTTTAGGTAGGCGGCAGGTGGACCACCATAATTGGTGCAAATTCAAAAGATGGCGGCTAATGACCGGTCGCTCCAAATTAAGGTGCAAATGCTTAATAACCACTGGGAATGTTAATTTATATTATCATTTACTTAAATTACCTTAATTATACCCATTACCATTATAATTATATATATACATTCCTACTCACCCCCCTATGACGAGCGGAAAATACCTCTCACAAGGGGGGGGGGGGAAACAAAACCACCACTCACCAATTATGAGAGGGTGGTTGATGGATAATTTCCACAATGACGATTGGAGAAGGTGGTGGTGCTACCGCCTAGTGGCGGCGCATGGCAACACAGGTGGTGCGCAGGGGTGCGAGTTTAAGTGTTGTAACATTCTTCGTAACTGGTCAAGACCAGCTAAATGCTATGTATATGATACAGGTAACTGTTTCTTCAACAATTGTAAACTCTTAGTACATACATGTAATATGTTTCTATTAGCTTAGGCATAGACCACTATATCTCTGGACTGTTCACGCAACAATGTTTTGAAATTGCCAGGCTGCACAGCGGCCCGCGGCCCGCGGCCCGCCCGACAAAGAGATATAGTGGCATGGACTATCATATAGACTGGTTTATCAGTATATATGATATACTGTAATCTTCATAAATGTTTGTTCTATAATATTATCAAATAAAAAACAGTAAAACACGCTAAAGAAATGCCATTACGAGACTGAAGAAATATGCATGAACTGGACTGATAAATTGTGAATATGTGAATACCCACGGACTGATAAATTCACTTCAACTCTTCGCCATTTAAAACTTTGCGAGTCAACTTTTATCATGAAGGATATCAATAGAAGCGCAATTTTATTAGCTTTCCATTGATATATTTCGTTTTCTGATCAATTAATTAGAACCATGCCTAAATTAGCGTTAAATAAATAAATAAAATCATCAATCGGGTAATTTTCCTGATTGATGATGTTATTTATTTACTTATATATTTAGTTTTCTGATAAATGAATTAGCACCATGTATAAATTAGCGTTAACTAAATAAATAACCTTATCAATCGGGAAAATTACCCGATTGATGATTTTATTTATTTAGTTAACGCTAATTTATGCATGGTGGTAATTCATTTATCAGAAAACGAAATACATCAATGGAAAGCTAATAAAATTGCGCTTCTATTGATACCCTTCATGATAAAAGTTGACTCACAAAGTTTTAAATGGCGAAGAGTTGAAGTTCATGCATATTTCTTCAGTCTCGTAATGGCATTTCTTTAGCGTGTTTTACTGTTTTTTATTTGATTAATATTTAGAACAAACATTTACAAAGATTACAGTATATCATATATACTGATAAACCAGTCTATATGATCCATATATATACAGGAAAATACCTTTTATCCGGATATATCCGGACTTCCGGGTAGCCGGTTAATGGAAAAGTCCGGTTAATGGGTAAGTATACTTACGAAAGATGCATTTACTAAAAATAAACATAATATTGTATGATTGTTTGTATTGTATGACACACACCCACACATACCACCCAACACACACACACACACACACATACCACCCAACACACACACCCACACATACCACCCAACACACACACACACATACCACCCAACACACACACCCACACATACCACCCAACACACACACACACACACATACCACCCAACACACACACCCACACATACCACCCAACACACACACACACACATACCACCCAACACACACACCCACCACCTAAACACACACACACATACCACCCAACACACACACCCACACATACCACCCAACACACACACACACATACCACCCAACACACACACCCACACATACCACCCAACACACACACACACACACACACACATACAGGGGTGGTATGTGTGGGTGTGTGTGTTGGGTGGTATGTGTGGGTGTGTGTGTGTGTTGGGTGGTATGTGGGATGACTCAAAATACCACTCCGGTCGTCGGGTAGCACTGACCTTGCCCACGGACTGATAAACACTGAATTATCATAGCGCATGGCGCATTATGGCGGGAATAAACAGGTGGCGATAGGTGGCGCTCACGTCTACGGCGGCAAAATTAAAAGTTAAATATTTCGTTACTTTTTTATTTTACACACATACACCCACATACACACACATACACGGGTGGTATGTGTGGGTGGGTGTGTTGGGTGGGATGTGTGGGTGTGTGTGTGTGTTGGGTGGTATGTGGGATGACTCAAAATACCACTCCGGTCGTCGGGTAGCACTGACCTTGCCCACGGACTGATAAACACAGAATTATCATGGCGCATTATGGCGGGAATAAACAGGTGGCGATAGGTGGCGCTCACGTCTACGGCGGCAAAATTAAAAGTTAAATATTTCGTTAATTTTTTATTTTTTAATACTATTTACTTACCTGCCACAAATTCCGGTTATTGGGTTATTCCGGTTGTTGGGTATCCGGATAAAAGGTATTTTCCTGTATATATATGAATCCGAGCGGCCCTCCAACTTAAGGACCATTGTGCAACAGGCCGATATTCTGTGCCGCAGTCCAGATTTACAGTGGTCTATGGCTTAGGCTATGATTTCATTACAGTATAGCACTAAAACATAATTTATATGGCCTATAGGGGGTATTAGGACACTTATATCAGGTCTAGGAATGCTGTGCTATTAATCCCATTAAACCTGGTATATAATCGATAGTCTTCCGATAGCTTTTTCAGAACACAACCCAATCATAAAACAAGAGAATACAGTATAATGTTTTCTTTCTAACTTTCTAACAAATTAATTTGACTCGGAAATTGAAAAGTACTCAGGTATCAACACATTTAGTGAACATGGTCTAAGTAAAATGCATGTAAGTTGTAGCTTTACTGTAATGCTGCATCACAGCTGCATGTCTTTCTGATTGACTGTGGGTGGAGATTAAATCCAGTCAACTATTGTTACGCGTATACTAATTTAGCACATACACCTGTACCTTGTTTAACGCACTTGTTACATTCCTGGTAGATCCTGCGTTTATTGAAAGAAACATTAAATGAATCCATTTTCCCATTGATTTCTTAAAATCTAAGAACAATTTTGTGCATTGCTTCAATTTTTGTGCGCAAAACATATTTTTTTACTTTTTTCTCTTTTTTTCCGTAACTCTGAATTTTTGTGAAGTGAGGTTGCATTAAACAAGGTATGGGTGTATTTGTACTGTACTGTTTCAAGCATTAAGGCTCATGCTAAGAAAGCTTGTTTCAATATGAGAACAACATGTACATGAAAAAAAACTTTACTACAAATTAAAATATTCAATATTGCACATAAAATGATGATGCTTTCCTTGCAGCCTCAGCAGCAACACTCATCAACATCCGCACAGCCAGGAAACATTTTGAGAAGCTGGAACGAATGAGTCAAGGTCACCTAGCCCTTTCAAAATAAAACAAAAATTCATATACAGTATAGGGGAGGCGGTAGCGGAGTGGTTAGCGTCTCTGACTGGCGTTCTCGGTGACCCGTGTTCGATCCCCGAAGAAAACCAAAACCTTTCTGCACCGTCGAGTGGCCTAAGAACACCCACATGCCCTGCCCATCAACTCTACCTTCGATTGCGAGTGCATCGGAGGACACGGGGGCGGCATGAGCCTCTAATCACAGGCGTCACTATAAAAATCCTGCCTGCGCCACCACGGGTGAGGGCCAACCATCACAGCCCTCAAATGAACCTCCAGAGCCTACCATCCGAGCCCTGGGTCACCACTGCCTACAGGCACTATAGGCACAAAATGTATAAATAAAAAAAAAAAAAAAAAAAAAAAATAAAAAAAAAAAATAATAATAATAATAATTATATATATATATATATATATATATATATGGTTGAAGTTCCCAAACTCGGCAACCTCGGGACCAGCGCCGAGCCGAGTAATGGAATTTTCCGACTTTTAGAACGTAGATATATTAAGGGGAAAAAAAGCATGAAAATCACAGGAAAAAAATCACAGGAAAAAATTATTTGGATTCTAATACGGTATATAATACGTACTGAGATAGAGGAAGAAGGAGAATATGTATAAATATAAATCAGTATGAGCTTACCTGTACAAGAACAGGTGCTGGTATTCCAAAGAATGGAATATGGATCTTATACACATATCTTCATAACTGTTTGGCAGGGGTAGTCATAGGTGATGGTGCTGGAGTGTTGATAGGTGATGGTGCCGGAGTGTTGACTGGAGTGTTGATAGCGAGGAGGTGCAGCGAGGAGTGGTGCTGCATGTAGTGTCAGTCTATTCATCTGAGTCCAGCTCCACAGGTAAAATGTCCGGTGTTGATGATGAAGAGGGCAGAGGGTTTTGAAGAGTTGAATGCTGCTGCTTGAAGTACGAACGAATTGATTTTTGCTTCATGTACAGTGACTTCACATTCATTATTTTGGCTTGTATGTTAAACATGTACATGATGTCCTGTTCACTTATAAAAGGATACTGTTCTAAACCAGCAACATAATCATTCCCTAGCTCTAAAAGTTTGTCAATTGATGTACATTCCTTTGGTTCATAAACATCATCTTCGTCACTGTCCTCTTATGCTTTTTCTTCGGCAACTACGCGCCGGGTTTTGGGTGTTCTGCCGTGTTTTGGAAAATCCGAAACCATAGCCGAGTTTTGGGTGTTGCCGAGTCTTGGGATGCCGAGTTTGGGAACTTCAACCTGTATATATATATATATATATGAAGTACTACATCTTGTATACACACTCAACACACTTCTTATATATTTGTATTGATTGAAACTAGATTTATATGTCATAAAAATAAAATATCTATAGAAGCCTTTTTTTATATATAATTCTTATAAACATTCCTGAAGTATATCTTAGGGCAAGAGTTTGCAGCAGTGCCTGGTGTTTGGGGCTTCAGAGAAACTGCATTGAGAAAAAACGTCCTGATTATAGAAACGAAACTCCTCAAAGAAATAATATTGTGGTTCAACTGACACTAAAGAACCAGGTTGAAGTAGCATTACAACAAGCTCTACTCAATATGCTAGTCTTTTTCCTACGGGTAAGTATATTTTTACTATCCAAGGCTTCCATTTAGTGTTGTTTATTAATCATTAGTTTTTATATTTCAGTGACAGAATTATATAAAGAAAAATCAAGTGACCTTTCTTCTCAAAAAACTACTACAATTTTTGTATATGAACTACATCACCACTATCTGAACTCTAAAAGTAAACAAACATTGCAAGAGTCGTATGGCTCTTTGACAGTTTTCTGAATTGCTAAGAAAAAAGAAAAGAAACTAATTGTGAATCTTATTTTTCAAAACATATCAGTCGTGACTAAATCAATATGTAGTACTGTTGTAAATGTTTATAATTTGCTAATACTGTCATAGCTGCAGAAGCTATTTTGAGTTGATTCGTCCTGACGTCTGCTGTAACTTATGACTTCCATTAGAAAACAGTCATTTTCAAACCCATTAGAAAACAGTCATTTTCAAACCATCTTATTTTTTTATTCAAAAAACTATAAAATGTTCCATGTACAATAGACTATTATTTACAATTTAACTATTATTCACAAAACTATAATTCTGCAGCATCTGGCACAAAAAAAGTATTAAAAAAAGGCAAATGACAGTCTGCAACAAAATTAAGATCACCGCGTGTCACACCAGCACATCTTTCACTATCAATCCTACTTTTATTCTTTGTGTTCATTTAAGTCTTTACTAATGCAAGTGTAATTACTCCTTTTATCTTGTCGTAATCAAGGGTAATGCACATAATATGTCTCGCCAACTGCACACAGATGAGAGTTCGTTATGAAAGATGGTGATGCAGCACAAGAATACAAATTGCCATCAAGTTCAGGTAACTCTGTGGTGAAGGACAGAAGGCAAAAGAGAATCTCACTAAAGACCTACTGTAGTACCATAGGCATTTTTACATCAATATATCACCGGTGACTTCATGGCTGTAATACATGAGTTTATTATAATCTTACCTCCAAGTCTGTAGACACTTGATAATATAAATGCTTGTTTTGAAATTTGCTATTTATTTGGTGAAAACATTTCATCTCATGCCTTTTGGTTTTCAATTTTGTTATGAATATGTCTTTGTACATATAAATCTTACTTATGCAACAGATGCAATATCGAGGACAAAATTGGCTTGCCTGACCATCAGGAATCACTTACGCCTTCCTCTGTCTGTGTAAGTCTCATTCTGATATGTTCTTTTGAGCAGCCTTTTATGACTTCATGAAAAGTATGCTGCTACTTTTCTCTACAGGGAATAACTATACTGTGTACATAGTTTGCTAAATCACTATAGTATATCACTATAGTGTTCAATAGCTATATGGGATAACCTACATCATTTGCATCGTCGCCTCAATGGTGTAGTGGTGAGCGCACCCAGTTACGAATCCGGGCCAGGGCAAGTCGCCAGTCGGCGGCCAGCCCACCCAGCTGTTCATCCTTCCTTTCGGGGATGGTTGATGAATGGAAACCTGAGGAAGGTAGCTGTGGTACCGGATGTCACGCTAGCCCAGTGTCCCGAGGTAGCGGGTTCTCACCCACCACAGCAGGCTCAAGGGCTAATGCAACGGAGATGAGCACCGAGGCCACGCGCAGCATAGTGTATGCCCCCATCTTTACCTGCCTTACCTGTGTTATGTTACTGCCTCAGCATATCGGTACAAGTGAATCCTTCTCCAGTTTAGCTTAGTTCAGTGCAGAAAATTACACACAAGCTGTGTCAAATTCATGAACGTTCTGTTAAAATTAGCTGAAATATATATTGCCAGCAATAAATGCTCCTTGTTTGGCTGTGCCTAAATATTCTAAGTACGAAAACTAGTCTTATAATATTTCTGGTTATCTTTTGGAAGTTACTTATCAATGAAGAAATTTCTGAAACTGGATATTCAGGCGTCTTGAATGCTCAAATTTGTGTTGGCTATATGCAAGTTTACCACATTGAATATATACAACTATACTGTTGACCCTTGCTTTATCAGACAAATAGAGGAGAGGTTGTCTAAATTTTTTTTTAAATACAAACACCAATGGATGTAGAAATTAGCTCAAATATTTTACTTCACTTTGTTAAGTTTCGTCCAAATTGTATTCAGCCAAGGTGCATCTCCTATACTTCTTTGGAAGGCAGTTACTGTTACAGTGGCAATCCACTACATATGCAGTGGACCCACCTTTACAGTCTTTACAGAGTATGGTAAACTCCATTTCATCTTAACTGCCTCACTACAGGCTTTACCACAACAAATCTTTATTGTTTACATCAGAGATGTTGGCTAATTTCACTCTCCACTTTTCTTTTGCCCTTTTTATCTGTAAAACATGTACAAAATTTCCATACATTATGGCATCACATGAAAGCTTTGTCTAGACTGCCCTATGATACTTGTAGACCAGTGGTTCTTAAAGTTTTTCAGCCCCGATACCCCAAAGTTCAACTCCAAGTCAACCTGATACTCCCTCTCCAATATTAGCCTACTACTCCCGACTTTTAACTTTTAATTTCCTGTAAAAAAGAGAAAACAGGACGGCTATTAACAAACAGCTGAATTCTAGGGACTTATTTTTATTTTCAGTAAATAAATGAATAAAATATAATTCTTACACAAAATATTTCCTCACTGGCAGATTGTTTTCCACATTACATTATTGTACACAACACTATTTGTGCTCATTCAGCATGATTTTTTCGACTGTGAGCTGCATGGGCCTTGTGCTCCTCTTTTTCGAAGCAACCAAAGCCTCAATTCTAGGGCGCACCCGGCTCAGTGCAAGACTAGGGGGCACCCGGCTCAGTGCAAGACTAGGGGGCACCCGGCTCAGTGCAAGACTAGGGGGCACCCGGCTCAGTGCAAGACTAGGGGGCACCCGGCTCAGTGCAAGACTAGGGGGCACCCGGCTCAATGCAAGACGCATATCAGATTCGACCGCCAGACTGTGTCTTTGCTTTGTTTTTATCTGGATCAGCACGGAGAACACGGCCTCGCATGAGTAAGTGGTGGCGAACGGTATGAGCACCTCCAATGCAATCTCTGCTAGTTTCGGGAAAGCCCGGATCTGCTTTGCCCAAAATTGTATCAACGGCAGGGCTTCAAAAGCAGTTTTCACCCCTTCGTTGACTTGTAACTCAACCAGGTTCTCCTGGACCTCGAGGTCATCTTCATCATCCAGTTTTGCAAAGTAGGGTTGACGGATCCAAGGTCGGATTGGTTCCTTCTCGGCCGGGAAATACTCTTCCATTTTCCTTTATAATGTTGAAAGGTGGGCCACCACGTTGTTGATAAGATCCTGGCTAGGTTCTCCTTCCCCGATTTGTGCATCCAAATTCTGGAAATTTACCAACTTTCCCGCCTCTGCTCGCCACTTCCACAGGCCCAGTTTCCTCTTGAATGCCACCACCTTTTCGTTAGCTTCCACTTTGTTCACTCCGTATCCTTGGATGGAAAGATTCAGGTCGTTGAGGTGACTGAAAACATCCGCAAGGTAGGAAAGTTTGAGCAGAAAGTCTTCGTCCTCGAATAGATGTGCTCCTGTCCCCTTGTGCTCCCTCAGGAAAATAGCGATCTCCGCACTCAGTTCAAGAACCCGGGACAGGACTTTTCCTCGCGACAACCAATGCACCTCTGTGTGCAACAGCAGGACCTTGTTGTTGTTGTTGTTGAAGGGCTGTGATGTCGAAATCGACGATATTCGCCCTGGTGTACAGCCGTGAAGTAATCACAGTCGTGACAGTTGATTAGTCTTCCTCAGGAAGGCACAGGTGAGGCGGATGACGGCGGGGCGTCGTGATGGGTGGACGGCAGCGGCGGCCAGCAGGGTGGGCAGGTCAAAGGTGGTGACGTTCAGGGCGATGAGTTGACCACGTAGAAGTTGTCGGTGGGAGTGGAAGCGAGGACACTGCAGCAAGAAGTGCTCAATTGACTCCGGGACGTTCCTGCACCAGGGGCAGTGCGGGTCGGGCGTGAGCTGCAGACGATGCAGGTGTGCCGTGAGTGTTGTGTGACCGATCCTCAGGCGGGTGAGGGCGACATCCAAGACGCGGGACGTTTGTCTTATCCATGGGTGCGGGGAGGAGTCTGTGCGGTATTGACCCATGGAGGTGGCACGGAGGGCGTCGCCGAGCGACCTATCCCAGGCGGAGCGGCAGACATTAGAAATCAGACGCTTTGCGGTGGAGAGCGGCAGCGGGAGGGGGGTGATGTTTACCTCCGAGAGGGCCATCTTAGCAGCAGCATCAGCAACCTCATTGCCCCGGATATTGCAGTGGGAAGGCACCCACTGCAAGGTGATCTTCCAGCCCACTGAGGTGAGGGAGAGGAGTAGCCGTTGCAGGGAGTGAACCATGGCTGTGGAGGAAGCCGGGCGACGGGAGAGGAAGAGATGGAGGGAGGAGAGAGAGTCTGTGTAGATCACAACTCTGGCCGGGGCGTAGGTGGTGTTCAGGTAAGACACAGCCTGGCGAATGGCGAAGAGTTCTGCCATCAGAACGTCTGTTTCAGGGGGCAGCTGCCACGTCCTGCAGATGTTGGAGCGAGGGTCATAGACGGCAGCGCCTGTAGACGGAATGGTGGGGGAGTGAGAGCCGTCAGTGAAGATCTTCAGGTGGTTGTGGTAGAGTGACATGTCGAGTTGACGGAATAAAGGAGCTGCCAGGACGCTAGCCAAGTTTTTGGGAGGAAGATCTGGGATAGTCAGGGCAACCAATGGGGAAATGTCCAGCCAGGATGGGACCGGGGAGTGTGGGCTGATGGGCTGAGTAGGAGGTGGTGGCAGGTTCAGCACAGAGTGGGCCAGCAGTGCACGGACCAGTAGAGGCTGACGGGCTCCAGGAAGCCAGACTGGAGTGTGAGGATCCACACCGGAGTTGGCATAGAGAGTGGCGAGGGGGTGGGATGGTGGCAGGGACATGATGTGATGGTACTGGCTACACAGGATCTCCCTCCTGTGTACCTGCAACGGGGGGATACCGCTCTCTGCGTGTAGGGCAGGTGAGGGCCTCATTGCCCCCATGGAGATCCTCAGGGCCGCATTTTGCAGGACGTCCAGTTTCCTGAGGGTGGAAAGGGCTGCTGAGCCATAAATGCAGATGCCATAAGACACCTTAGATCTGATGGCCGCCTGGTAGTAGTGCAAAAGGAGATCACGACTGGCCCCCCAGCGGACACCAGCCACCCGCTTCATGATGTTGAGGCGCCTGTTGCAGGTGGTACGGAGGTACTCAATATGATGAGACCAGGTCAGGCGGGGACCACCCAGCCGCATACCGAGGAAGGTGTGGGACCTGGTGTAAGGCACCGGGGAGCCACTAAGGAAGACAGTGGGTGGAGAGCTGACAGGCTTGAGGGTGAAGCACATAAGGGAGCTTTTGGGAGCATTAATTGAGAGACCCCATGTCCTCACCCAGTCAGTTAGTGTATCAGCTGCCTCCTGCAAGCATAGCTGTGCCTGGGCCTGAGTGTTGGCTCTGCTGATGATGGTAATGTCGTCTGCATAGATAAGAAAGTGAGAGTGGGGAGGAATGTGGAGGTCTGAGAGGAGGACATTGAACAGCAAAGGGCTGAGGATGGAACCCTGCGGCACTCCTCTCTGCATTGGACGGGAAGAAGAGGTGGAGGCACCAACTGCAACCTGAAAAGACCGGCCTGACAAGAATGACCGGAGCCAGGCGAGGGTGGGTCCCGTGATTCCCATGGAAGCCAACTTACGGAGGATGCCTTCGTGGGACGCAGAGTCAAATGCTCCCTCTAGATCTACAAAGAGGGAGGTCATGACCTCCCTACCCCGGTAAGTGTCACAGATGTGATACTCCAGCTGCGCCAGGACATCTAGGGTGCTCCTGCGGGGCCTGAAGCCACACTGCACCTCTCTCAGGAGATGGCCATCCTCCAGCCACCAGGATAGGCGAGTGACCACCAGTCGCTCCAGGAGCTTACCCACGCAGGAGAGGAGAGCGATAGGGTGGTATGTGGACGGGAGTGTGGGGTCCTTCCCGGGTTTGGGTATAGGTAGCAGGGTGGAGGATTTCCAGTACGTAGGAAAGACGCCCCGGAGCCAACTGGTGTTGAAGAGGGAGAGTGCCGTGGACTTCAAGGGAGGTGTCATGTGAAGCAGGAACTCATACGGCACGTTGTCCCGGCCCGCAGTTTTCCCCGGTCTTAAGGTGAACAAGGCTCGGTCCATCTCATCAGTCGTGAAAGGACTGGCGAGTGCCGAGATGCCAGGGGAGGCAACAGCAGTATTTATCGCCGCATTGATGGTAAGGGATGACGCGAGAGGACACTGGAGACCAATCTTGTCCTGGTAGTGTGCGGCAAGCAATGCAGCCTTCTGCGGGTCATCTAGGAGGGGTTTGGCACCATCCTTCAGGGGCAGTAGGGGTTGTTTTTTGCCCTCCATGGAGTGGAAAAAATCCCACGTACGCTTTGTGGAGGAGGATGGAGAGAGGGAAGCGCAGTGGGAGCCCCATGCCTTCCTCTGGGCAAGGAGGATGGTCCTGGCACACATGGCATCGAGTCTATGATATTGAGCCCCAAGCTGTAGTGTGGGCCTTCGACGCCATAGGTTCCATGCCCTCCTACGGGCCTTGACTGCCTGGGCGCAGTCGTCGTTCCACCAAGATTTGCCCGGACGGCGAGGGGCGCGACGAGTCGAGAGATGGAAGGCAGCCTTTCCCGCGTCCTCCAGGAATGTGGAAAGGGAGGCAGCGGCGTCCTCCAGGGGAAGGGAGGAGAGATCCGGTGGGTCGTGGAGTGCCGCCTCGAAGAGGAGCCAGCCGGAAGGCGTGAGTTTCCAGCGAGGCAGGCAACCGGGGGAGGCCTGGCAGTGACGGCAGGGAAGGAGGCGAGGAGGGGAAGGTGGTCACTCCCCATGTAAGGGCCAGTGGTGACGGTCATGGCACTAAAGGCTGGATCCCCAAGGAATAGGTCCAATACGGAAGTAGCACCCGTGTGGGGATGGTAACGGGTAGGCAGACCCGGGGGTGAAAGAAGGGACAGGCGAGGCGAGTCAAGGATGAGTTGAAAGAGCGCCCTCTCCGAGGTGTTGGTGAGGTGGAGAGGGAGGTCAGGTTCCAGCACCTGTGATGGGCATTGAAGTCACCCATGATGACAACTGGCGGAGGAAGGAGGGAAAAGTAGTGGATCAGTTCCCGGTATGTGGCACCATCAGCGTTATAGCAGACCGCTACGGATAACCCACCCTGTTGCATAGCAACCCTGGCTGCGACCACTTCGAGGTGGCCGTGCTGCCACTGTGGGAGGGCAAGGGAGGAATGGTCAAGGGAGTCGTGAATTGCAAGGAGGACGCCACCTCCACGCCCCTGGGGTCTATCCTTCCGGATGATGTTGTTGAGGGAGAGGTGGGGGGAGAGCCACGTCTCACACAACCCAACCACCAAAGGTAAAGTTTCCCCCAAGTAGGGGGAAAAGTGTGATTTGCACTGACCTCCTCGCAGAGCGCTTTGAAGAGCCGATGATTCAGGGGCCCCGCATGAATAAAATTCACTGTTGAGTCTAGGACCTCCTTCAGGGAAACGGGGAGGGTTTTGGATGCCAAAGCATGCCGGTGCAAAACACAATGTGATGAGCTCACATGAGGTGCCTTTTCCTTCACGAGAGTGGTGAATCCGGATTTGTGCCCAATCATGGCTGGGACACCATCAGTGCAGATGGATCCTACCTTCTCCCACGGAATTGTGTGGGAGTCAAGGAAAGCTTCAAGAAGCTGGAACACGTCCACAGCTCTGGTCTTTAAAGGTAATTCTTTGCAGAAGAGAAATTCGTCCACATGATTCCTGCTTGACAAAGCGGACAAACACAAGCAGTTGACTGGCGTTAGCGACATCAGTTGACTCATCCAGTTGAAGGCTGATTGGACACGGGCTGTCTTTTATGTCCGAGACGATTTGGTCGAGCACATCGGAGGACATTTCATTGATCCTGGATCGTATGACGTCGTTGGAGAGCGGAATTTGTTTCATCTTCTTTGCTGCCTCCTCCCCCACCACCAGCTCAGCCATGCGGAGAGCACAAGGCTTGATCACTTTCTCAGCGAGGTTGTGTGCTACCTTCTCTTTTGCAATTTGAAGAGCCACTTCATAAGATGCTTGAAGCAAAGGTCTTTCAGCAGGAGTAAACCCAAATGCAGGAAGTGTGCCCTTCTGGTCATACCTGGCTCTTTTCATTTGAAGGGACGGAAGGGTCTCCACCTTCCCAGGATGAGCTCGTTCCTGGTGTGCTTTCAGAAGAGAAGGTTTCAGACTTGCGTTCCCTAGAATTGTGTGGCATTGCATGCACTGAGCCTTCTCCGCCCAATCTTTATCAACGATTTTGGTGAAACCAAATGCCACATATGTCTCAGACCACTTCCTCCTCTTGGTGAACATGTTCAAGTCGTGTGTAGAATGCCAACACACCTGCAACAATGCAAATTCAACAAATAGAATGCCTGATCATACAAACACAAAATAATTAAAAAGCAAGGATACACACACACACACAGACCTACAATCTCTCTCTCTCTCTCTCTCTCTCTCTCTCTCTCTCTCTCTCATAACACACACTCGTTCACATGGCAACAAAGCACTCATCACTATGAGCGTGAGGGGGAATAATATAAGGGGGGAAAGTAGGAGGAAAATGGCGCCAGGATGTCCGGGCAAGAGGGGAAATGTAGCAGAAATGTAGCTACGCTTCGCTACCTCATGTAACACAAAAAGAGAAAGATAAAATAAATGACACACAATATAAATACATAAAAACAAATTAAGATATAAATAAATATGAATGAAATAACTGGTAGCATTTAAAATAAAATATATAAATCTTCACTCATAAGTTAAATGAAAAATATAATCCTACTGTACCTAATAATACTGTAGTCAAAGCGATATAAATGTATTATTAAATTGGCCAAACAAAAAAAAACTGGGTATTAACTAACGGCTTGATATATATACAATACGTACGACTAAACACGGCAGATAGGCTGAGAACCACTGAATTCACACAATGCACAGACGGCACAGTAACAACGCACACAACAACGCTTCACTAACCCGACTGACTGACTTTGCACTTCTCGCCCAGACCAATCAGACCATCGGATTCATGTGACGTCAGCAGAGTTCAACCGACGAGCTGTCCAAACATGGCGTATCATAGCAAACAAGTCTAACACAAATACACATAAAAATAATATGTAAACCACAAAGACACAAACATTCGTCAGGAAGATCCGCGTTACCTTCGGCATCAGGTCTTTCCGCCACAACACCAAACCGCTGACTGTTTCCTCCCAGTCTCCCACTCCCACTTGTAGTTGCCAGTTAGTCACTCCCTACTCGTAGTTGCCAGTTAGTCACTCCCTACTCGTAGTTGCCAGTTAGTCACTCCCACTTATAGTTGCCAGTCAGTCACTCCCTACTCGTAGTTGCCAGTTAGTCACTCCCACTTGTAGTTGCCAGTCAGTCACTCCCTACTCGTAGTTGCCAGTTAGTCACTCCCACTTGTAGTTGCCAGTCAGTCACTCCCTACTCGTAGTTGCCAGTTAGTCACTCCCACTTGTAGTTGCCAGTCAGTCACTCCCTACTCGTAGTTGCCAGATAGTCACTCCCTACTCGTAGTTGCCAGTTAGTCACTCCCACTTGTAGTTGCCAGTCAGTCACTCCCTACTCGTAGTTGCCAGTTAGTCACTCCCACTTGTAGTTGCCAGTCAGTCACTCCCTACTCGTAGTTGCCAGTCAGTCACTCCCTACTCGTAGTTGCCAGTCAGTCACTCCCTACTCGTAGTTGCCAGTCAGTCACTCCCTACTCGTAGTTGCCAGTTAGTCACTCCCTACTCGTAGTTGCCAGTTAGTCACTCCCTACTCGTAGTTGCCAGATAGTCACTCCCTACTCGTAGTTGCCAGTTAGTCACTCCCTACTCGTAGTTGCCAGATAGTCACTCCCTACTCGTAGTTGCCAGTTAGTCACTCCCTACTCGTAGTTGCCAGTTAGTCACTCCCTACTCGTAGTTGCCAGTTAGTCACTCCCTACTCGTAGTTGCCAGTTAGTCACTCCCTACTCGTAGTTGCCAGTTAGTCACTCCCTACTCGTAGTTGCCAGTTAGTCACTCCCTACTCGTAGTTGCCAGTTAGTCACTCCCTACTCGTAGTTGCCAGTTAGTCACTCCCTACTCGTAGTTGCCAGTTAGTCACTCCCTACTCGTAGTTGCCAGATAGTCACTCCCTACTCGTAGTTGCCAGTTAGTCACTCCCTACTCGTAGTTGCCAGTTAGTCACTCCCTACTCGTAGTTGCCAGTTAGTCACTCCCTACTCGTAGTTGCCAGTTAGTCACTCCCTACTCGTAGTTGCCAGTTAGTCACTCCCTACTCGTAGTTGCCAGTTAGTCACTCCCTACTCGTAGTTGCCAGATAGTCACTCCCTACTCGTAGTTGCCAGTTAGTCACTCCCTACTCGTAGTTGCCAGTTAGTCACTCCCTACTCGTAGTTGCCAGTTAGTCACTCCCTACTCGTAGTTGCCAGTTAGTCACTCCCTACTCGTAGTTGCCAGTTAGTCACTCCTACTCGTAGTTGCCAGTTAGTCACTCCCTACTCGTAGTTGCCAGTTAGTCACTCCCTACTCGTAGTTGCCAGTTAGTCACTCCTACTCGTAGTTGCCAGTTAGTCACTCCCTACTCGTAGTTGCCAGATAGTCACTCCCTACTCGTAGTTGCCAGTTAGTCACTCCCTACTCGTAGTTGCCAGTTAGTCACTCCCTACTCGTAGTTGCCAGTTAGTCACTCCCTACTCGTAGTTGCCAGTTAGTCACTCCCTACTCGTAGTTGCCAGTTAGTCACTCCCTACTCGTAGTTGCCAGTTAGTCACTCCCTACTCGTAGTTGCCAGATAGTCACTCCCTACTCGTAGTTGCCAGTTAGTCACTCCCTACTCGTAGTTGCCAGTTAGTCACTCCCTACTCGTAGTTGCCAGTTAGTCACTCCCTACTCGTAGTTGCCAGATAGTCATAGTCACCATTCAGTGCACAAATTATTAATTTAATATTTTCCAGGATGCCTTTTTGGATACCCTGAGAACCGGTTTTGATACCCCCTGGGGGTATTGAGGCACTAGTTTAAGAACACCTCTTGTAGAGACTCAACAAACTTTAATAAAATGGTGCTCCATTAGACCAGTTTGAGCATGCCTTTTTCTCCCTAGGTTCCACTACAAAGATCTTACCTCAGTACACATGACACCTATACAATTCAATACTGTATAAAAAATATACAGAAACGATTAAAAAAGTAGATTTATGTTCGATTTATTTGAAATATGGAATAATGTAATAAATATAACTTGTGTAAAATCAGGTGATGAAGGAATCGTGGGCTGGGAAGTGAGTACTTTATTCCTGACTAGATTCGCCTCCACTGGACTTCTTCGGAGGAATACAGCTCACAGGCTGACTCCTATATTTATACCCCTCGTAAGAGACTACTGGCTGCCTATGAAGGCAGTGATTGGGTCAAGCAGCTACCACCCGGGTCATGCGTCCTGCTTCCTGATTGGTTGGTTTTCTTCTCCAACCCTATCTCCACTACTCGGGCTGCGACCTCCGCCCACACGATGTCTCCTGTCCATGTTTTTTGAAGGACCAGGATACCAGACCCGGGTGGTAGCTGTTTGACCCAATCACTGCCTTCATAGGCAGCCAGTAGTCCCTTACGAGGGGTATAAATATAGGAGTCAGCCTGTGAGCTGTATTCCTCCGAAGAAGCCCAGTGGAGGCGAAACTAGTCAGGAATAAAGTACTTATTTCCCAGCCCGTGATTCCTTCATCACCTGATTTTACAACTGTCAGTGTGTCTACACAAATATAACTTAATTAAGTTTTTACTTACCGTGATTTAATGGATATCATCATCATCTTGGTTTACTGTCCTTCTTTTCCCAACTTCACATTGGAGTTGGACATGTGATGGCTCTTCTCCATTCCAGCCTGTCCTGTACCATGTCTTCTTCAATGCCCAGTCTTTCCATATCTTGTTGGCCACAGCTCATGGCCAATGTCCCTCTACTTTTATTTCTTTTAATTTTTACACAACTCTCTTCATCCCTTCTTTTCACATGATCATACCACCGGAGCCTCATCTGCCTTAGCTTCACACAGAGATGAATGGCAAAAAACATATATGTGCGTACTTACCATGATCATATACTCGGCATTAGAAAATTGATTAATTCAGTCAGTTGAACTTCCTAGCTCCACTGAAGTGGCCTGCTGTGACACTGAGGCAATCCAGTCAATTCATACCTGCCTTGAACCAATTTTATTTTTTCAATTAGTTATTTCACTTTGCATTTGGCCATTTTGCATTTGATAACATTTTTGGGGGCTATTCGTATTACATACTTACTAAAATGTTAGTGAACACTGTACCACATTTTAATTTTTCATTGATATCACGAACTATGCACACAATACAGTACCCTCCTGAGTTTCATGCTATCCGAGTTTCGCGATCCTTGAGTTTTGCGCCGAGTCCTAAATTCTTACCATCCCGACTTTCGAGCATTATCTCCCCGAGTTTCGCGCTGCTTCGTACGAGTTTTTTTTTACATATGTGCTTACAGCGCCGTTAGACAATGACCTCCAGGGGTAGGATGGTAGGCCCTGGAGGTTCACTCGAGGGCTGTGCTGGTTGGTCCTCGCCCATGGTGGCACAGGCAGGATTGTTATAGTGACGCCTGTGATTAGAGGCTCATGCCGTCCCTCTGTGTCTTCCGATGCACTCGCAATCGAAGGTAGAGTGAAGGGGACCGCCCACCTTGACTTTATCGAAAATTCATGACAAATATAAAAAATCCTTTTAAGCCATATAATGGTAGCTGTGGCCTTGGGCAACACACTGATATATAGTTTGTCCCTTAAAAGGATATTTAAAGGGGTTTAAATCTCCCCCCTGCACCACACCTCTTTTGTTTATACAGGGAGGTCCCGTTATACAAGCATTCGGTATACGAAAATCCGATGATACGAGATGTGTAAATTAGGGTCTATTTTCAATATACGAGATAGAAAATCCAATGATACGAATGAAAATCCATTCAAACTGGGGTGAGTAAGATTATCAAGTTCAAAATGCGCACCCTACCACTCCCGGACTGGACTGGGGATTTGGTTGACGCCAGTGAGGTCACCCCTAGCAAGCCGTGACCTGAAGGGTAATTAAGCATATGGCGCGGCCTGACATTTAGGAGTAATTAGCAGGTGTGCGGCCCCAACCTTGGGACCGTTACACTACCCTCTCTTGTATCACGTGGCGTCCCCTACATTACAACGTCTTTTTTGCTTCTTATGCATGTTTTATGTTTAATTAATGTGCAGTTATGTTATTTTGTGTGCTATTGTCTCTTTCAGAATGCTTTTTCTACAGAATAGGTAGTACAGTGTGGGTCATATAGACGCTGTGTGTTTGATGTGTTTGCTATAGTTTATTTTAGCTTGAAAAACATTTTTTTTTTTTTTTTTTTTTTTTAAATTGATGGGGTCCTGGAACCAAACCTATATCTTACCATTAGTTATGTGTTTCGTTATACGAGATTTCGCTTTACGAGTATGCCAGGTGGAACCTAACTGCTCGTATCTGCGGGACCTCCCTGTATCTGTTTTGACGATAAAATATCAATTATAATGCTTTTTTTGCCTCAAAAGTTTAAAATGGGACCAATAGACAAAACCCTTATAACGTTTACTGACGTAAAACTTAGTCAAACTAAAAAAAAAAATTAGGGCTCGTTTTTGAAAAATTAAAGTTATGCATAATTGCATAATTACAGAACTGTGGGATACCTTCAAACGTGAAACTTTACAGGCTGCCAAGGAGTGTATTGGGGAGCGCCCGAGGTCAAGGCGTGGTTTTGTCTCGATGGAGACACTGGAGAAAATCGAGGAGAGTCGCGCTGCCAGGCTGGCTGGGAACCAGGACCAGCACAGGGCTCTGTCACGCCGGACTAGAACCCTCCTGGGGAGAGACAAGGAGAGGTATGTCAGGAGTCTCGCTGAGGATGTCGAGGGACATTTGAACGCTAATGACCTCCGACCCGCCTACCGAGCCCTGAAGAAGCTCCGTTCCAAGTCTCCTTCTCGGGCGAGTGCTATTCGAACAGCAGATGGGCGCCTCGTGTCGGACATGGATGGGCAGATGGCTCGTTGGGCTGAGTACTTTGGGCAGTTGTTCACGGTGGACCCTCCAACTGAGCAGCTTCACACCACTGGGTTACAGGCAGTGGATGCCGATCCTCCCATTGATGAAACCGCACCCTCTCTTGACGAAGTCAGAGAGGCTGTAGCAAAGTTGAGGGGTGGAAAGGCAGCTGGTGTTTGTAATATCAGTGCGGAGCTCCTCAAAGCTGGGGGTGAGGCCATGATCCACGGGTTGCATGCTGTCCTGACTGCCGTGTGGCAATCAGGTACCATTCCTCCTGACTGGAAAAGGGGGCTGGTCGTCCCTATCTGGAAAGGGAAAGGGGACCGTCAGGACTGCAACAATTACCGCGGTATTACACTGCTCAGCGTACCAGGCAAGGTGCTTGCCCATCTATTGCTGACACGGATTCGCAGTCATCTGGTGAAGCATCAGAGACCTCAGCAGTCTGGGTTCACGCCTGGTAAGTCAACAACGGACCGTATCCTAGCGCTTCGTGTCCTGGTGGAACGCCGACGTGAGTTTCGACAGGGGATGCTTGCAGCCTATGTTGATCTCAAGAAGGCGTTTGACTCAGTGCATCGTGAGTCACTCTGGGATCTTCTGCGACTTCGAGGGATTTCTGCAAGGACTATTGGTTTGATAACTGGTCTGTATTCTGGGACTGAGAGTGCTGTGAAGTGTGGGGCAGGTGTATCCAGCTTCTTTCCTGTGGATACAGGAGTGAGGCAAGGGTGCGTCCTTGCCCCATCACTTTTCAACGCTTGTATGGACTGGGTATTGGACAAGGTTGTAGATCAAAGTGATTGTGGAGCATCCGTCGGCAACACCAAGATCACTGATCTTGTTTTTGCCGATGATGCAGTAATCTTTGCTGAGTCGCTGGAGGTCCTGGTGATGGCTCTCGAGGCGCTGCACGAGGAGGCAAAGCCTTTGGGACTTGAGGTCTCCTGGCTTAAGACCAAGGTCCAGGTGTTTGGACTTACTAGATGAAGCAGTACAGTCTGTTCATGCGTGTGGCGAGGACATTGAGATCTTGGAAAGTTTTACATGCCTTGGTAGCGCAGTCCATAATGACGGCGGGTCACGTCAAGAAGTCTTACGGCGGATTGGCATAGCCCACGGTGTTATGGACTCGCTCAGCGGGAGTATTTGGCGTTGTCGGTACCTGTGCAGGAGGACAAAGATCCGGATCTTCAAATCGCTTGTGATCCCTGTCTTACTCTATGGTTGTGAGACATGGAAACTAAATAGTGACTTGCCTTTGGTAATAAGTATCTTCGCAGAATCATGGGGTATCGCTGGGATGATTACGTGTCAAATCAGCGATTGCACCGTGAGACTGAATCGAGGCCTATTACCTGCATAGTCCGTCAGCGCCAACTTCGGCTATATGGGCATGTGGTACGCTACCCTGAAACCGATCCTTCCCATCGGGTTGTATCTGTAAGAGAGCCTCGGAGTCCCTAACTGGGGAGGGGACCAGAAATATCCCCAGGTCAGACAGTCTTCAAGATGTCGACTCGAGGTGTCTTGATACTTCTTCTAGCCTTTTCTCCTTAAACTTCTGCAACATTCGCGGCCTTAGATCTAACTTTCTCTTTGTTGAACATCATCTCTCCTCCTCTAAACCTCATCTTCTTTTCCTCACCGAAACTCAGTTGTCTGTGAGCACTGACAGCAGACATTTTTCTGTCTCCTCTTACTGTCTCTATTCTCATTTTAAATCCAAAGCTGGCTGTTGCGTATATGTGCGTAATGACATCACTTGCTCTCGTGCCCACGGCCTTGAATCTTCCGAATTTTCTACCATCTGGCTTCGACTTCAATGTCACTCTCTTACTAAATTTATCTGTGCTGTATATCTCTCACCTAACTCCTCTAACTATGTAAAATTCTTCGACTATTTAACATCAAAAGTGGAGCACATCTCATCTCATTTTCCTTTAGCTGAAATTTCCATTCTTGGGGACTTCAATGTTCACCACCAGCTTTGGCTATCATCTTCTTTCACTGACCAACCTGGTGAACAAGCCTACAACTTTTCTATCCTCCAAGACCTAGAGCAGCTGGTGCAGCACCCTACCCGTATTCCTGACCGCCTTGGAGACACGCCCAACATTCTTGATCTTTTCCTAACTACTAACCCTTCTGCTTACTCTGTGAAACTATTCTCTCCGTTGGGTTCCTCCGATCACAATCTTATTTCTGTAACCTGTCCTATCGCTCCGGTACCGTCTCGGGACCCACCTAAGCGGAGGTGCTTCTGGCACTTCAACTCAGCTAAGTGGGAAGACCTAAGGCAGTACTACTCTGATTTTCCATGGAATGATTACTGCTTCCATGTCAAAGACCCATCTCTTTGTGCAGAGCGCATAACTGAGGTCATAGTCTCTGGCATGGAGGCGTACACACACTTTCTCTAATCCTAAAGCCCGTCAACTTTGGTTTAACTCTGCTTGTTCTCATGCTGTCCGAGATAGAGAGGTGGCTCACAAACGGTACCGTAAGCATCCATCTCCTGAAACTCATGCCCTTTATATTTCTGCCCGTAATCATGCTAAATCTTTACTTCACCTTACCAAAAACGCTTTCATTAATAGAAAATGTCAAAATCTTTCTGAATCAAATTCCTCTCGTGACTTCTGGCATCTAGCTAATAACATTTCTAACAATTTTTCTTCTGCATCTTTCCCTCCTATGCTTCACCCAGATGGCTCCACAGCTGTCGCATCTACTTCTAAAGCTGAACTCTTCGCTCAAACCTTGCTAAAAATTCCACTCTGGTTGATGAAGGGCTTGTTCCTCCTTCTCCTCCACCCTCTGACTATATTATGCCTGTCATTAAGATCCTTCGGAATGATGTTTTCTTTGCCCTTTCTGGCCTAGATCCTTGGAAGGCTTACGGTCCTGACGGAGTCCCTCCTATTGTTCTCAAAAACTGTGCTTCTGTGCTTGCACCTTGCCTGGTCAAACTTTTCCGTCTTTGTCTATCTACTTCCACCTTTCCTTCTTGCTGGAAGTTTGCTCACTTCCAACCTGTTCCTAAGAAGGGTGACCGTTCTAATCCTTCAAACTACCGTCCTATAGTTTTGACTTCCTGCCTTTCTAAAGTTTTTGAATCTATACTTAATAAGATTCTTATGCATCTATCTGCTCACAATCTTCTATCTGATCGTCAGTACGGTTTCCGTAAAGGACGATCTACTGGCGATCTTCTAGCTTTCCTAACTGAATCTTGGTCATCCTCCTTTAGGGGTTACGGTGAAACTTTTGCTGTTGCCCTTGACATATCAAAAGCTTTTGATAGAGTCTGGCACAAATCTTTAATTTCCAAACTACACTCATTCGGTTTCTATCCTTCTCTCTGTACCTTCATCTTAAGTTTCCTTTCAAACCGTTCTATTGCAGCTACTGTAGACGGACATTGTTCTTCTCCTAAATCTATTAATAGTGGTGTTCCCCAGGGTTCTGTCATATCACCCACTCTCTTTCTATTATTCATGAATGATCTTCTAAGTCTAACTCAAAGCCCTATCCACTCCTACGCTGATGATTCTAGCCTGCATTTTTCAACGTCGTTTATTAGACGTCCAACTCAACAGGAACTAAGTGATTCACGGAGAGATGCCACCGAGCGCCTAACTTCTGATCTTTCTATAATTTCTGATTGGGGCAAAGCAAACCTTGTTTTGTGCAATGCCTCAAAAACCCAATTTCTTCACCTATCTACTCGACAAAACCTACCCTATCAAAACCTACCGATAACTATCCCCTCTTCTTCAATGACACTCAACTGTCTCCTTCTTCTACAATGAATATTCTAGGACTATCCTTTACTAAAAATCTGAACTGGAAATCTCACATCTCATCTCTTGCTAAAACAGCTTCAAAGATGTTAGGTGTCCTGTGGCATCTGCATCCTTTTTTTTTTCCCTCCCAATTGCTTGCTCTTTACAGGGGCCTTATCTGCCCATGTATGAAGTATGTCTCACATGTTTGGGGAGGATCCACTCATACAGCTCTCCTAAACAGGGTTGAGTCAAAAGCTTTTCGTCTCATCAACTCCTCTCCTCTGACTGACTGTCTTCAATCTTTAAATCACCGCCGCAATGTTGCTTCTCTTGCTCTCTTCTACCGTTATTTTCATGCTCACTGCTCTTCTGAACTTGCTAACTGCATGCCTCCCCCTCCCCCGCAGCCTCGCAGCACAAGACTTTCTACTCATTCTCATCCCTATTCTGTCCATCTTCCTAATGCAAGAGTTAATCAGTATCTTTACTCTTTCATCCCTTTCACTGGTAAACTCTGGAACTCTCTTCCTGTTTCTATTTTTCCACTTTCCTATGACTTGAATCTTTTCAAAAGAAGAGTAACAAGACACCTCCCGAACTAAATTGGCTCACCCCTCTTTTTTATTTTTATTCTCTTACTGTCTTCTTTATAGGGATTGGCAACTAAGCGGGCTTTGTGTTACTACCCCAAAAAAAAAGACAAGACAATCCGGCGTGGAGGAGGCCCACAAGGCTCGTGGCTGGGGCAAGTTGATGTTTCTTGTCGAGAGCTGCTTGGTATGGGAAAGGAGCCTGCATGGGAACTCGCGCGTGGTGATCCCCGGGAGTGGCGTCGTAGGGTGGGCGAGGCAACGCGCCTCCCGGCGTATGCCCCCAATGATTGATTGATGATAATTGCTTATACAATTTCCTACTCCTTCATCAGTTTTTATCCGATCTTTACATTTGAGGTATCAATGGATAGTTGGATAAAACACAAAGAAAACTATGGTAGAGTTTTTCTGTTTATGTCAATTAGGAACATGGCACTAGTGTTTCAAACTATTTTTTGGGGGAAATTTTTCAAAATTTTCCAAAATTTTATTTATCGGTGATAAAAAAAGATAAAGAAAAACCACACCATATAATCTTTGGTCATAAGTAGAAGAGTTAGTGGTTATAAATTAAAAGTAATCCACCAATAATCCTACGAGTTGAAAGCAATTCAAATCAGCCTAATTTCCTTTTTTTTTTTTTACATTTTTTCTATTTTGCCCTTACCTTGAGTGACTAATATCCTGCCCTGCAGGAGGGGACCAGGTGTGCTTGAGTTACTGCAAACATTCATAATAACCTCAAAAGTAAAATGGAACCAAAAGACAAAACCTTTATAGGGTTTACTGACGTAACACTGTGTCAAACTAACTCATCAGTTTTTATCCGATCTTTACATTTGAGGTATCAATGGATAGCTGGATAAAAAACGAAGAAAACTATGGTGGAGTTTTTTTTATTTATGTCAATTAGGAACATGGCACTAGTGTTTCAAACTGATTTTTGGGGGAAATTTTTCAACATTTTCCAAAATTTTATTTATCGGTGATAAAGAAAGATAAAGAAAAACCACACCATATAATCTTTGGTCATAAGTAGAAGAGTTAGTGGTTATAAATTAAAAGTAATCCACCAATAATCTTAAGAGTTGAAAGCAACTCAAATCAGCCTAATTTTCCTCCTTTTTTATTTTATTTTTATTTTGCAAAAAACTATTGGCCAGATCTAAATGAAACTTATGTTTTGAAGTCCTTACTTTGCCCTAAATAACTCATAAAATATACAGCAAGATCCATCAGTAAACAAGATTTAGGGTGGGCGGTCCCCTTAATGGGCAGGGCATGTGGGTGTTCTTAGGCCACTCGGCAATGCAGAGAAAGATTTTAAGTGGATTTTACAGCCCTCATCAAGGATCAACTTGGGTCACCGAGAACGCCACTCGGAGACGCTAACCACTCTGCTACCGCCTCCCCTAAGAGACATACGGGACAAGTCTTCCTACCGTTGGCGTCTCGCGCGCTGCCTTAGACCAGGTTGCCAGACCTGCCTCTTCAATACCTCGAATAGCCTTATTTTACAGCTTATAAGACGCTGCATCTTGGAAGACGCACCCTGATTTTGGAAAGAAATGTAAAAAAAAAAAAAATATACAGGGAGGTCCCGTTATACGAGCATTCGGTATACGAGAATCCGATGATACGAGATGTGTAAATTAGGGTCTATTTTCAATATACGAGATTGAAAATTCAATGATAAGACATTCAAACTGGGGTGAGTAAAATTATCAAGTTCATAATGCGCGCCCTACCACTCCCGGACTGGACAAAGGGGGATTTGGTTGACCCCAGTGAGGTCACCCCTAGCAAGCCGTGACCTGAAGGGTAATTAAGCATATGGTGCGGCCTGACATTTAGGGGTAATTAGCAGGTGTGCGGCCCCAACCTTGGGACCGCAGTCAGGTCACCCCTAGCAAGGAGTGACCTGAAGGGTAATTAAGCATATGGCGCAGCTTACTTCAGCCAAAGAGGGGCTGTGCAAAATTTCATCGCGATACAATGATATTTAGAGGTCGTCCCATCATCTCGCTTTCTATCATAGGATTTAACCCGGAAAATATCACATACCCAAATTGGAGCACTTCCCGACATCACAGACCCAAATGGTGTTGATTTCTGAATTCTCCGGGGTTGGGAACCCCATAAACACATTTTATCAACTAAAAACTGATATACAGCTGTCTGAATGCTAATTTTCATTATTTGGTTTTCATACCGTAAATTAGGGGTAGGCCATACCCTGGTTAGGGTACTTCTAATAGAGATAGAACAAAATGGTTTGCATTTTTGAACTCAGAAGGGTCGATTTACACATAGAAATGCTTTCATATTTCATTTATTTACTAAAACCTGCAAAATATGACAGAATATGTCAATTTCTCTATTTTCCTATAGAAAAACAATTTTTTTTGGCAATATTTTGTGAGTTGTCAATAAATCAGTGTCGATGAAACCACTTCTATGAGTAAATCGACCCGTCTGAGTTCAAAATTGCAAACCATTTTTCTTTATCTCTACTAGAAGTACCCTACCCAGGGTATGGCCTACCCCTAAAATTTACTGTGAAAACCAAATAATGAAATTCAGCATTCAGACAGCTGTATATCAGTTTTTAGATGATAAAATGTGGTCTATGGGGTTATCAACCCCGGAGAATTCAGAAATCAACACCATTTGGGTCTGTGATGTCGGGAAGTGCTCCAATTCGGGTATGTGATATTTTCCGGGTTAAATCCTATGATAGAAAGCGAGATGATGGGACGACCTCTAAATATCATTGTATCACGATGAAATTTTGCACACAAGGAGAGGAATGCAACACGAAAAAAAGCAGCGGTGTGGAGAAAGGACCAGTGCACTTTGAAATTTTACCCCCTCTTCTTGGACCACCCTAATTGAACATGTCCGAGACTTGCGGGAGGACTATAAACGACTGGTTACTATTTTGGCGGCTAAATTAATGGTTTATTAGCATTAACAGTAAAAGGTTGGAAATTCTTGATATTGATCTCCGGCACCTTTTGAATATTTTTGCCTTTACCTATTAACAGGCCAATCAGCTTAATAGAGTGCTGAACAGTGCGACTGTGCGTTTAGATGTTCTCAAGTGATTTGTAATTATTTGACCATTCAAACCCATTTGACCTATAAGCTTTCCTAGTTCTTTAATCCTCATTCACTGTGGTCGTTTCCAATATTGCGGCGCTTAGCCAAACATGGCAGATGCAGCTAGTGGGAGAGTAACCGCGAGTCTTTTTACTGAGGAGGATTTCTTACATACACTAGATAATGGTCAAGATGAATTTAATAAGCAACCCTTGTTCAGACAGGATGCTATTCAGCACTACTATCCGGTCTTGTAAGTAACGCTTACCATGGATGTTATTGTAGTGCATGTCACCTTTAAGTCATCAGAGAGTTTTGAGGCTTATCGTGTGGAATCTCTTCAGAGTTTAACATTCTCTAGAATATCTTTTGTTACTAATACCTTCTCTGAGATCAAGTTCTCTGATGAGTCGCAGTATGCAACTCGCGGCTCTGGAGAACGAATCTCCTGATTACCTAAACCCCATTGTTTTCTATCCCAGTGTACTATAGCTAGTTTGTTGTTGTGTCAAGCGAACTATCACATTAGGCAAGTATCTTTTACGTGGAAAAGTTCCATCTTCACAGGTGTGACAGGTATTACACATTTTTAACATGGTTAGGTACATTTTCTTATGCCGCGTGGGCACGCCAGGCGCGTGACCGAGCGATGTTAAGGCATTTGTAAGGGGTAGAAACGTATGTATGTATGTATGGGTGTGGCACTCAGTGTGCCGGTTTCACCCAGTTACTGCCAGAGATGTCACGTAGCTTATTATGCATCTCTTATAAATACATGGTAACATAATAATATTAATATAGAGTAGTTATATTATCAGTTTATTCTATGGTAGAAAAATTACTTGTTCCGTGCTATTTATTTAGTAAGGGAACAGATGTATATGTCTCATAGATAAACGAGTACTTGACACCTGCACGAGAGGCAGCGGCGGCTAACCGCCGGCCTCGACGATAGACAGGGAAGAGGAGCGATGGCCTTTGCCATGGGAGGTAACGGAGGTTGGAACAGGGATTCCTGCCCATTTCGTTATTTGTATATAGTGTAGATTTACATATTTACTACCTCCATGGCATCTCTCAGAGACGAGGACTGCTTAGCACAGGGTAGAGACGGAGGTTAACAGGGACTCCTGTATATTTCGTCAGTGTATATATTGTAGATTAACACAATAATACTACACACAACCCTCGTTTTCCCGGACTAATAGGGGGGAGCACTGGTCCGGGAATCGCAACAGTCCAAGGCCATTACTCACCCCGGACGTTTATCCTACTCTAGTATTTACTGTCCGGCAACCGCCAATATCAGCTACCCCACCCTGGACTTTTACGTCACTTTGTTGTTGTTTTTATTGCTGCGAGGATCCCTTGGGGAACACTATGAGTCCTGGTGATGTCCTATGATGCTATCACAGGTGCTGTAGTTGACCTGTCTTCCTCAGGAAGGCACAGGTGAGGCGGATGACAGCGTGTTGCCGGGAGGGGTGTGTGTCTTGGAGAGTGAGTGTCGTGTACCCAAATGTAAACAATACGACCGCTGAGCATGCTGACACCTGGCGGGAGGCGCAGACACTGACCAGGTGTGACAGGAGATGCTCGGACCGCAGGACAACTTTGTCAATTTACGGACGGGACCAGGCATTAGTCCGGGACTCTGACATATCCCCGGACCTCTGATTTTGACCGGCAAATCCGATATCCGGGAGAAACGAGGGTTGTGTGTACCTCAATTACCCTGGCGTCTCTCTGTATCTCATGAAACCACTGATTAACATTCCAACGTATATAGATTAAAAGAAACGTGAATTACTGGACATTGACTCATCATCTACGATTTGAAGGTAGGTAAAAGGTACCTGTGTGAATAATTACTCACGTAAAGGTATAACCAGAACAATCTTGAGCATCTCGGAGAAAAGAAACTAATTTTGAGAAAGAAAATATGCAATTATTATGAAAGCTACTCCTCTTGCCTATCTAGGATAAAATAAGACTAATTCTGTGAAAGAAAGCATACATATTAAAAGAAAGCTAATCCTTTTACATGTTATTAATTTACCCTTAATGCATTTTAAATCCAGTGAAACCCAAACTTGTAGTACCTTTGCCTTCTCTTAGTAGGCTACTTTGTGAAATTGGTTCAGTTAATACTCACTCCAACTATAGGATCTATTGAAACAGAAGCTTCATCAGATTCTGAGGGAAAGTAAAAGCTGTCTTAAATGATTTTCATTTTTTTCCCCTAGTTATCCTCCCGAACCTCCCTCACTTTAAATAATCGCCCAAGGACTTTTTACATTCCTGTTTTAATGCAATCAAGCCCATACCCTTTTAAAAAGTATATAAACAAAACGTCATCCCTTTTTGCATCCATTTCAGCCTTTTTTTTAAAAAAACCCCCAATAAAAATCTGAAAATTTCCCCCGAGTTCCAAAAACCTCCTAAAGGTTTTCAGCGTTTGCGCACAGGTCGGTGACGTAGAAAAAGGGGGAAGCCCCCTCCCCGTGAAAGTTTCAGAAGGACGTAAAAAAAAGGGGAGAAAAAAATATATTACTTGAAGATTTTGGGGTTTCTGATGGGTTTTTTTTGGGCAAATCCCAAAATGAAAGCACCCTTTTATGGGGGCAGAAAGGGACAGCGGGTTCCTTTCGAGAGAAGTTTGCACAACTTTTGATTGATGGGGACTTAAATGTTTTTGGAAGGGGTTTTGTGCGGGGGGAAAAGAGAAAAATTGAAAAGGGGGAAGTTGACTTTTGAAAGGATTTGTAGTGACATTTTCCCGCGGGTTTGCTACAGCAACTGGATGAAAGTGTCTATGAGGATATCAGCAAAATTTGGTTTTGAAGGATAAGTTCCGGGCCCCGCCCAATTACCCGGGGGGCCCACCTGCTCCACTCTTGCTTCGACCAAAACAAGGGGCTAAGAACTTTACCCCCCCCCCCTGGCCCTGGACAAGTTGCCAGGGCTCCTGATGGAGTTTGGGTTTTCTCTCAGTCTCACCCCGCCTCATGTCAGCAACTAGACCACCCCCTCCTTTAAAATTTCCCGATCTTTCGGTTTAGGAAGCGGGGAAATAATTAAGGTCCCAAACAAAACCCGTCCCAAAGAGTATTTTCAGTATCAAACTCTCTTGGGCTTATGCTTTCCTGGGTTTTTTAAAAAAATTTTAGAGTCCTTTCTGCCCTTTTTAGTGGGTTTTTTTAGGGTTTTAAAATTTTAGTGTTTCCCATACTCCCCCCACATTCCCCCCAAAAAGTTTGGGGGCCTGTTTGGGGGGGGTTTTGGGTGGGAACAAATTATGCATTTGGCCCAAACAAAAATTTTTAAAAGGTTTTGGAGGGGGGTAAAGTTTTCCCCAGATCTAGGGGGAAATTTTCCCTTTATCTAGAGAAAATTTTCCTAACAAAATTAAATAACCTTTAAACCTTTGCAGGGGCTTTTTTCCCCCCTAAACCCAACCAAATCAACCTAACCTAACCAAAAAATAACCTACCCTAAAACCCAAACAAATTACCTAACCTCCTACGGGGGGTTTGGGGATGTTCTCGGGCACTTTTTTCGGTATCATTCTGTGAGGATCGGCAGCTTCACACATTTTTTGATCAGAAGAAAACCCAAAGAATTTTCCCTAGTTTTTAGGGAAATTTTTTTTAAAAACCCCAAAAATCAAAAAAATAGGGGTTTTCAACGCAATTTTGTACCGCAGCCAAAATCCCGCATTCCCCCCAGGTCCCCAAGCTGTTTGGTGGGAGAGGGGGAGTAGGGCAAACACTAAAAAATTCCCTTTTTTAGTTCTACTGCAGTTCAAGCATTAAAAGGGGCACGAAGTTAAAAACATCTCAACTTGTCGATCTGTTTATTTGCGTGCCCTGGAACGGGTTGGATTTAATTCTGGTAAAATTTAGTCCTTTCCCCCTTATTTTATTTTTTTTTTTCTCCGAAGGCCCACATACCCCTTTCAGATACTTCTAAAATGAATTTATAAAGTGGGGGGGATCCCCCCTTCAACTCCCCCCTCGGGACCCAAAAATAATATTACAAACCCTTTCCCAAAAAAGCTTGATCAAATTTCCCAAATTGCGGGAAAAAAACAAAAATTTTTACCAGGTTTGGGTTAGGTAGAGGTTTGGTTAGTCATTTATTTTTTTGGAATGCTCGCAGGAGGTTATTAGGGGTTAGGTTGGGTTTATAGTGGGTTAGTTTAGTCATTACCATATTATATTTTGGGGGGCCGGGGGGGGCGTTTATAGGGGGAGGGGCTCCCCCCCCACTTTAAAATTTTTTAGGGGTATTAAAAGGGACGGGGAGGTGTGGAGGAAAAAAAAAAGATTATTTTACACTAGGACCAGAATTCCATGAAAATTTGGGAGTGGGGTTGGTTCTGTTTTCTTATTAGATTTTAAGAAACATTCTCTCAATGAGCTTCCTCACAAAAAATTACTTTTGGAATTTAAATTTTTTTGGGGAGGAGGACAAGTGTTTACGGGCGGCATATTCCCAAAATTATTGGATGTGGTTTCCGGGTAATGCGTTTTTACTGTAGCCCAAAACTAACAATAGGTTTTCCGAAAGTACCTTCATTGTGATTCCCACACACAAATTTACCAAATTTTCCTTTTTACCAATCCATGTTTTGGAGAAGTGCCCGGTCCCTTTTTTTAACCCCAGGCTCCGCAAACCTGTTCATCCCCCCGTACTCGGGGGTCAAACATATAGGGTTGGGATCCCCGACAATCGAGGTTAGTTTTCCTCATTTTACCGACCAGGTCATTTTTTTCGGTCTCAGATTGAGCATCGTACTCTAGATCTGTCACAGTGACAGATTACTTCTGACACCGAATACAATCCTATCATAACATTTGCCGACAGGTGTCAGCAGTGTTTTAATTTGGGGCCTCATTTCTGACGTATCAATAACATGGTACCCTGTTGAAGGGAAAATTTTTTTTTTTCGCCGCTTTTTTCAAGTCGATTTTTATGGAAATAAGGCCTGGAAATCAATTATTTTTTGGGGGATTTGGTGTTTTGAAAGTCATTAACTAATTTGGCAAAAAAAAAGGGGTTGGACGATTTTTTTAAGTGGCTGAACCCCCCCCTTGTATGAAGAGGGACACTTGGGGTCCCCCAAACCAGAGGTCAAAAAATTACTCAAAGTTTATACTCTCACGTCGCCTATGACAAAATTATTATCAACTATTATAGGGAACAGCCCTTTGGAAAATTAAGAGCTACTGCTACTTAGGTCACCGAAAAAGTACATGGGTCATGAAAATAAAAAAAAATTTATCTGACCCTATTTTCCCTCCACAAAACAAAGCAATGCACCATCTTTTGGCAAGATAGCAATTTTGGGACTCAGGCTCTGGTCCCCTACATTTTTTAGGAAGGGCCCGTGGGGCCCAACCCTCCCCCTAAGCAACACACCGCTCCCCTATTGGGAAAATATATAAATAAAAAACAAAATAATTTAATTTTCCTTACTCTGGAGCATGGTCCGCTAGACAAAACCTTAAATTCGTTTCCAAATCCTCGGGGGTTTCATTTTAACCAAAAAAGATCATCTTTAATTTTAGCAACAACAAAAGCAGGTGGTGTGTCTTCGCTTGTGGCGGTTTTGAAGTACCGGTATTCACTAGTTTTGTTTTACAGAGTTGACTACACTCGTAGGGGCCCTCTATATTACATTTTATATAATTACCTTTTTGGTTAGGGTTTGGCCCAAACCACCCCTCCGGGGTGGGGCACAAACCCCCCGGCTAACACCCGTACCATTCACACTGGGTGGACAGGGGCTGGTTTTAAGAAGACTGCCCCTCTCTCTTCGCTCCCCCCGGGGGGTTGAACCCGGACTCTTGATTGTGAATCGAGCATGCTACCACTACCACGGTACCCTAGCAAACCGTGTGATCAAAGCTTGTTGTCGGCTTTTCATTCGTGTTTGGTACAATTGTTCATGTATTCATCTAAACCAGTCGTTCTTAACCTTTTCAGAAGCACCGAACCCTAACAAAAACCTCCGTACACTGGCCAAACCCCTCAAATATGGGAAGAAAAAAAAATGAATACAAAATTTAATAAAAATTGCTTCAAAATTCATGAAATATTTAAAAATCAAGAGCACATTTTGATTAAATTGATGCAAAAAGTAGAGAAATTTGCCTCTAAATTCAAGTGTTTATTTGGATAATAAGAAGAAAGGAAGGACTCAGAATCAATCAATCATTGGGGGCATACGCCGGGGGGCGCGTCGCCTCGCCCACCCTACGACGCCACTCCCGGTGGTCACCACGCGCGAGTCCCCATGCAGGCTCCTTTCCCATAACAAGCAGCTCTCGACAAGAAACATCAACTTGCCCCAGCCACGAGCCTTGTGGGTGCCCCCTTGACCTCCTCCATGCCGGATTGTCTCTTACAGATGTTGCAAGTTGGCGCTGACGTACTATGCAGGTAGTAGGCCTCGATTCAGTCTCACGGTGCAATCGCTGATTTGACACGTAATCATCCTAGCGATACCTCATGATTCTGCGAAGACACTTATTACCAAAGGCATCGATCGATTAGTCTCTTCAAGTCACTATTTAGTGTCTATATCTCACAACCATAGAGTAAGACAGGGATCACAAGCAACTTGAAGATTCGGATCTTTGTCCTCCTGCACAGGTACCGACAACGCCAAATACTCCTGATGAGCGAGTCCATAACACCGTGGGCTATGCCAATGCGCCGTAAAACTTCTTGACGTGACCCGCCGTCATTATGGACTGCGCTACCAAGGTATGTAAAACTTTCCAAGATCTCAATGTCCTCGCCGCACGCATGAACATACTGTACTGTTTCATCTAGTAAGCCTCCAAACACCTGGACCTTGGTCTTAAGCCATGAGACCTCAAGTCCCAAAGGCTTTGCCTCCTCGTGCAGTGCCTCGAGAGCCATCACCAGGACCTCCAGCGACTCAGCAAAGATTACTGCATCATAGGCAAAAACAAGATCAGTGATTTTGGTGTTGCCGAGGGATGCTCCACAATCACTTTGATCTACAACTTTGCCCAATACCCAGTCCATACAAGTGTTGAAAAGTGATGGGGCAAGAACGCACCCTTGCCTCACTCCTGTATTAACAGGAAAGAAGCTGGATACACCTGCCCCACACTTCACAACACTCTCAGTCCCAGAATACAGACTAGTCATCAAACCAATAGTCCTTGCAAGAATCACGCGAAGTCGCAGAAGATCCCAGAGTGACTCACGATGCACTGAGTCAAACGCCTTCTTGAGATCAACATAGGCTGCAAGCATCCCCTGTCGAAACTCACGTTGGCGAAGGACTCGAAAGCAGTGGCATATATAGGTCCTCGGAAAAGGGCGGGCACAGAGGTGAATCCAGGATTGTTTTAAGACAGGGTTGGGCGAGCAAAGCGAGTCTCTACAGCTGGGGGTCTGAGGAAGGGGTCAGGAAATTGTTTGAAAATCAAGCATTTTTAGGGGCATTTTGAGGCCTCAGATATTTTGCACTAATTTGATATTCAATGGCAAAACGAGGCCGTGACCCCCCCCTCTAACATTTAAACGCCACTGCCCTAAAGTGAGAGGCGGGTGAGCACGCGCACTTATACACACCCACACATGACTCCCTCCACCGCACTGCTAAAATTTACGTTAATTTTGCGTATAGTTTACTCTGGTGAATAATCTATAATTACAATACTAGCCAAATTGCAATGTTTTTCGGAGGGCCTTCGCCGAACCCCTGAGACTGGCTCACCGAACCCCTGGGGTTCGATCGAATCCAGGTTAAGAACCACTGATCTAAACCCTTCTGAACTGCGTGGATGAATATCTCGTCGGTCAGAATTAGAATCGAAACTGCGAATGACCTCCTTTAATTTCTGTTATTGCAAATATTTCTGTTAGCTGGCGAGTGGTTGGCTAATCTTTCTTTTCTTCTTCCTCGTGCTCCTCTTCCATCATATCTTCCACACTGGGTTCGGTGACTCTTTCTCCAATGAGTTCTTCCATGTACGCAGCACTGACAAGGTCATACCCAGTATTACCCACTGATGACTAATGTTAACAACACCTTAAGCAGTGAATCCATAGCTGCTGCTATAGTTTGTCTCTCCAGTGTAAAAAAAAATCGGCCACCTGGCAACCCTGGTCTAAGGCAGCGCGCGTGACGCCAACGGTAGGAAGACGTGTCCCGTACATGTACGGGGACTCGAAACTCGGGGGAGATAATGCGCGAAACTCGGATAGCGTGAAACTCGGGAGGGTACTGGATGCCTGATGAAGTAGAGAGATTGTAGGACTGCTGATAAACAAGAGTATTCCACTGAAAAACAGAGGAAGAGTATTTGAAGCATGTATAAGATCAGTTTTGCTGTATATTTCTGAGACATGGGCTTTGACGAAGAAGTTGGAGGATGTGTTGGTTGGGTGTGATCGGAGAATGTTGAGATTATATGACTGGGATCACATGGAGAGACGAAGTGTCCAGTGAAGAGGTGGCAAGAAAATGTGGATTGAAGGAGCCGAGTACAGTCCTGAGAGTAAGGTGATTGAGGTGGTTTGGGCACGTGATGAGGAGAGAAGGTGGCGAGACATTGGGGAGAGCTGTTAGAGTGGAAGTTTCAGGTCACCATCCACCGGGCGGAAAAGGGAAAGGGGACCGTCAGGACTGCAACAATTACTGCTGTATTACACTGCTCAGCGTGCCAGGCAAGGTGCTTGCCCATCTATTGCTGACAAGGATCCGCAGTCATCTGCTGAAGCATCAGAGACATCAGCAGTCTGGGTTCACGCCTGGTAAGTCAACAATGGACCATATCTTAGCGCTTCGTGTCCGGGTGGAACGCCAACTTGAGTTTCGACAGGGGATGCTTGCAGTCTATGTTGATCTCAAGAAGGCGTTTGACTCAGTGCATCGTGAGTCACTTTGGGATCTTCTGCGACTTCGCGGGATTCCTGCAAGGACTATTGGTTTGATAACCAGTCTGTATTCTGGGACTGAGAGTGCTGTGAAGTGTGGGGGAGGTGTATCCAGCTTCTTTCCTGTTAATACAGGATTGAGGCAAGGGTGCGTCCTTGCCCCATCACTTTTCAACGCTTGTATGGACTGGGTATTGGACAAGGTTGTAGATCAAAGTGATTGTGGAGCATCCGTCGGCAACACCAAGATCACTGATCTTGTTTTTGCCGATGATGCAGTAATCTTTGCTGAGTCGCTGGAGGTCCTGGTGATGGCTCTCGAGGCGCTGCACGAGGAGGCAAAGCCTTTGGGACTTGAGGTCTCCTGGCTTAAGACCAAGGTCCAGGTGTTTGGAAACTTACTAAATGAAGCAGTACAGTCTGTTCATGCATGCGGCGAGGACATTGAGATCTTGGAAAGTTTTACATACCTTGGTAGCGCAGCGCAGTCCATAATGACGGCAGGTCACGTCAAGAAGTCTTACGGCGGATTGGCATAGCCCACGGTGTTATGGACTCGCTCAGCGGGAGTATTTGGCGTTGTCGGTACCTGTGCAGGAGGACAAAGATCCGGATCTTCAAGTCGCTTGTGATCCCTGTCTTACTATATGGTAGTGAGACATGGACACTAAATAGTGACTTGAAGAGACGAATCAATGCCTTTGGTAATAAGTGTCTTCGCAGAATCATGGGGTATCGCTGGGATGATTACGTGTCAAATCAGCAATTGCACCGTGAGACTGAATTGAGGCCTATTACCTGCATAGTCCGTCAGCGCCAACTTCGGCTATATGGGCATGTGGCACGCTACCCTGAAACCGATCCTTCCCATCGGGTTGTATCTGTAAGAGACAATCCGGCGTGGAGGAGGCCAAGGGGGCGCCCACAAGGCTCGTGGCTGGGGCAAGTTGATGTTTCTTGTCGAGAGCTGCTTGGTATGGGAAAGGAGCCTGCATGGAGACTCGCGCGTGGTGACCCCCGGGAGTGGCGTCGTAGGGTGGGCGAGGCGACGCGCCCCCCGGCGTATGCCCCCAATGATTGATTGATTGATCCACCGGGCAGGCCAAGGAAGACATGGAGGCAGTGGGTTGAAGAGGATCTGGCAGTATTGGGGATTGAAGAATTTGAGATAACGGATAGAGATATTTGGAAGCGTATCATCGGCCGTCTAACCTCATAAAAATGATGGGAAAAACTGACGTTAAACAGAAAGAAGAAGTCATCTTGTGTATCGACCTTCTCTTTGCTTTCGAGTCAGTAGTCTCTCATTGTCTGTTTCTTCCATCTTAGTTATTAGTTTAATAATTGTTAAGTTTTGCATTTGTAGCATTTGAAGTCTAGCATGTTAATGTTACTCAACAATTTTTTAGTTTCTATTATCTAATTGAATTTGAATGCACATTACAAAGGTTTTTCTAAAACTATAATTTTTAATATTAGCCAAGTGTCCAAGTGACTTAGTTTAATGACAAACTTGAAAAAAAGAAAGTCACACGAGTATCGGCAACAGCCTAATAGATTGGTCTCCAATGCACTGGTATGGGTAGTAGTATCGGTCAAAATGTTGGTATCGGTAAATCTCTAGTGCAAACAACTTTTGACAATCTGGTTTGTCCCTGGTGCTCCCTATAATTTAATCTAGAGTTCAAGTGTATACCTAGATTTTGGAGAGATTAACCCTTTCACGCACGAAAAGTTTAATAAGTTTTTCCGTCCACTGCAACATCCGTCTTATGCTCCCTAAGGGGCCCCGCGAAATGGCCAGACTGTGCGGCGAATTATTTTTTTATGTTATCAATTTCACCAACGTGTATTTTTTTTTCCTGGCATTATTATATATCATTGGTTTTGCAAGAGATTATTCTGCCTTATGAAAGAAAAAAAATAACAAGAAATGCAAATAAATAGCGGAATTTACCGACTCCGAAAAATATTGAGTAAAGAGAAATAAGAAATACTTACGTTCACCACTTCGTAGCTCGAAACTTCCTGAGTCAACTTTTTATGGTTTATATGCCAATAAAAGCGGATTTTTATGAGGATTCTAACGCTACCATTATAATTTTCATATGGCCATTATGGCCAGCTCGGGACACGTTTTAAAGGGACGACAATCCGCGCGCACAGGCTGCCTGCTGAGTGGAAACTGACACACAAACCCTTATCATTTCACATCCACTCACACGAGTTGACAATTAGTTTATTTTATAGGTCTAGGTTGGATCTTTAACACAGAAAATTTTGACGCAATTCTGATAAATACTTTATTTTTGGCGAATTGTTAACTGTTTTTTGACGCAATTCGCGTCAAAAGCTCAGATTGCAGACGAGCCCGTTTTGACACAATCGCATCACCGTGCGTGAAAGGGTTAATTAATGGTTGTAATTGTAATTCACCCATATTGATGGAAAGGGTATTTTCTGTAGTCACTTCTGTTTCCACGGATCACGATCTTAATTTTGTCATCATTTAGTTTTAGTTTCTTTTTTACCATCCAGATCTTTATTTCAGATATTAGCACCTCAATTTTCTTCTATGTATAATTTTTTTTTTATTTTCACATAAATCTGGGTATCATCAGCATACAAGTGATTAGCAACATTTTGTCCTTGAAGCAGATAAGATAAGCCACGGGTGTGAGGTGTGAACAGTATTGGACCCAAAACTGATCCCCAAGGAACTGTGACTGCACTGGGCAAAGCTATACAACACGTAACATAATATTTTCATAAGTCCAAGGGTCAAGGAGATGATATTCAGGCATAATTCAATCAGGGTATTATAACAAATATTCAGATTTATTCATCATGTTATTGATTACTGAACAATGACATGATGGATAATAGCATACTACATTTGTTATAATTGATAATGTTTAGCTTTTTTTCTTTTCATGATATTGATTAGTGATTAATGACCATGTGGATACATATTAAACCACATTTGTTGCAATAAAACACATCCTTTGCTACATTATATATTCCCAGCACTAATGTACAAACTAAACAAATTTACTGACTAGGATAAAAAAAATTCAAACTAAATGACTAACAGTTAGTTCACTACAGGAAGCAAAATATAGTATTTAACAGACTGACTGCAGCTCGTAACTCTACGATAGTAAATACATAAAATACTGTGCGTGAAAATAGTCACAAACCTGAGATTAAAGTTTATAGATTAATCATGTGTTCCATTACTTTACATGACTTTCATATCTAATAATACTCCATCACTATCTCCATGGTCAACACGGTTTTAAAATCCATGTGACCTAAACTTCAAAACAATTAAAAATTTTCCATGATCAATCAAGTAACAAGATTTTAGCCATGAAATGGCTTCATAGCTTACCACTCTCTAATCATGTATCAGCCATCACTTTGAAGGACTTCTTGATTTTTTGATACTTTGTCTCTTACCTTTCCTGATACCTGTACTTTTGGTTGAATATAAATAGTTTCTTTATTGCCATCTAGAGAAGCAGCATACCTTGCGATTGTGAAGAGGTAGTCACTTAATCTGCAGAAGAAAAAAATATGCTTTCAAAATGCCACTGTACTCTTTTGCATCATCTGCTTATATATTACTGCTCTATACATACAATGCCCGCGGATTAAATTAGAACGACGGTGAAAATAGCACGTTTTTTTTGCCATAATTTCATCAGCTAATGTTGCTCTATGATTGAACATACGGTTGAGTTTCTAGCAACTTACGGCAACTCTACAAAGTGTTGTTAACCCTCTATCAAAAATGCGCCGTCAGATATCCAGTACACTTCTCACTAGGAAGTGTTTTTGTTCGCTCTCTCTCTTTCCCCTCATTTTTGCACTGTTTTGAGCGCTATTTTATGCGCACGTGTATGCCACAAGCTAATGACCATGGGGAAAATACACTTGTCCATGGTGAAGAATGCAATAATTGTGACACTCCACGAAGAGGGCGTGTCTCTAGTAGAGATGGGGAGACGTCTAAACATATCCAAAAACACTGCATCCATCTGGGTAAAATGAGTATTTATATACTGCTGTGCATTCTATGCCAAAAAGACTTCAGTTTGTACTTAAAAACCAGTTTCAATCCTACATTGGTTTATTGACAATGTAAAAAGTGCAAATAGAAGAAAAAAAGGGAATCGCCCTAATTTCATTATCTGTCAGTAATCTGTTTAATTTCCACTGTAAGATTATCATGCTGATACATTCCATATGATGATGGTTTGAGGCCTGTTCTTTTCATTGATATTCTTCTGTTAAGAACGTTTTCTAAATATCAATAATGTAAAGAGGGTCCAAAGCAATTACAATAATCTTATTTATATGTATTTCCATAAGCCATTTTCAGAGAATGGGGAACTTGTGATAACAGTCCACCACCAGATGTCTATCACTGTAAGAACACTCCTTGGTCCAAACTCCAAAGTATAAGCTAGATTATAGTGATTTTCCTTCATTTATTTGAGAGCAAATGTCATAAAGTAGCATTGGAAAAAAACCCATTGTCAAAAATACTGTAACAAAAACATAAGAGGCGTGACGAGTACATTGCCGTCATTTTTTTTCATATCTCAGAAAATGACGCAAAAATGTGGCAATTGGCAATATGGCAATTATATATTCCTTTCTATTAATTCTTGTAAACCTAATCTTCTCTTTCCATGATCTTCCCCTCTTCCTCCCTCCTTTCTTTTGAACCCTTTTCTCATATATCATTATATTGTATTACAACACACCAGGCCTCTGCATTCCTGAATAATGGGTTGAATGACCCCTCGTAGATAGTGTAAAGTTGCAAATAGTTCATACACCACATTCAATTTGTGAGTAAATAAAGATAGTCACCATTAGTTAGAGGTCACAGTGTGTGTTGCCTTGTACTCCTTCCACATCCTTTCCCTTTCTCTTTTCACTTATGATAGATGAGCCCCCGCTATTATTTCCCAATGTACAGATTAATTAAATGTACATTGTTCCTTCATTGCCTTAAAGTGGCTGCAATCATTACATCTCAGGCCACTGTGGGTAGGGTGGCAGGCCTACTTACCTCGGTCCCCACTTACCCTTGATTGCTCTCTGATTGATAAACAGTAAATAGATGATTAGAAATTGTTGTGAGGCATTGACTGCTGTATTTGCTGGCGTATAAGATGCACCCTCTCATAGGAAGCACTCATATTTTATAAGAATGTTTTGTGGAAAAGTTTTTAGTGTTTCATCATACATTTATTGAAAGATGCTTCGATGTTTCAACCCACACAGAGTCAGCAATTTTTGAAATTTCTCTGCCTAAATAATTTAAAAACATCATATAAAGCTGGTAGAACATAATGATTGTGCTCACTGTCCCATATCTATTGTAATCCTGCTGCAATTGTAGAGTTAAATTGCACTCATGTATTAATGTGTAATATGACCTTTCAGATGCAGTGCAAGTTATTGACAAATGCAGAACACTTATTCACCAGCAAATATTGTATTTTTTTTTCTAGGTAGATTGTGATTATTTTTCTTCAGAATTTTTTTGGGGGAGAAACACAAATTTGGTGATTTTGTAAAAAAAAATTAGATACATTCTTGCTATTCAATAAAAAATCAGCCTCACTTGAAAACAACAACATATTTTCCAAAGAGTAAATAGTTTGTGCTGCCCACAAAAGTTCCCCCAAATCTGAAAAAGACCTTCACACAAACACAGAACTCTTTTAAGACCCTTCTTCATTCACTTTGCAACAAATCACGAAAACTAAATACATGTTGCTTCTAGTGCATGCAGCTCAATGACTAACTTACATGGCATGATACAGATGATGATGTTAGATTGAAGCATCTGGTTACTATTACACAGTAATCATGTCAATGATGCCGCATCTGTTCATTGACATGCTAACTTAAAAGTTCAGTTACATTTCCAACAGCTCTCATTATTCCAATCATTACAAAATGCTGTCAATAATTGACTCCACACTAGTGCAAGCAGGATAACTATAATTACCTGTTAATGTAGCACAGGACTTGGTCATCTACCAACTCCTCAGTAATGAGAGGAACCACCGTGCGCTCTGCCCGGCGACACACAGTGCGGGCCACATGCAGTGCTGCACTCACACGTCCACCACCCTGCCAATAAGGACCCCATACTTAGTGCTGCACTCACACATCCACCACCCTGCCAATAAGGAGATTAAGGACCCCATACTTAGTGCATAGTAAAAGTGTTTGTCATCTGGATCATATACTGTGTTGACATCTTTTTATTTTAATATATCTCATCTATTTTGTGATTTAATTTTTCTGGTTCATTCGTAGATGCTACCTCACTTGTGCTAGACAAGACAAATTGTGAAAAATATGACACTTCATCTGACCTCCTGTCTCCAAAATTCTTTCTTCATTGAGTCTTATGGTTATCCAGCAGATTCATACATTGAAATTTGATCTCAGCAAGTGTATATATCAAGGGTAGTTCTCTTTAAAACAAATAAAATTTCAGATTTAACCCTAAAACAGTGGGCAACGTTACATAACATTCGTACGTGAAAAGACAAGCGATGTTACGTAACGTCCTGCTGATTTTTGTTCTAACTTATTGGTCAAAATGGGCGACAAAGCATCCTTGTCACTTAGTGTGCTGCCAAGTACCCACCCAAGCCTGAAACATGCACCCACGCACGCTCAGACAGCACCAGCAGCCTGTGATTGTGTGTTATCTCTTACCACCGGGGCCTCACCCCCCACCGGGGCCTCCCACTAGGCCTCTTTGTGCATCATGACCTTGACCGCAGCCTGACAACATCAAGCTCCTCTCTCCCTTTTGCACTCAAAAACTTCTAAACAAAAATAAGTTAACAATTGTAAATAAAACCATGTGTTCTAGTGTTATGAGCATTAAAATAAGATATAATATAATATACGTACATAGTTAATATTTTTATAAGTTTCAAGTACAGTAAACCCTCACATATCCGGACTAATTGGGCCAAGGAGTGGTCCGAGTAATGCAAGAATCCGAATAATGCGAGGATTTGACGAAAAAAAAAAAAAAACCATTTTAGGTAAATACAGAACATTTCCAAGTCATGCAAATATCACTAAACATAAGATAAATAATGTAAATAAATAAATCTACAGTAAAAATACACAATAGGCTGCAGTACAGTATTTACACTCACCACCTCTGATGCCGTCGTGATGATAATTCCCGTGTGGTCTAGTGGCGACTTGTGGCAGCTTATAAAGCCACCTCCTCCTCCCCCTCACTGATACTCACGATCAAAGGCAGTGGTGAATCCGGAGATTCGGAGTCACTCTCCATTGGACTGACTATGCCTGAAGGGCCTGCAACAGGTGAGGATGGTGAGGCAGTCATAAGTAGAGGAGACGAAGGTGGGGTTTTAAAAGATAGTGAAGATGAAGGACCAGAAGGAGCTGGTTTAAAGAAGGTGTCTATGGTTGTCTGGCGTAGTGTCCAGCGACTCTGGGTTGCAAAAATTCTATCACGGATCTCCCGTAGAGAGGTAGCAAAAACACATAGTTCAGCTTCAGTATTTGGGTGCTCCAAATACTCAACTAGTGTTTCTGCTGCCTGCCTTACGGCAGATGCCGTTGGTCGAGTCGGCAGTACGTCATCGTCATCATCATCGTCACTTAGAGTCACTATGAGTCACTTAGAATCAGCAATCTCAGCGTCCGTCAGTGTCTGATACCCCGGGTCACCTTCATCACCATCCAACCAATCACTAACATCTTCTTCGGTCGCTGTCTCCCCAGCCTACACAATGTGGCGGTGAAAGTTAGCAGTCTCAAATCCCTCAAATTCAATCACTTGATCAGTGCCAGGAATCAGACGATTCCAGCCATTAGACAGGGTGCTGGCTGAAACATCCTTCCAAGAACGAGCCAGGTTGAAAATGCCAGATTTGAGATCATAGGTACTTGCGCAGGTTGTCGAGTGTCAGCTGGCCAACATCCCTGTCTTCCTCGTCAGTCACCACCATTACCTGCTCTAAAAACCTCCGCCGGTACAGCCGTTTCATAGCCACGATAATACCCTGGTCCATTGGTTGAATGAGTGAAGTCGTATTAGGAGGCAAATACAAGACCCTGATACGACCTTTATCACCAACCAACTCACTCTCGACAGGATGCGCGGGTGCATTGTCGAGGAGAAGGAGAGCTCGGACTTGGTCGCGGCTGTAGTGCAGGACTTCCGTCTGAAAATTAATAATCTCTGGCACGAGATGTTTATAAAACCAATCCTTGAATATCTTGGTAGTAAACCAAGCCTTCTTTGAATGGTCATAAACAACTGGGAGATTATTCATTATCCCACGGAGACAACGCAGCTATTTTGCCTTGCCTATCACCACAGGAGTCAGGCGGTGAGTGCCTGCAGCATTAGCACAACACATCACAGACACGCGTGACTTGCACCGTTTTCGACCGGGCACAGATTTCCCCTTCTCACTGGCCAGGGTATTCTCGGGAATTGAGCGATAGTACAGGGAGGTCCCGAAGATACGAGCAGTTAGGTTCCACCTGGCATACTCGTAAAGCGAAATCTCGTATAACGAAACACATAACTAATGGTAAAATATAGGTTTGGTTCCAGGACCCCATCAATTAAAAAAAAAGCAAAAAAAAAGACATGTTTTTCAAGCTAAAATAAACTATAGCAAACACAACAAACACACAGCGTCTATATTACTCACACTGTACTACCTATTCTGTAGAAAAAGCATTCTGAAAGAGAAAATAGCACACAAAATAACATAACTGCACATTAATTAAACATAAAACATGCATAACACTCACAAGTGGTAATGTTGTGTGAGGAGACAGGAAGCTGGCAAGTAGCCAGCTGAGAGTCCCTGTTTTCTCTCTCCGAGGCTCGAGATAAAACAGGGATGACTGCGTTTGCAGGGATGACTGGGTTAGAGTTCTTCCTCCTCCCACTGATCACTTGGGGAAGAGGAAAGATCCTCGGTGCTGCCGCGTGATACAATAGACTCGAGAGGGTAGGATAGGTAAGGGACAAGGGAGGGGTGCGCAGACCTCTTCCACTGCCCACAAACTCGTCGCTGCGCATCTGAATCATTGTACATCGTCCAGGGATGTGAATTTTTGTAGGCCACATTGTCGTACAGAGCCACCAGAATTATCATTTTTCAGATTGATTATATCGTACCTTAGGTAAAATCATATAGTCAGTAAATGACTTTATAATTTTAGTAAATAACTTGTAATTTACTTTAGTAAATAACTTGGTCATTTTACTCACCCCAGTTTGAATGTCGTAGCATTGGATTTTCGATCTCGTATATTGAAAATAGACCCTAATTTACACATCTCGTATCATCGGATTCTCGTATACCAAATGCTCGTATAACGGGACCTGAAGGACCTCCCTGTAAAGGCCTGTTAAGTCAGCATTGTAGATTTGCTCAAGTAAAAGATTTTCCTTCTTAATCAAATCCTTAAATGTCTGCCGAAATTCCTCTGCAATCTGCATGCTCTTCCGAGGCATCCAAACTTTCACCACAAGACTCACGCTTGGTAAGACCATGTCGAAGTTTGAAACGATAAAGCTAACCATCAGATGCCTTGAAATTTGGCAGACCTATCTCTCCAGCAAATTTCTCAGCAGCCATCTTCATCTCCAAACAACGAACCATCACACCCCTAGTACGATGTTGCAAGAACCACTGATTAACACATTGATCTAATTCTACTGACAATGGTTTTGCCATAACCTTCCTTACGCCTTTTCTTCCAGTCTTAGAAGCAAAAGAAAACTCAGCAGAATAACCCAAGAGCTTATCTTTAGATCTCCTAATATCAGAAAGGGTAGACTTAGCAAGATCATAGTGTGCCATGATCCTAGAACTAGACCAACCTTCGTCAATCCTTTGAAGAATTTCCCGCTTCACCTCAAGAGACGATAACTTTTTCGATCGCTTCACAGGTCCCGGGGGAATACATCATCATGCATCAGGAATACAGCCAGGATAAAGCAGAGGAACAACAGCACCTCCAGGAGGCCAGGAACAGCCCCAAAAGCCACAAACTCTTTCACCATTGTCCGAACACAGACCGGGTAATGAGGTGTTTACCATAAGAAAACAGGTGCGCGACTAAAAAGCAGTGTTGCAAAATTTACATAAATCTGAGAAATTCGGGCAAAAAAATTTAAAAATCTGTAGATAATACAGTGGAAGACAGAAGTTGGCGGTGTCTTGCATCCGTCACGCTCCTTGACAAATTTCTTTAATTCCCTCCTGGCGCTTCCTATGATGAATGATTGAAAAAAAAAGATGTCTGGGAACTCACTCACGGCCTTGACTTCCTGTTTGCAGTTTTTCAAATCATTAGTCATTAATGGTCAGTGACCAGGACATATTGTTTCTTATCGTCAGTCCCGGCTTCATTTCCCAAAAACGTCACCAAAACATTTCGGGAAAGTGGTTTCGCTCAGGTGGACATGGGGCCTAAGCCACAGTTGACTGTAGACCAGATCACCCGTATTCACAGTTTATATAAGATCGGTTTTAGTTCAAAAGAAATTGTGAGGGAGACTGGGTTACTCAACGAAAGGTTGAGCGGTGGGTTAAGAAATTGCAAGACTTTACGGATGTAACGAGACACGCTCCTTACACACACTGTACCCAGTAACTGTGGGTTTATTGACTTTAATTATCTTGCTGTTTTGGTAGGAGATTTCACTAGCTGTCTTTTGATAATATTCAAAGTTTTCTTTGAAACTTTTTACTTGCGTCCAGGACGAGACAAGTGCATTAGACTTTCAACAGTTGGCGAATAAAATATTTTCAAGACTGGCCTGTTTGTGTTTATGTACATTTTCTGTGGTAATTTTAGGGGGGAATATTATGATCTTGTTGTGGGCATGTGTTTACCCATGGCCACGATAGAACTACGCCAACTACTTTGACCTCTACGTTCATAATTCAATTTTTTTGACGTAAATAACATTTAGGGATGCAATAATGAAATAATGCAATTATGATAATCAGGGCTTTCACATAAATTCTTGCCGCCCTGCCGTATTGTAAAAAAAAAAAACGGGAGGGTTTACTATAATAGAAAACACGTAAGATTATGAACATTGAATAGTGTAAATAATGCATAAATGATGAATGTAGTGTTCAGTGAAGAAAATGACTGAGTGAAATGTCATCTGGCCTTTCCCGAGGCAAGCCTCCCCAGGTGATGAGCTGCCTCCCCCGCACTACTTCCTCACTCCTCCCCCACCCGGCAGAGACGCATTATCATGTCAGTAATTACCTTAATCTCTTACCTTTGTATTTCATCCATTTTCATCGATTTATGAATGTTTAAGCTTATTCCTTTATAGTTCATACTTAATTTGTACAATATATGCCGTCCCACACGGTAGCATAATGCACAAGTCGCCCGCCGTTTTAGGGTTATAAAATGAATGAGATCACTCTGTTTGAGATTTTTTCCTTTATATTCTAACTTATTTCTCATTCAAGTTGTGGTCTAGAATATAATGCCATTTTGTGCAAACATGTTCCTCAGAGAAAATCAGAATGGTACGAAAAATCATCTTTTAATTCCTCTCTCAAATGAAAAAAGTTCCAATGAAATTGGCAATTTTTTAAGGCATATCGACTAAATCGGGCACTGCCTGACGGGCACTGCCCACTGAGCGTACTTCTCTCACTTCTTTAGCAGCGTTACCAGATGGCGCAGTTCCCGGTAGGCTCCATTACCATTAGACAGAACCGGGCAGATGATTTCACTGAACTGCGGGGACGGTGTTATGAGACTGGTTGGTTAATAATTCCTTGTCATAAATATGTACACACAAACCTCGATTTCCCGGATATCGGATTGCCGGACAAAATCCGAGGTCCAGGGATATGTCAGTCTCAGACTTTTTTTTTTTTTTTTTTTTTTTTTTTTTTTTACGTTGAAATGCCTGGTCCTGTTCGTAAATTGACCAAGTTGTCCGGCGGTCCGAGCGTCTCCTGTCACCCCTGGTCAGTGTCCGCGCCTCCCGCCAGGTGGCAGCATGCTCAGCGGTCTTATTGTTTACATTTGGGCACACAACATTCACGGTTCACCTGCACAGCCTCCGTCAGTCCCCTGACTCCCACTGCCCCTGGTGCAGGAACGTCTCTTGAGACTATTGAACACTTTCTGCTGCCTCCCGCCAGGTGGCTGCATGCTCAGCGGACGTAAAAGTCCGCGGCGGGGTAGTTGATATTGTCGGTTGACGGACAGTAAATACTAGAGTAGGATAAATGTCCGGGGGTGGGTAATGGCATCACTTCTTTTTTTTTTTTTTTTTTTTTTTTTTCCTTGCGATTCCCGGACTTTTGCGGTTCCCGGACCAGTGCTCCCCCCTATTAGTCCGGGAAATCGAGGTTTGTGTGTACGTATCTGTATGTCTGTGTGCATGTGCCATGAGCAAGGATCACATGAGAAACAGAAAAAATTATGTAAAGTCCGTGCTCATGTAGTTATCTATTCAGACTCAACACTTGCATTATAATGGTATGTAGTCTTATTAAAACATGCTATTTCATATGTACCTATCACTAACTTCTATTTTCTTAATTTCATGAAAATAGAGTACCGTATTTTACGGCTTGTAAGACGCTGCACCTTGGAAGACGCACCCTGATTTTGGAAACAAATTTCTAAGCAAGAAAAAAAACAGACCACCAAAACTGTTGTCCGATATACAGTCATTTTCACACAAGAACACACTTGCTATTCATTATCTTCATTCAGCACTGCTCATCAGCCATTTTTATTTTCTAGCTTGCATGCGATAGTACACACAAACCTCAATTTCCCGGACTAATAGGGGGGAGCACTGGTCCGGGAACCGCAAAAGTCCGGGAATCGCAAGTAAAAAAAAAAAAAAAAAACTGCCATTACCCACCCCCGGACGTTTATCCTACTCTAGTATTTACTGTCCGGCAACCGACAATATCAACTACCCCACCGCGGACTTTTACGTCCGCTGAGCAATGAGCATGCAGCCACCTGGCGGGAGGCAGCAGAAAGTGTTCAATAGTCTCAAGAGACGTTCCTGCACCAGGGGCAGTGGGGGTCAGGGGACTAACGGAGGCTGTGCAGGTGAACCGTGAGTGTCGTGTGCCCAAATGTAAACAATACGACCGCTGAGCATGCTGCCACCTGGCGGGAGGCGCGGACACTGACCAGGGGTGACAGGAGACGCTCGGACCGCCGGACAACTTGGTCAATTTACGAACAGGACCAGGCATTTCAACGTAAAAAATAAAAAAAAATAAAAAAAAATTGTCCGAGACTGACATACCCCCGGACCTCAGATTTTGTCCGGCAAATCCGATATCCGGGAAATCGAGGTCCGGGAAATCGAGGTTTGTGTGTATAAGTAAATCGTCATGTTGGCTGGCTGAACATGTACACGCAGGTCGGACGGCAGGAGTGAAAACAAACCCGACCGCGGCGGTGTGTAGCTGCGTGCCTGGCGTGCCGCTCAGCTGAGTCTGGCTTTGTTGTCCTGAGTGTAAACACCTCTCTTCCTCCGTGCCTCACTACGTTGCCTGCCTCCTGTGCCTCGCCACGTATTGTTTGCATTTTCCTGTATGCGTATTATTTGTGATGGCTGGCTGCATGTACATAAATAAGTATACAAACTTTCATGTAATGTAACAAACAAAGTTCCTTATAGTACACGGAATGGCTGTTGGCCCCAATCTGCCGAGGCGGAATGGCTCCCGCCAGTACCACAATAAACATCACAGCGTGAAGACAGATTAGTTGATTTGAATGTCTTATGGTATATAAAATATACCATATATACTTGTAACAGATAAGTATTGAGGTTACATAATATAAGAGGCTGAATTTGAATAGCTACCTAAGCTTGCCTCCAACAACATTTGTCTTGGAAGACGCATGAGTATTTTTAAGGGTATTTTTTAGGGAAAAAAGTGCATCTTATAAGCCGTAAAATACGATACTTCTTATCTCTTATATAGTCATAAAGTAGAAAGAGGTATAGATTGTAGCTGGCATCTTGATGAAGATGCTGAATTAACACAATGTCCAGCCACACCCTAGATGTGGAGAGCTGCTGCGCCATTCCAGCAGTGAGAGCTGACAAGCCGAGCGGGTGCGTGACTCATGTCACGCACCCTACCCTTGGGAGGGACTCATTACTCCTTCAAGAGTGCAGAGAATTGTTATACTCGTTGTATATATATACAGTAAAACCCTTATAACTCAGCACTGTATAACTTGGAATTTGATATAACTCGGCATGGCAGAGACAAAGTGTTTTTTTTTTGTGGTTTTTTTTTTACACCTATGGCTATAGCGCGTGTAGGCAGTGAGCTCCAGGGGTGGGATGGTTGGCCCTGGAGGCTCACTCGAGGGCTGTGATGGTTGGCCCTCTCCCGTGGTGGCGCAGGCAGGATTGTTATAGTGACGCCTGTGATTAGAGGCTCATGCCGCCCCCTGTGTCCTCCCATGCACTCACAGTCGAAGGTAGAGTTAATGGACAGGGCATGTGGGTGTTCTTAGGCCACTCGGCGGTGCAGAAAGATTTCAAGTGGATTTATGGGTCTCACTCGGGATCGAACTCGGGTCTTCGAGAACGCCAATTTGATACATTCTACTCACCTGTGAGAGACATAAGAAATGCTGTTATCAAGAGACAGTGTACAAGTCAGAAACAAACGAAAATTTCAGCCTTCTTCAAACCAAAGCCACACGCCAGGGAACCTCAGCCCTCTACAAGTAGTGAGTCTGGTTGCAGCTTCCTGAGCAGTATCTCCCCTGATCTGCCAACTCACATTTTCGACAGCAGCAGTGACCCCGAGTGACATAAAAAATTATTCTGTACATTAGTGATTAAGGCCTGTTTCACAGTTTAAGGTACAAGTATAGTGTTGCAGTAATTAAGTGCTCAAGTGATGTAAAATTAAATTGTACAGGTACAGTGCTGCATACAATACAGTACAGAGTTGTGATTATAAAGTGATTAAAGTGATACCAGTGTTAAAATGCGACTGAGTCCTCCCCCTAACATCTTCTACATGTTACAATAAGGCTCCCCTCTCCTTGGATTACATGCCTGCTGCTACCCGTTCATTGGTAAGTGTAGTTTTTATGCTTTTACAGTACTGTATTTACATGGTTTTATTTTTTTATTTTTTTTAAACCCATATCAGAGGACATTGCATAACTCGGCACATTTAATAACTCGGCAAGGGCCAGAGCCCCTATCGTGTAGAGTTATAAGGCTTTTACTGTAGTTGACCGTCCCTGCAATTCCCGCAAGTTCATATTAATAAGGTGGATGTGTGCTGTTGGGTAGTACGTGATTAAACACTCAAAATACACACAAACCTCGATTTCCCGGATATCGGATTTGCCGGACAAATTGACCAAGTTGTCCGGCGGTCCCGAGCGTCTCCTGTCACCCCTGGTCAGTGTCCGCACCTCCCGCCAGATGGCAGCATGCTCAGCGGTCGTATTGTTTACATTTGGGCACACAACATTCACGGTTCACCTGCACAGCCTCCGTCAGTCACCTGACTCCCACTGCCCCTGGTGCAAGAATATTTCTGAGACTATTGAACACTTTCTGCTGCCTCCCGCCAGGTGGCAGCATGCTCAGCGGTCGTATTGTTTACATTTGGGCACACGACACTCACTGTTCACCTGCACAGCCTCCGTTAGTCCCCTGACCCCCCACTGCCCCTGGTGCAGGAACATCTCTTGAGACTATTGCACACTTTCTGCTGCCTCCCGCCAGGTGGCTGCATGCTCAGCAGACGTAAAAGTCTGCGGCGGGGTAGTTGATATTGTCGGTTGCCGGACAGTAAATACTAGAGTAGGATAAACGTCCGGGGGTGGGTAATGGCATTGGACTATATATATATATATATATATATATATATATATATATATTATATATATTCTATTATATATTTTTTTTTTTTACTTGCGATTCCTGGACTTTTGCGGTTCCCGGACCAGTGCTCCCCCCTATTAGTCCGGGAAATCGAGGTTTGTGTGTACTAACACGCATTAAGTCTCAACTTATACGTAACGGTGAACGAGTGATATACCTGTAAAGTGTTTTAAATATACTAACTGCTTGGATAATAAGTGTTTTCTGTATAAACCCTGGGTATTGTCACGATTGTGACTGTTGTGTTTGTTATTATCATATGTCATAGGATTGCTTTTCCATATTTAGTCTTAGTATATTTTATTTTAGTCATGCCTAGAGTTTCCCGTTTTCTGTTTGTCTCGTCGAGGAAGGAGACGGTCGGCCATTTTAAGATTCAATGCTAGTAGGAAAACTTTTTATTTTGTTTCTTCGTACCTTCCCAGTCTTCATTATGCAACATTGCTTAGTATATATTAGTTATAAAGGTTCATACCATTCTTTAGGAAAGTAGCCAGAGGCCCAGTTGTACCGCCCAGAGCCAGTATTACGTTTTTACTTCATAATTCTTTTATTTCCATGGTTATGAGGCCAAGTTACTTTTTATACTATGTACAGTAGGGTGCCAATAGCACATAGGGGTAATTTTTCAAAGTCAATATTTTTTCACGTACTTTTGTGGTATTCTGCCTTGTACTTAGAAACTGTCGTGTGCAAAGTTTCAGGCTAATCGGTTGATATTTAGAGGTGGTGGATCGATCTTGAACATTTCCTCTTTTCGCCCTCAGGTCATGACCACGAGAAAGCAAACTGAAGTTTGGCTTCTTGGCCATAGTGTTCCTACTATCACAGGAGCAAAACTTCCCAGCCGTGGAGACGTTTTACGACGATTTTTCTACGCACACAAGGAAGAGAAGAAGACGGTGCAGCAGAGTGCAGCTGAGGCTGCAAAGGAGGTCCTCGACTTCTGGACACGAGCTAGGATCCCCACCATCGCAGAAACTAGCGTGAGGAGGAAGATTACTGGAATTTTCGACGAGTGGAAGATCCTGAGCAAAAGCAAGAATAACTCTGGAGTCACGCCTGCCGAAAAACAGAAGACCTTCCAAGAAAGTCTCCCAGACCTTTTGGACATCGCCCACTCCGACGCCCTCACTCTGATGACCATTCCTGAAGACAAGGAATTCTTTCTTGCCCAACGGGAGAAGGGGAGGCGGGGTTCGATGGCTGGTCTGGACAAGAAGCTGAAAGAATCGGTTTGCCGACGTGAAAGCTCTCTCTCACGTAGCCGTCAACAGACGCCAAAAGGAGAAGAGATGGTGGAGCTGGAGTTGTCATCGTCTGAGTCATCAAGTCCAGCCACGCTGCCAACACATCGACTTCTTCTTCCGACGAGGGGTCGCTTCTCCACCAAAGCGATTGAGGACACGGGGCACGAAGTCCGTTCTATCCCCTGATCTCGTCGGAGCCCTTAACAGAACTGGGGTCAGTAGCCGCCAAGCCCTTCGAATTGTGGCGGCTACGGCAAGTAGCTTGGGCCACGATCCACAAGAGCTTGTGCTGAATCCCGAGTCCATTTGACAGGCAAGAGCGAAGTACAGGTCCACTTTGGCGAAGGGCATCAAAGAGACTTTCAGTCCTTTTACCCCTCTTACCGTTCATTGGGACGGGAAGATCTTCCTCAGGACGATGGCACTCGGCGCGAAAGACTCGCCATCCTTGTCACAGGAGAAGGAGTGGAGAAGCTCCTAGGAGTCCCGAAACTGCACTCCTGAACTGGTGATGCCGCCGCTACAGCTGTGTTCGAGGCTCTAGAAGACTGGGGGGTCCAGGAAAGAGTCGTGGCGATGTGCTTCAACACCAACCAGTGCCAACACTGGAGCCATCAATGGTGCATGCACCATCTTGCAACAGAAGATCGGCCGACCCCTCGTTCACTTGCTTGCCGTCATCACGTCCACGAACTTGTCCTTGAGAAGGCCTTTCTACGTGTTTGGGGTCATTTCTGGGTCCTGAGATCACACATTTCTCTCGCTTCAAGACTACTGGTCTTACATCAACCAGTCGGCAAATAACCCTCCCACCAAGAAGATCTGCGGAGACTCTGGTCTCCAAGAGGGACGATCTCATTCAAGGTTTGAAAGTCTGCTTCAGACAAAGCAGCCCCGTGACGACTACAAGGAACTCGCTGAGCTGAGCATACCTTTTCCTCGGCGGCGCTCTTCCGAAGACCTCGATCCATAGCCCAGGAGCGCTTCATCGAGCGCATTGGATGGCGCGTATCATTTACACTCTGAAGATGATCTTGTTTCGGAGCAGCTGACTGAAGTCGTCACACCTCAAGAAATGTCAGCCCTCCAGCGGTTCTCATCGTTCGCAAACCGAGATCTACGTCCTGCGATGGTTCGAATCGACGTTCCATCCTACGTCCCGCCAACGATCTTGGATTCGCTAAGGACATCCTTCAGTACCACGACGAAAGTATTCGGAAGGCTGCTTCACCACTCTGAGCCGCCATTTCTGGTACTTGAGTGAAGATCTCATTGGCCTGTCACTGTTCGACTCACGTCTCCTGTCTCCGACAAGCAAGCAATTGTACAGGCCATTCTCTTCGATGAAGGAGCCGAGGAACCCGCCAAGCGAATCAAACCTCCCATCATCACAAGTTCCTGCGGTACACTGCCTCCTTCACCACGAAAAATTCCCTCCGCCTCTTCGAAGCTCTTGATATCAAGACCGACTTCCTGTCCGCCAACCCTCGGAAGTGCAGGAAGAGGAATCGAACGTCAAGGCCTGCCGCCGAATCGAGGGACTTCGCATCGTCAACGACACAGCCGAGCGAGGAGTGTGCGCTCATCCAGTCCTTCAACTCCGGCTGACCAAAGACGAGGAACAGCGCCAGTTCCTCTCCAAGTTGTGGAGGCCATCGCCATCAACAGCCCGGACCTCGAAGGCTTCTTCCCGGCCAAGCCGGCCACAATGAGTGGGGTGGCTCCCCATGATAAACCCCCCCACCGAGGGGCAAATACTCACCAAGAGGGGACCAGCAGCACCCTGCTGGGGAAGGGATGTTCCGGCTTGTCCGCTTTCAAGAGATGACATCCCCTCCTTAATAGGCCAGTGCATATGGGTAAATAACAAAGTTGTAATCCGCCACCCCTAAATATCAACCGATTGAGGTCAAACTTTGCATACGATGGTTTCTTGCATAGATGCACCATTACACCAAAGTAAGAAGAAAAATTCAAACTTTTTATTTTTATTGGCACCTTAATGTACAGGGAGGTCCCGAAGATACGAGCAGTTAGGTTCCACCTGGCATACTCGTAAAGCGAAATCTCGTATAACGAAACACATAACTAATGGTAAAATATAGGTTTGGTTCCAGGACCCCAGCAATAAAAAAAAAAATAAAAAAAAAAAAAAAAACTTTTTCAAGCTAAAATAAACTATAGCAAACACAACAAACACACAGCGTCTATATTACCCATCCTGTACTACCTATTCTGTAGAAAAAGCATTCTGAAAGAGAAAATAGCACACAAAATAACATAACTGCACATTAATTAAGCATAAAACATGCATAACACTCACAAGTGGTAATTTTGTGTGGGGAGACAGGAAGCTGGCACGTAGCCAGCTGAGAGTCCCTGTTTTCTCTCTCCGAGGCTCGAGAGAAAACAGGGGTGACTGCGTTTGCAGGGATGACTGGGTTAGAGTTATTCCTCCTCCCCTTGATCACTTGGGGAAGAGGAAAGATCCTCTGTGCTGCCGCGTGATACAATAGACTCAAGAGGGTAGGGTAGGTAAGGGACAAGGGAGGGGTGCGCAGACCTCTTCCACTGCCCACAAACTCGTCTCTGCACATCTGAATCATTGTACATCTTCCAGGGATGTGAATTTTTGTAGGCCACATTGTCGTACCGAGCCACCAGAATTATCATATTTTCAGATTGATAATTATCGTACAACCTTAAGCCCCCTGCACACATTCCATAATCGAACCACGAAAGCGCCAACAATGCAGTGCGCAGCGCTGTCATGGTCCTGGTTATGGGACCATTGTGACCGATCGTGACGCTCGTGACGCGCTCGGCCGAGGCCACAAAAAGTTAGTGCATGCATTAAAAAATCGGGAAGCTCCCCGATTTTCGTACCCAACGCAGCGGTATCGTAAGTCTATCGTGACGCTATCGTTATCTATGTAGCAGCTTCGTGACACTATCGTGATTGTCGTATGTTTATCATGACGATAAGAAACCGTTACGCGCTACTTCATTCCTGCCTTCCCCCCCTTTTTTTGCAACCCCTTTCCGCCTTCCCCCCCCTTTCTCATTCACCTCCACCCACCCCCGACTCCACTCCCCCTACTCCCACCACCACGTGATAACACTCCCCCCTCGACTACCTTCCCCCTACTCCCACCACCACATGGTGACACTCCCCCCTCGACTACCTTCCCCCTACTCCCACCACCACGTGATGACACTCCCCCAGTGACTCCCTACCCACTACTCCCATCAGCACGTGGTAACACCCCCACCCCCACCAACACCACGCCTTCTCCTTCCCCCCCCTCCCCCGTTTCCCCACCAACACCCCATTCTTTATTACAAACCCCCTCCCCCGTTTCCCCCCATTCCCCATCAGCAACACATCCCTGTTTCTCCCTCTTTCATCTCTATAGTCCCCCTTCCTTCTCCATCACCATGGCAACCCCCACCCACGTGTGGGGCTAGCTCTTGACGCTATCGTGGTACGTTCATGGCACGGTCATGGCACTCTCGTGGTTATCGTAGCTCTATCGTGACGACAAAATGACCGTTTATTTTCCATTCGTGACATAGTCTTACAGCTGTCATGACTCCATCGTGACCATCTTACGACCGTCATGACACATACGTACAGGCAGCATGACATTGTTGTGAGGCTATCGTGGTCTGCGTTTTTCGTGGTTAAATTTCACGATAGCGTCAATAATCAAATTGGTGGCGCTATCGTGGCTCGATTATGGAATGTGTGAAGGGAGCTTTAGGTAAAATCATAATAGTCAGTAAATGACTTTATAATTTTAGTAAATAACTTGTAATTTACTTTAGTAAATAACTTGGTAATTTTACTCATCCCAGTTTGAATGTCGTAGCATTGGTTTTTCGATCTCGTATATTGAAAATAGACCCTAATTTACACATCTCGTATCATCGGATTCTCGTATATCGAATGCTCGTATAACGGGACCTCCCTGTATTAGGATTAAGTGATGTGTATTTTAGCGGTTAGATACAGGGTTTTGCTTCCACCGTCTCGGGAGGAAAGTTTGGTAGTTTAAGGATAGACACATAAGGTTGACACAATTCTTATTCTAACATCAGTTTAGTTTTCACTTGTACCATTGTTTTAATACCTTATCAAGTGAGATACTTGCATTATTAGATAGGTTTCCTTTGTTTTAGTAGTAAGATGGGCCGTTGAACGCCCTAAGTTTTCAAAATAGCTGGCCGAGCGGGCGCGGCGTATATAAGCAGTGTGTTGACCCCGCTCGCCCTCACTCCAGTTTGACCCGTGTGCAGGGCACAACCTTTGCTCCCTAAGCTGTATTTGAGATAAGACGGCATGGTTGCCAGGAGGTTAATTATGGTATGGTGCGTGGAAGGGAAGGTTACCTTACAAGGGCATATGTAAGGTAAGTTATGCGTGTGTTTCGTTATCTCTCTCTAGCCAACAGTAGGTCATTTGTTATGTGTTTTGGTGCTCCACGTGGGGGTTTCGTGGATGGGTTGCTGTTGGGAGAATGGTAGTCGGAGATAGATTTCTAGGTGTGTGATTTCAGCTGATAGCATTTTTAGTGAATGTTTCTTTACATTGGTTACAGTGTTCTGGTCTGAGCTTCGCCGCCAGATTTTCTACTTTCATTTCTGTTGTGAAAGGCAGGTAGCTACATTAATTTTTGTGTGTCAGCCAGATATCATTTTGCCGTGTGTTTATTTTCATTTAGTATTTCTAGTTTTATTTTGTTTGTTTTTAGTGAGTTTAATTTGTAGTAAACTTACTAGACTGTGATCGTGTGAGTGTGTACATCCATATTATTTTTTATTTTTATCCATACTGTGTTTTATGGTCAAAATCAAGGTAACTAAGTTTAAGTAATAAAGTGTTAACGTATATTCTGTTCTGTTGTGTTTTTATTTCTTCTTATTTACTTTTGTGTTCAGTTCTTTTATTTGTGTATTTTATTTATTGCTTAAATTAATTACTTCATTAGTTTACTGTATTTTTTTTTTTTTTTTTTTTTTAAATACTCTTCGAACCTGGTTTTCAATATTTTATTAAACGTTCATTAACTTAGTCTTGACTGAAAGGGGGAGATCGTGACAATATACATTATAAAAATAACAGTACATAATTAGATTGCCTTCCACTCAGGCCAGACATATATCTCGCTGTTCTACATGCCAGATGTAAGTAATAGCACAAAGGTCTAAAATAATGCTTACATAAATGGTGCACAGCTTTGGAAAAATATAACATATGGTCTACAATAAAATATCATTTAATATTAAATTAAATACCATAAAAAAGGGTACCGTAGTTTACGGCTTATAAAGGGTGATTCACACTGGCGTTTTTTTGGCATTTTATCAACCGAGAAGGCAGTCTGGGTCTGGGGCTGGTGTCATGATCGCAATAGGTTTTAAAAAAAAAATCACACACCGATCGCTCGGTCTTTTATCGACCGACTTGCCGAGAATTTCGAGCGCCAAATTCAAATAAACGCAGAGGCCAGCACCACCTCTCCCAAATCACCCCAATTATTGGTATAATTTCGGTATTGGGCACTAAAAACTAACAAATTTAACTTACATCATCGTGCAGATCTTTTCATCCTTAATTTGAATCCAAATTTCCCATGCCAATGGCGATACATATAATACCGAAAATTTTCCATTTTAGTTACCGTAGCCATAAATGGTTGTTAGTTTAAATCAGATTATGTTAGGTTAGACGTGGGGTTTGATTTAGTAGATGATATCAAGGAAAAAATTAAACTAGCAATACTACTTCATAATAGGTAAAGTGCGCGAAAACTTATCTATGGCGTGCCAAATACACACAAGCCAGCCACTAGCCCCCTATAGCCCCTAGCGTGACGTGACCCCTGACCCTGCTGCCTGAGACCCTCACTGCCCCTGGGAACAACAACAAGCTCGAGCACGAGCTTGACAGACGACCTATAAAGCGATAATAAAAGCAGAAAAGGTCACAAGAAGAAGAAGAAGATTTGTCGACCGAAACTAATTGCGTGTGTGAACGTAATCTCCGCACTAGCCCGCAAGAGACCGACTTCTCGGTCGATAAAAAATGCCGAAAAAACGCCAGTGAGAATCACCCTTAAGACGCTGCATCATGGAAAACGCACCCTTATTTTGGAAGGAAATTTCTATAAAAAAAAAAATAATAATAAAAAAAACTTGTCCGATAGTCATTTTCTCACAATACAAGAACACACTCGCTATTCTATCTTCATTCAGCACTGCTCATCAGCCATTTTTATTTTCTAGCTTGTATGCAATAGTATAAGTAAATCGTCATGTTGGCTGGCTGAACATCTACACGCAGGTTGGACGGCAGGACTGAAAACAAACCCGACCGTGGCGGTGTGCAGGTGCGTGCCTGGCGTGCCGATCAGCTGAGTCTGGCTTTGTCGTCCTGAGTGTAAACACCTCTCACGTCCTCCCGTGCCTCACTACGTTGCCTGCCTGCCTCCTGTCTATCTCCTGCCTCCTGTGCCTCACCATGTATTGTTTGAGTTTTCCTGTATATGTGTAGTATTTGTGATGGCTGCATGTACAGTACAGGGGGGTCCCGTTATACGAGCATTCGGTATACGAAAATCCGATGATACGAGATGTGTAAATTAGGGTCTACTTTCAATATACGAGATCGAAAATCCAATGATACGACATTCAAACTGGGGTGAGTAAAATTAAGTTCAAAATGCTCGCCCTACCACTCCCGGGCTGGACAAAGGGGGATTTGGTTGACTCCAGTGAGGTCACCCCTAGCAAGCCCTGACCTGAAGGGTAATTAAGCATATGGCGCGGCCTGACATTTAGGGGTAATTAGCAGGTGTGCGGCTCCAACCTTGGGACCGCAGTCAGGTCACCCCTAGCAAGGCGTGACCTGAAGGGTAATTAAGCATATGGCGTGGCATGACATTTAGGGGTAATTAGTAGGTGTTCCGCCCCAACCTTGGGACTGCAGTCAGGTCACCCCTAGCAAGGCGTGACCTGAAGGGTAATTAAGCATATGGCGTGGCATGACATTTAGGGGTAATTAGCAGGTGTTCCGCCCCAACCTTGGGACCGCAGTCAGGACACCCCTAGCAAGGTGTGACCTGAAGGGTAATTAAGCATATGGCGCAGCCTGACCTTTAGGGGTAATTAACCAGGTGTGCGACCCCAACCTTGGGACCGCTACACTACCTTCTCTTGTATCACGCGGGGTCCCCTACAGTACAACGTCTTTTTTGCTTGTTATGCATGTTTTATGTTTAATTAATGTGCAGTTATATTATTTTGTGTGCTGTTTTCTCTTTCAGAATGTTTTTTCTACAGAATAGGTAGTACAGTGTGGGTAATATAGACGCTGTGTGCTTGTTGTGTTTGATATAGTTTATTTTAGCTTGAAAAACATGTCTTTTTTTAAATTGATGGGGTCCTGGAACCAAACCTATATTTTACCATTAGTTATGTGTTTCGTTATACGAGATGCGGTGGACGCCAGCCACTGCCAGCAGGGTGGGCAGGTCACAGGTGGCGATGTTCAGGGTGAGGAGTTGAGAGCGTAGCACTACATGGTGGGAGTGGAAGCGCGGACACTGCAGCAGAAAGTGTTCAATAGTTTCAGAGACGTTCCTGCACCAGGGGCAGTGGGGGTCAGGGGACTGATGGAGGCGGTGCAGGTGAACCGTGAGTGTCGTGTGCCCAAATGTAAACAATACGACCGCTGAGCATGCTGCCACCTGGCGGGAGGCCAGCCACCGCCAGCAGGGTGGGCAGGTCAAAGGTGGCGACGTTCAGGGTGAGGAGTTGAGAGCGTAGCACTACATGGTGGGAGTGGAAGCGCGGACACTGCAGCAGAAAGTGTTCAATAGTTTCAGACGTTCCTGCACCAGGGGCAGTGGGGGTCAGGGGACTGACGGAGGCGGTGCAGGTGAACCGTGAGTGTCTTGTGCCCAAATGTAAATAATACGACCGCTGAGCATGCATCCAGCTGGCGGGAGGCACAGACACTGACCAGGGGTGACAGGAGACGCTCGGATCACCGGACAACTTTGTCAATTTACGGACTGGCCCAGGCATTTGTCCGGAACTCTGACATATCCCCGGTTCTCGGATTTTGTGCGGCAAATCCAATATCCGGGAAATGGAGGTCCGAGAAAACGAGGTTTGTGTGTACTTGTAATAGATAAGTACTGAGGTTACATCATATAAGAGGCTGAATTGAATAGCTACTTAAGCTAACCTTCTACAACATTCGTCTTGGAAGACGCACGAGTGTTTTTCAGGGTTTTAGGGAAAAAAGTGCGTCTTATAAGCCGTAAAATGTGGTATTTAATTTTGCTAACAACGGGCTGTCCCCTGGTTTGCCCATCAGTTACGAAAATGTTTCTAATGATGGGAGTTTCACTCGAGCCCGATAGTGAGGACAAGCTCGTTTGTATTTACATAGTTGTATTTTACAGGGCCTGAGCTACACTCGTTTGATCCCGTCTCCATATCTACATTTTTCTTCTCTTTATTTTGCTTCCTTAGTGCTTATTGTTGGCCGAAGCCACCACCTTGGGAGGCGGGATACATCCCCTGGCTAACACTAAAGTTATTAGCGTTAACCTGTCCACCCATTCACTGCTGGGTGGACAGGGGGTCAGTTTTTAAGGAGACCGCCCATCTTTCTCCGCTCCGCCCGCAGATCGAACCCGGGATTTCTCGGTTGTGAGCCGAGCGTGCTAACCACTACACTACCTTGTGAGTCTGAGAATGTTAATTGATTGCTTTCCTCGACCACTGTTGTTACGTAGATGGGATAGACTTGTTATTCCACCATCAAACCAGCAAGCAAGGATACAATAGGGTCCCGCATAAAACGTGTTCGCATAGAACGTTTCCCCTATAAAACGAACGGCCTAAAATATTTAAAAAAAAAAAAAAAATCTTCTTTTTTTTAATAAATAAAATTCCAAATATTTTGTTAGGAACAAAATATAGAACGATTCCGCCATCAAAGTAGGGCAAATCCGAGGAGTTCTCATATAGAGCGCCGAAATATCGTACAGAACGTCAGGTGATGTGACGTAGATACGCATTGTGACGTCACTGTCGTCTGAGTCGCTTGGCTTTTTTCGCCAAGCCAAGTTTTTTTTGCCTCATAAGAACATAAGAAAATAAGGAAGCTACAAGAGGACGTGAGACCTACACGAGGTAGTTCCTGTAACGTAGGGTAGTTCCTGCCTCAGTGACGAACCCACACATAAGGCGGCGAATTTTGGTGAGCAAGCCGCCATTAGAAGGCTTGCGGCAGCTTGCGTCTTATGTTAACTCGAGGCATTTTTCGTAAGTCGGCTTGCCCAGCTGGCACAAGCCGTGGCAAGGGTGAGTGAGGAGGGGCATGGCGGCGGCGTGTCGCCACGGAGATGGGGTGAGGGCGGCATGAGGTGGGGAACGGCGGTAGCGACCACGCAATTCTCATCCATTATTACCAAAAAAAACATTCTTGTGAAGGATATATGCTGTGATCCATTCACAATATCGTCAGTTATCGTAATTTATTGATGGCTTTCATTCGAAGGTACACTTTCGTCGTTGTGGTTTGGTGTCATCGTCGATGTGGTTGTGTTGACAAGTTATCAGCTGTGAGCGGGTAAGCCTCGACCAGTTCTGGCAAGACACACAAGCGAGTCAAGCCAGGTTTATGGCAACTTGCTCACCAAAATACGCTCCTGACGAAAACCAGAGGGTAAACGAACGTAGGCAGACCCTCATGACTCGGTACATTTGCCCTGCCAGCGCACCACAGCCTGCCTCTGCCAACGAGCAACAGCCTGGCCCATCAAACAAACCCCAGCCTGGCCCTTCACATGAACCCCTGCCCAGCCTGTCAGAGTTTGAGGGGTTTATGATGGACGTGGCAGAAATGTAAGGCCAACGCTCACTCGCCACACTCCGAACTCTGGGTCACACTGTGTCGTCATCCAGTGATGAATGAGTGACCTCCAGGATGCCTCGGAACCCCTCGCCCCCGGTACATAATCCCTATTAGATTCAAGGTAAGCAACAATATGCCTAATTAATCATTTCTATGCATAACTTATCATTTATATATGTTTTGATATGCATGGGTGTGAATGAGTATAAATGTACGGGTACGGGCGGGAGGACCGATCGACCAATATCAATTTTTCCCATAGGTTACGGGTTTCACATAGAGCGAATTCAGATAGAACGACCTCGTTTATCGCCCAATTTCTCGTTTTATGTGGGACCCTAGTGTATTTTGATGGTTTCCCCGCTAATAATGTCACCTCCGTTCGTCCCCACGACTCATCTTCCAAACCTGTGTTTTGGAACGGGACTTGGTAACAATGTTTGCCCATCGGGAACTACCCGATGGTGTGGACGTGCCTTTATAGAGTACGGGTAATATCAGAGAGGACGTGCCTTTATAGAGTACGGGTAATATCAGAGAGGACGTGCCTTTATAGAGTACGGGTAATATCAGAGAGGACGTGCCCTTATAGAGTACGGGTAATATCAGAGAGGACGTGCCTTTATAGAGTACGGGTAATATCAGAGAGGACGTGCCCTTATAGAGTACGGGTAATATCAGAGAGGACGTGCCTTTATAGAGTACGGGTAATATCAGAGAGGACGTGCCCTTATAGAGTACGGGTAATATCAGAGAGGACGTGCCTTTATAGAGTACGGGTAATATCAGAGAGGAAAGAAAAAAATAATTTAACAAGGTTCTGCGAAGAAGGCACACAATTACTTTACTCCTTCCCAACCCTATGTTGCTTTAGTTTGATTGTTTCTCTGAAAGCCTACATACATCGATTGTGGAGTGGTTGGTTACTGAAGTAAAAAGTTGTGCTGAGATAGATGTGTGTGAGAGGGACAGAATGTTAGTTATAGTGGCAGCCGAGGCGTCACATTTCACCTCATTCTTCTGCTTCCTTATCTTTACTTTAGATGTTTTCTCATTTTGTTTTCTTCTAGAAATCTTCCTTTGATGTCTTCCCCATGCTTTTGAAGTGTTAAAATGCAAAGAAAAAAGAAAAGGTGGCAGTAAACATGACAACACTACCGCAGTATTGGTTTGTGTATACTCTAACCTCACATTTCATGAAAGCTGCTGTCCAACATGTCAGGATCTAATTTACCCCTAGTAGTCCGGTGGCCAAACCCCATATTTAGGCCAAACCTTTGAATTTGTGGTGCATAATTGTTCTTTGCGGATTTTGATAGCCTGAAACTTCTAGTTTTGGAATCTGTCGGGTGCAACTTTTGCATCCTTGAGCATTTTGCAAAAATGACAACTGAAGATAGGAATGGGAATCACTGTTTGGGGCTGAAAATTTGAGGTAGGGGTAATAATAAACAGGCATAGATCACACATGTACAGACCTTTGACAATGTTTTTACTACCAAAATGTTCTTATTGATTAGCTTTATCACCTCAAACAAATGATATATGAATTTCGTCAACAATAAGGTCATAGGAGGTCAAAAGGTCACAATTTTTGGCGTGAAAATGAAATTCGACGAGCTGACTTTGGCCTTTTCCTTTTACTGATACATATTTACATGCTGCCGCATCATAAATGTGAACATGGGTAAGCCAAAAAAAACAGCAGCAATTTTGTTTTAGTATCGAATTGTTGTTTGTCTGTTGTTTCTATCAATTAGTGTTGCTATTTAGTGATATACTGTGCAAGGCAACGGTCATTTTCAAGGCTTACACTGGGGTGCTTTTAGTCATTTTGTTATCTTATGTAGTTTTCTATTTAGGGGCTTCTATTTTGTATGAAATGAGAATTATAAATTTTGGAATCTTTATTAAGGACAGGACGGCTGTGCGTGAAAGGCTGAAGTTGTGCATTCATCCACTAAAGCCTGATAAACATCCTCAGGGACTTGTCAACATTGTAACCGGAAGGATTAATCCAGAGACAGTGAATGTGGAAAATGCCCGGACCATTGGAATCCAGCAAAGACAAGCGTTTGAATCAAGTTGGCCAGAAGGATTCCACAAGCCGATTGTAAACCGAGTCAAAAACATGGTCGGAAATCAAGCAGAGAGAGCACATACCACTGATAAAAAGGGACAGATGGACTGTGAACTAATCTTCTCAAGGTTGATGATATTAATACAGTATCGAGACATTGATGTAAATTCAGTCATGGGATATGAGCTGGCACCTCTTCCAACGTCGCTCTTTGATGGCACAAAGGACCAACCTGAAATGAGAATAGCTAAAGCCAAAGCTACGCTCAAGAAGACTCTCCAAGTGGAACATTCCTCCAGGACATTCACAAGCCACACAGATGCAATATATATATATATAGATGGATGTGCAGCAATGTGGATAGTTCACTGGCCAACGAAGGGAGTCGTCAATGATTATGTGAATGCCTTTGTTGATTATGTGCTTTCCAAGATGACCGTTTCGAGCAACGGATTTGTAGTGTTTGACAAATATCACAAGAAAAGCATCAAGAGCAGCACAAGGGCTGCACGATCTGCTGGAGTGCAGCATTGCAAGGAACATGTCATTACGCTGACAACGCCAATTCCCTCCCGAGATGTTGTTCTCAATGTGGCACACAACAAGGAGCAGCTCATTACGATGATCACTGAGGAACTTCTAGATAGAACGCAAGGACTCCGGTTACCAAACAGACTTGTTGTCACAGGGAAAGCTGATACTCCTGTTGAAGTCTGGCAAGGTGTACGAGTGGAGAGATCAGATTTGCAAACTAACCATGAGGAAGCAGACGTCATCATTCCACACCAGGTTGTCCAGTTTGTTTCTAACACCAGAAAGACTATTAAAGTAATCTCAGATGACACAGACGTGTTTGTATTGCTTGTACATTACTACCACTACTGTCAACTCTCTGCATGCCTTGTCATGGAACCGACTTCTCCTGAAAGGACTTCAGTGAACATTGGAGACACTGTAATAAAACACCAGGCTATTGTCCAACAGCTGCTGGCAGTACATGTGTTGACAGGATGCGACACAGTTGGTTGCTATTTTGGAATTGGAAAAATCAAAGCAGTAAAAGTCCTAAAGGCAGGATATAAACTGGACAGAATAGGACAACCTGAAGCCCAACACGAGACAATAATTTGAGAAGCAACCCAGTTTATTGCAGCATGCAATGGAGAGAAAGTTAGACCAAACGACAGCATGTCAGATATCCGATACAGACATTGGATCTCCAGCATGGGCAGAAAAAGTGCTGCGTCAGTTCACCAACTGAAGACTCTTCCTCCTACAAGTGAAGCGTTTGTCGAGAACGTGAAAAGGGCACATTTTCAAGCATGCATTTGGAGGTCGGCACTGACTGGCGAGGCACCAGATATGGACCCTCTGGAGAACGGCTGGGTATCTGATGACGATTTTGGTGTATTAATGCCAGTGACCCTCCCACCACAAACGCAAATTGCTCCAGCAGCTGTTATGAAGCTGATCCAATGTGGCTGCTCAAGCGAAACACCATGCTCAACTGAGAGGTGTGGATGTGTGGCTGGTCAGATGTCCTGTTTTTCTTTTTGTCACTGTCGAGCAGAAATAAGAACATGTCGGAATCGCTGGACATTGCTGAAACAACGGATAGAGGATGCCAATGACTCGGATGAAGATGAAAGTAATGATGAGGATGACAGTGATGACTGATGTGTTTGATTATATGAGTTTCCTCATTGGACGCTACTGTAATAGATCGTCTCTAAGACACTTGTGTATTTTGTTATGTTCTAGTGGGAATAGATTAGCTTAATCCCTTGGATTCATGAAATTCTGTGGATATAAAGCTGATTATTCTCTGTAAATATGTTAATGTATACGCTACCCATTTTTGCGGCCATCTTAGATTGGGTATTCAGAAATATTGTTATTGTACTTTTCCCAGTCTAATTGGATGGTTTAATCTTATTTTTTGTTATGTATTATTAGTTTAACAGACCGTCTATTTTTCAGACCGTATAAATAAAAGTGTCTATTGTAATTTCATTGGTGTTATTGAATTCCTTGACCACAAAAACCCATGATTAGACACCAAAATGACTGTTGTAAGTCAAATATTAAGGAAGTTATCAATATATAACCATTACTACGTTGGTGTATTATGTATATTAGCCGCCATCTTGAATTTTTCAAAATGCTCAAGGGTGCCATAATTTCACCCGACGGATTCTTATTAATGGCACACTCAGTGATCAAAATCCGCAGAGAACAATTATGCACCTCAAATTCCAAGGTTCCCCCCTGACTGCTGGACTATAGTAGGTTACCAGTTAGTTTCCATACACTAGCAAGCACTATATAAGTGAGTATTTTGGAATAGTTTTAGAGGAAAAAACATTCTAGCATACTAGCAGTGGTGTGATGCGTCATTGACTGGTGGTGGGAGATGCACAACACGAAAAAATACATAGAATGTCATCATTATATATATATATATATATATATATTTTTTTTAATACTCACCACATAATTATTGATCCCTTTAAAGTAGGCATATAGGCTCTGACTTGATAGATATTGATCTTGAAGAACTTACTTTATCACCGTGTTCTTCATAATTCATAATTCCTCTACGAAAATAACTTCCTCAAATTCTTTTCCTGTCCTTTAATTACACAGGTGGGATTTTTGTTGCCTTCTTTTTGTTTACCCTTGCCTGATGCCTTATGATGTGAACCAAATAAAATCTCCAATGGTGTAGTGGTTAGCAGGCTCAGCTCACAACAAAAGTCTGTCAGGTCCGAGAAGACATGGATTTGAATCCTTGGTCGGGTGAAAACAATTTAGGCTTGTCTCCTTTCAAGCTATTGACCCTGTTCTACTAACAGAGAATAGGTATGCAATGTAAGCCTACTAGTAGTCACCTCGTATTTCTGGCAAGAGCTGAGGATAGCAATCCTTCACTATTGTGAGGGTGAATGTGGAGTGTGTGAGTAGCAGCACCCTTGCCATAAAAAGCCACAAATGGTTTACACACCACACCCTGTAGGGATAAATGAGCATTAGATATAGAAAAAAACCCATTTTTCTACTTACTGGTAAAATAAAATTGGTGAGTGGGGGAAGACGAGAGTCATACTTGTCTATCCATTCCTCCAGCTCCGTGATGTGCCGAGGATTGAACGTGAGCCTCCTCATCACTCGAGCTTCTCTTTCAGGGTCATCTGACATCACATCAGCCTTGTTTAAAATCATGGAGGAAACAATGTGCAAAAACTTGTAAATGATATCAATTACATGCTGGGAGATGATTATGGTCTTAATAGGTAGGTTACATGGCAGGTCAAAAAATGTCTCATCAATCTGCTTTGCTTCAAAATCCTTACTATGGCAACCCTGAAGCATAGTACTTACTGTGCTCAGGTTACAATGGAGGGTCCAGGATTTATTTAATCTACAATGGAAAAGTTTCCCCTCATCTCTTACAGACTAGGGAAAAAATAGACAAAAAGATACAAACAAAATTGGATAAGGTCAACCCCAGTGGTCCATCATGAGTAGGTGGCTAGCAAACGCTCCTACCTAGATTGTGTGTGTGTGTTGTATTTACCTAGTTGTATTTACCTAGTTTGTAACATACAGGAAAAGAGCTATGCTCGTATTGTCCCGTCTCCAAATCTACTATTATCCAGTTTGGGCCTTTGAAGCCCCTGAATACTTCTTGCATTAATCATTTTTGGGCATCAAGGTTGTTCCAGGTTTCTATGCTTCTATATGGGAAGCTGTATTTTTTTATATCTCTCTTGCATGTTGTCCTTTTCAATTTCTTTCCCCAATGACCTCTTGTACTTCGGGTCGTCCCACACAAAAGATCTCCTCTACCCAATTTTTCAAGACCCATTGATGCTCTATACACTGCTATAAATCTCCCCTTTCTCTTCTTTCCTAAAGGGGTTGGGAGTTTAGTCTTGAAAGTCTTTTTCATATGGTAAATCTCTCAGCTTGGAGCCATTTTTGTGGCTGCTTTTTGCATTCTCTCAATCTTCCTTATATCCTTCTTTTTAATGTGGTGACCAAATCACGGGCCCCGCATATTCCAACCTTGGTCGAATCAAAGATTTATCAATTTCTTGATCATCTCTTTATCCAGATATTTGAATGCCATTTTTTATTCCTCAGCAACTGATATGTATCTCCTGTGATCTTGTTTATATGCTTCTCTGGTGAAAAATTGTCCGTAATCCTACTCCCAGATCTTTTTTGACCTTTGTTTTGATTATCCATTCATTTCCCATCGAATACTTTCCTCTGTCTCTTTTTGCTACTGCCCATTTCCATCACTTTAACACTTTTTATCATTAAACTCCATTTCCCATAGTTGACTCCATCTGAAAATCTTATCTAGATCCTTTTGTCAATCTTCACAGCCCTCTTTACTTTCTACTTTTCTTAGTAATTTTAGCATCATCAGCGAATAAAATCATATAACTATTTACTCCTTCTGTCATATCATTTACATAGACCCAAGAACATCACTGGGGCCAATACTGATCCTGAGGAACCCCACTTACCCACACCGCACCCATTCTGACTTCTGATCTTTTATTACTGTTCTCATCTCTCTGTTCCCTCAAAAAGTCTTCCATCCACTTCAGCAAAACCACCCTTCAATCCTCCTACATGTTCTAGCTTCCAGAGCAGTCTCTTATGAGGTACCTTGTCAAATGCCTTCTTTAGTTCCAAGTACACACAAACCTCGTTTTTCCCGGACATCGGATTTGCCGGACAAAATCCGAGGTCCGGGGATATGTCAATGTCTCGTTTTTTTTTCTTCCGGCGGTCCGAGCATCTCCTGTCACCCCTGGTCAGTGCCCCGCGCCTCCCGCCAGGTGGCAGCATGCTCAGCGGTCGTATTGGGTTAACATTTGGCACACGACACTCAGGGTTCACCTGCACTGCCTCCGTTGTCCCCTGACCCCCACTGCCCCTGGTGAAAGGAACGTCTTTTGAGACTATTGAACACTTTTCTGCTGCCTCCTCCCAAAGGTGCAGGCATGCTCAGCGGTCGTATTGTTTAACATTTTGGGCACACGACACTCATGGTTCACCTGCACAGCCTCCGTTAGTCCCCCTGACCCCCCACTGCCCCTGGTGCGGAACGTCTCTTGAGACTATTGAAAACTTTTCTGCTGCCTCCCGCCAGGTGGCAGCATGCTCAGCGGACGTAAAAGTCCGCGGCGGGGTAGTTGATTTTTTGCGGTTGCCGGACAGTAAATCTAGAGTAGGATAAACGTCTGGGGGTGGGTAATGGCATCGGACTGTTGCGATTCCCCCGGACTTTTGCAGTTCCGGACCAGTGCTCCCCCCTTTTTAGTCCCGGGAAAACTAGGTTTGTGTGTATATGCAATCGACCCACCCCTCTCTTCCTGTGTCACATCGATCCCTCTCGAGTAAAAGCTTAATAATTCTTTTGTACTGACATTCCTCCTCTAAATCCAAAACTGGCCACCTGCGGGGGGTGTTTGTCGCTTCCAAATATTTCAACCTCTGTCCTTCACAATTTTTTCACACATTTTTGCCACTACACTTGTTAATGATACTGGCCTGAAATTTAGTGGTTCTTCTTTGTCTCCTCCTTTGTGAATTGGCACAATATTTGCTCTTTTCCAATCAAGCGGGACTCTGCTCTCCTGAATGAACTCTCAATTACACTATGTAATTTTCCTGCTAGTTGTGTTACTGCACTCTTTCATTATCCATTCGACACTCCATCTGGACCCGGGGCTTTTCTCACATCTTGACTTTTCCCTTAGCCTTTTTGCTTCTATTACCCTCTACTTTTTTGTTTTCCATTATATTTTTCTTTGGCTATTATTGTTTTAAGTTCACTTTCTCTTGTAAAAACAGTCTGTAAGCACTTATTCATCACCTCAGCCTGTTGTAATGCATCTTCATACACTATGCCTTCTACCTTCAGCTTATCTATTCCTTCCTTGTTTTTTCCCTTTTTCCATTAATATATCTATAGAAAAGTTTCAGTTTCGTTCTTACATTTTTCTAATATATTCCTCTCATAGTTACTTTCTTCTTCTCTTCGGATTCTTACATATTCATTTCTAGTTGTTTTGTCTTCTCCCAAAAGGGTTTTATACCTCCTTTTTTCCTCCAACTATTCCATGTTTTATCTCTTTCTAGTCTTGCTAATTCACATATTCTGTTAAACCATTCATTTTTTTTCTTTTCTCTGATAACTATCCTTGGAACATAACTATTTATTCCTTCGGTGTAAATTCGGATGAACTCATCCCATTTTTTCTGGGTACTCCTTGCTGCATGGAAATTACTCCAGTCTGTCTCTCCGAAGAAGTTTCTTAATCCGTCAAAGTCTGCTTTTCCATAATTTTATCTTCCTTTCTGGGGTTCTTCTCTTCTCCCCTTTTTTGCTATCATTTATTTCAAATTCAATAAATACATGGTCCCCTTTTTCCCAAATGGGGGATTGATAATTTACTTTACTATTACTTCAGTTCTTTCGTCAATGTAGGTCTAGTCTTGATGGTTCTTCGCTACCTCTGAATCTTGTGTTCTCTTTATCCACTGAGTCATGATGTTATTCATTACCAAATCCAACAATATACCACCCCACGAGTCTTCTCCTTCAGTATACCATTCTTCCCAGCAAACTTCTTTGCAGTTAAAATCTCCCATCAAAATTATGTTCTCACAATTTTCCATTGTATTCTTTAAACATTTGCTTGTGTCTCTTTCATGTCTCCATACTCTTCCTCCCCCAGGAATTTGTCTTAGGTGGAACGTATACATTACTAAGTCTCTTATTCTTCCTTTTTCATCACCAACTCTAACCTTTAACACTCTGCCATTCCTTCTCCTTTTTCCACATTCCCCACTACCACAAACCTTCCTTGTTAACACCATTACACCACCTCCCTTTTTCTGTCTCTGTTTCGCCTCCATACATTATATTGACCCTCCCCAACTGGCAATCCTCAGAATCACTCAGCTTCGTTCTACTAAACCCAATATGTCTGGTTTCTTGGCTCTCAGGTAATCGTTTACCCTTTTGATAATGTTGACACTAGCCCATTTATATTTGTGTACGATACCTGCCATCCTTTTTCATTTTCCTTTGAGCTGTCTTCTCTTACTCTTTCTCTTTTAGATACCACTTTTTCAGTTTTTGGTCTAAAACTCTCCAATAGAATTTCTGTTTTCCTCTTCCGTTCTCAATTCGTTTTTGCTTTGGCTTCTTTAAACGTACATTCAGACTGGCTCTTTTTTCCTCATTCATATCTTTTCTTATCCATTTTTCTCATTTCTTCTGTCTTGCCAGTTTCCATGCCTTAGACAATATATCTTCTGCTGTATTTTGTGACCTAAACTTAACTTTCAAGGGGCGGGCCCCTTCCTCTTCATATTTGCCTAAACCCATGTATTTCTTCTATTTCTTCTTCTATCTCCGTATTTTCTTCTACTACTTTAAATATTTCTTTTGACACTTTTTTTCTTCCTCTTTCTTAAGTTTTTCTTGGGCAGCACTTTTTCCTTCAACCCAAAAAAGATGACACATTTCTTTTTGTCCGCCGTATCTCTTACTAAATTTTCCTTTTGTTTGATTACTTTTTTCTACTTCTTGGTCAGATTTTTCTTTTCATGTTCTTGATCTTCTATTATCTGACGTAAACTTTCATGGTCCTTTTCTTTTCTATTTCCATGTCTTTCTTTCTCTTTCATTTCCTCTTGTGTCGTTTTCCCATTTCTTATGTACTGCATTCATTTCTGCGGGGCATTTTTCACTACCTTTTTCATCGTCTGTTTTCCATTTAATTCGTCCACTCTATTTTTTTAAAAAGTATTATCCTTTTTCCAGTTTGAACCTTTCTTTTCCATCTTATTAATTTGTCCATTAGATCATGTACCACACTTTTCCCGCTTACGACTCTCCCCTGGTTCATTTTCAGCCTTAATATGTCTTTTTCCTTGGTATCAAAAACCCTCGAACGGTGTCTTGGCGGGAGTTTCCATCCTTGTTTACGTTTTTCACTTCCTATTTTTTCATTTTTTTTAGGCTAATCATATGGAGACGGGACTATTAAGCTTCATAGCTCTCACCTGTAGATACTCAAGGTCTTTCTGAGTCCTCTGCGTCGTTGTTTGGCCACAGCAGCCAGTCACAATAGCCAGTTGTGTTGGGAGCCTTCTGAGCACGTCTGATACCATCAACTCTCTTAGCATGTCCTCATTCATAGAGACAAAAGCCATTATAATGTTCGTTAGGAGTTTATATGAAGCACCAACAATTTCGTGAATATTGTTTCTCTACTCTTGAATGATTATTCCAAGGTCCTTCTTTTCACTTGCTTTGGTCATTGTCTTGCATCTCATTTTGTAATTCCATCTTACCCTCTTTGCACTCCTATCAATCGCTGATATTTTCCTATTTTTTGCATTACATTCCATTTTCCACTCCTGACTTCATTCATATATCTTATCTAAATCTTCCTGTAGCAGCCTGCGTTCCTCCTCCTATTCCACCTTCATAATATATAGATCATTTACAAATAAGCTCATATAACTTTAAGCCAACCACCATGTCATTATTGTAACTCAGGAACATATTGGGTGCCAAAACCAAGCCTCGTGATATTCCACTTATCACATTTCTCCACTCTGATACACAGTCTTTTATTGTCAATTCTCATCTATCTCCCTTTTAGGAAGTTTGTGTGTCAACCTAATCGTAATCTAGACCAAAACTTAGTGTCCAATCATCATGGCTTCAGTTCAACCTGATCTCATGAATGTTCCTAGCTTGGACCATCTCTCTCTCTCTAATCAATCCAAAATATCACTCCCTTTTGTTTGAGAAGATAAATTCCTTTGCTATTTTAGGAATCTTAGCACAGCCACTCATCTAATAATCCAATCCCTGAATTGTGGTGTAGAAGGCTCTCTCACATTTTGCAAGTTTAGAATTGACAATTTGTCATTTACAAAATGAGTGAATGGCATTGCAGTTAAGTAATAACAACAGGCACACAAATTAACAAAAGATAGCCTGGAATAGAAGGGTAGAACGGGCTATAAGATGATGCATATTAATATGGCTGAACTTCCTTGTTTAAACTTAAATCCCTGGGATGATAAGATCATGAATGTGGAGTGTACAACAGTGTTAACCTCTTAAGACTTATCCTGTCTTGATTAGAGCAAATAGTTTCCATCAATTCCAGTATGAAGTTGTATCTTACTAAAAAATTTATACATAAAACCTTGGGATAAATTCACAAAGTACCTGAGAGATCTTGGTTCCGTGGAGTTGCTAAAAGGCTGGAAATATCTTGAAGAATACATTGGATTCTCTCCAGCTGGTCAACATATTCATGCTTCTTCTCTTCAGCATATGCCTTTACCAATCTGAAAATGCAAATTTTCATCCATCATTCATCTATTACTAATCTGTTCCCCAGAGAGAGCAGGCTCTATATGCAAGAGATTATCATAGACACATGGCCATTTCCTGAACTGCCAATACCATCAAATCTATCCTAAGGTTGTCAAGGGTACCATCATTGCCAGTGTATGGGAAACATCTTTGCATACGATGCACTTTTTTTTCATCAAATTATTATTATTTTTTTTTTTTTTTCATACATAAACTTAATTAATGCCTGTTTCCTCCCATCAGGGTGTAACATGTAGACCATTTCTGACCCTTCACGGCAGGGTACACACCACACATATTAACACACTGAACATCTACCCTTACTGGAGTGAAGGATTGCCACCCTCAGCTCCTGCTATGATTTAGAGGTCTTGGGTTGCATCCTGTACCTATTCTCTGCTAGGTGGACAGGGGATATAGCATAAAAGGAGACAAGCCCATATTGCCTCCACCCACCCAGAGATTCAAACCTACATCCTCTTGGATCTCAAGGACCTCTCTGGTGTCAGCCAAGGATGCTTACCACTACACCACCACCACGCTAAACCCATATTTTACAATGATATTTTGTGGCAAAAAGGTTTTAGCATATTTCATCATATATATATATATATATATATATGGAAAGATATTTTAGCTTATAAAGTATCAGCTGATTTATTGTTCTTATTTATCTAAAAAAAAAAAATTGGGGGGGGGAGCATAAATAGTATTGAAACATTTATAAAGTGAAGGTAGAACATGATAATAGTAATGACAAGCCCATAATTATTATAGCAGTGACCTCCCAGGTGCAAAGGTGGCATTTGTGGAAGTAATTGAGCTTCAACATAAGTATATTTGCACTGTGATACGTAATACAGTTGCATATGACGCAAAGCAAGTTATTTATTAATTTGAAAGTAAAAAAAAAGTGTTTCTTGTATGCCAGCAAATATGGTAGCTGGTGTAAATTGTGGTCTCAGATAACACGAGTGATGGAGCAACAATTAATGATTCACTTCCATGTCTGTGGACTGTGGAGACAGGAGTTTGAAGAAAACTTTGCTATAAAGTTGGAAGGAGGAGAGGGAGACTGGCACCATTTACAGGAAAGCATACTGAGAGCTGGAGAAGAGGTGTGTGGCCTAACATCTGGAAGAACAGGTAGAGAAAGGGAGACTTGGTGGTGGGATGAAGAGGTGCAACAGAAAATTAAGGAGAAGAGAATCGCATTCAAACAGTGGCAACGATCAAGATGTGAGGTGGATAAAAGAATGTATAGAGAAAAGACGAATGATGCTAAGAGGCAAGTGGCAATAGCAAAGAATCAAGCATTGGAGGAATGGAGTCAGAACTTGAACACAGCAGAAGGAAGGCAGATGATATTCAGAGTAGCTAAGCAGATGAGAAAAGACAAGGATGTACAAGAAGCAAATTATGTAAAGGACGAAAATGGAGAAATCAAGGTGGTGGAGAAGGAGGTGAGAGAATATTTTGAGAGACTGCTGAATGTAGAAAATAACAATGAGCTGGAGGAGGTTGAAATGGTGGAAGGTCCAGTGAAAAATATAATAGCAAAAGAGGTAGTAAGAGCATTGAAATGGATGAAAGATGGAAAGGCAGCAGGTCCATTGGGTGTAAGCAGTGATGTGCTGAAACTAGCAGGAAGGACAGGTATCAGAAAACTAACTGGAATTTTTGGAAAGATTATGAGGGAGGAGAAAGGTCCAGAAGAATGGAAGGATAGTTTTACTTTACTGTAATGCATAAAATCACCAGAACCGCTTAGCCAAGTAGGTTAACCTTATTGGCTCAGTGGGCTAACGCGCCATGTTGTTAGAGTGCAAAATCTGGTGATGGTGTGGGTTCGACTCCCGCCCAGGATATTAACCCTTTCACGCATGAAAAGTTTAAAAAGTTTTTCCGTCCACTGCAACATCCGTCTTATGCTCCCTAAGGGGCCCCGCGAAATGGCCAGACTGTGTGGCGAATTATTTTTTTATGTTATCAATTTCACCAACGTGTATTCTTTTTTCCTGGCATTATTATATATCATTGGTTTTGCAAGAGATTATTCTGCCTTATGAAAGAAAAAAATAACAAGAAATGCAAATAAATAGCGGAATTTACTGACTCCGAAAAAATATGGAGTAAAGAGAAATAAGAAAAACGTTCACCACTTCGTAGCTCGAAACTTCCTGAGTCAACTTTTTATGGTTTATATGCCAATACAAGCGGATTTTTATGAGGATTCAAACGCTACCATTATAATTTTCATATGGCCATTATGGCCAGCTCGGGACACGTTTTAAAGGGACGACAATCCGCACGCACAGGCTGCCTGCTGAGTGGAAACTGACACACAAACCCTTATAATTTCACATCCACTCACACGAGTCGACAATTATTTTATTTTATAGGTCTAGGTTGGATCTTTGACGCAGAAAATTTTGACGCAATTCTGATAAATACTTTAATTTTGGCGAATTTTTTACTTTTTTGACGCAATTCGCGTCAAAAGCTCAGATTGCAGACAGGCCCGTTTTGACACAATCGCGTCACCGCGTGTGAAAGGGTTAAGAGAAAGGAATGATTAGTTTCCCAAAGTGATTACCACCCTGAGTCAGATTGTCCATTGGAAGGACATGTTGACGGGATTTCATAAGGGATAATTGTGGGTTCAGGGCAGTGTATCGCTCTGTCGGTCTATCCCCCTATGGAGCATTACATTAGTTCCCTGTCCCAGCCTTCCATGACCAGTGAGAGCTCCTATTCATGAGATGGATAGAGATAGTTGGAAGCGTATCATCAGCCGTCTAACCTCATACACTATTATGGGAAAAGCTGACGTTAAACAGAAAGAAGAAGTACTGGGGACTTTGTTTTTATACATAACTAAAGGCATGTGCTACATACCTACACTACTCATACATACAAGCCCATTCCAAAACATAAGGGCATAAAGAATCAATGGATGCCTCCACCTTGGAACAAAAAATATTTAGACCCAAGGTAAAGACACTAATCCTGCACTAATGTCTAATATATGGCAGGTCAAAGTGAGATGCCTTAGCCTGAAATCACGATCATGTAGATTGGAGAGAAATACGTACATGAAACTGTTCAAACTTCAATGGATGCAATTTTGTATTTTATCGGCCATTAAGCTTTAAAGAAAAAAATAGTAAGATCACAAACAACAAAACAATCTGTGTACAATCAATGCATTAATAGAATTGGTAAGAAGTAAAGTAAAGAATATAAAATACGAATCATTTCCCTTGTGAATGAAATTTCCCAATACGTATCAACTTCAATGACAACACTTATTTCAGCTATATATTATGTCCACCAATAATCTCCAGCAACTCTGAATAATTCTGAAGAAATCTTTGTCAAATTCCAAGATGTAGTATGAAATAAACAAATTATGCTCCTTAACTAGTACAAACATAAACAGAAGACATACATACCCTAAATGGGATGACAGTTCATCTGTTGTCCCAAGTGCATTGAAGAAATGAACATCTTTTGGAAGACGCTCACCGGAAAAGAGGGAGGTTACACCTTTATCTCCTGTTCTAGTGTATATTTTCATCCCCCGACTGTAAACATAAACCAATGGGCTCAATGAATATGGTACATAAGTTATGACTAATGTTAGACTATATGTAAAACAATCACATATGAATAAAAATTATTTTCAATACATTCACTGCATAACCCACAGTGAATACTACATACTGTATATGCAACACTTTTTTACCATTCAATTCTGTACATCTACAGGACTACTTTCTCCAATCTCCTTATATGTCAAATCTTCAATACTTAAAAACATCTTTGTGGCCGTTCTTTGTATTCTCTTAATCTACCTGATATCATAATAGCGTATTCTAATCTAGGGTGGATCATGGCCATTAGCATTCTTAACAAGTCCTCATCCATGAAGACCAAAGCTGTTAAATATTCACTGGGTGTTTATATGTTGCACCAATCATTCAATTCAAATTCAAATTCAAATTCAGAGACGTTTATTGCCATCAGAAAAAAAATATGCGTTTATATTATACACACAAACCTCATTTTCCCGGACTAATAGGGGGGAGCACTGGTCCGGGAACCGCAAACGTCCGGGAATCGCAAAAGTCCTAGGCCATTACCCACCCCCGGACGTTTATCCTACTCAAGTATTTACTGTCCGGCAGCCGCCAATATCAACTACCCCTCCGCAGACTTTTACGTCACTTTATTGTTGTTTTTAGGGCTGCGAGGATCCCTTGGGGAGCACTTTGAGCCCTGGTGATGTCCTATGATGCTATCACAGGCATTGTAGTTGACCTGTCTTCCTCAGGAAAGCACAGGTGATGCGGATGACAGCGTGTTGCCGGGAGGGGTGGACGCCAGCCCCGCAAGCAGGGTGGGCAGGTCACAACTTGCGACGTTCAGGGTGAGAAGTTGAGAATGTGGCACTACATGGTGGGAGTGGAAGCGCTGACACTGCAGCAGAAAGTGTGCAATAGTCTCAGAGACATTCCTGCACCAGGGGCAGTGGGGGTCGGGGGACTAACGGAGGCGGTGCAGGTGAACCGTGAGTGTCTTGTGCCCAAATGTAAACAATACGACCGCTGACCATGCTGCCACCTGGGTAGACGCCCGCTGCCGCCGCCAGCAGGGTGGGCTGGTCAAAGTGGCGACGTTCAGGGTGAGGAGTTGAGAACTTGAGAGTGTAGCACTACATGGTGGGAGTGGAAGCGAGGACACTGCAACAGAAAGTGTTCAATAGTCTCAAGAGACGTTCCTGCACCAGGGGCAGTGGGGGTCAGGGGACTGACGGAGGCGGTGCAGGTGAACCGTGAGTGTTTCTTGTGCCCAAATGTAAACAATATGACCGCTGACCATGCTGCCTCCTGGCTGGAGGCGCGGACACTGACCAGGGGTGACAGGAAATGCTCGGACCGCCGGACAACTTTGTCGATTTACAGACTGGACCAGGCATTTGTCCGGGACTCTGACATATCCCCGGACTTCGGATTTTGTCCGGCAAATCCGATATCCGGGAAATGGAGGTCCGGGAAAACGAGGGTTGTGTGTACAGGAAAATACCTTTTATCCGGATACCCAACAACCGGAATAACCCAATAACCGGAATTTGTGGCAGGTAAGTAAATAGTATTAAAAAATAAAAAAGTAACGAAATATTTAACTTTTAATTTTGCCGCCGTAGACGTGAGCGCCACCTATCGCCACCTGTTTATTCCCGCCATAATGCGCCATGCGCTATGATAATTCAGTGTTTATCAGTCCGTGGGCAAGGTCAGTGCTACCCGACGACCGGAGTGGTATTTTGAGTCATCCCACATACCACCCAACACACACACACACCCACACATACCACCCAACACACCCACCCACACATACCACCCGTGTATGTGGTGTATGTGTGTGTGTTGGGTGTATGTGTGGTGTGTGTGTTGGGTGTATGTGTGGTGTGTGTGTTGGGTGGTATGTGTGGTGTGTGTGTTGGGTGGTATGTGTGGTGTGTGTGTTGGGTGTATGTGTGGGTGTGTGTGTTGGGTGGTATGTGTGTGTGTGTGTTGGGTGGTATGTGTGGGTGTGTGTGTTGGGTGGTATGTGTGTGTGTGTGTGTGTTGGGTGGTATGTGTGGGTGTGTGTGTTGGGTGGTATGTGTGTGTGTGTGTGTTGGGTGGTATGTGTGGGTGTGTGTGTTGGGTGGTATGTGTGTGTGTGTGTGTTGGGTGGTATGTGTGGGTGTGTGTGTTGGGTGGTATGTGTGTGTGTGTGTGTTGGGTGGTATGTGTGGGTGTGTGTGTTGGGTGGTATGTGTGTGTGTGTGTTGTGTGTGGGTGGTTTGGTTGTGGGTGTGTGTGTTGGGTGGTATGTGTGTGTGTGTGTGTTGGGTGGTATGTGTGGGTGTGTGTTGTGTTTGGGGTGGTTTGTGTGGGTGTGTGTGTTGGGTGGTATGTGTGGGTGTGTGTCATACAATACAAACAATCATACAATATTATGTTTATTTTTAGTAAATGCATCTTTCGTAAGTATACTTACCCATTAACCGGCTACCCGGAAGTCCGGATATATATGGATAAAAGGTATTTTCCTGTACATAGAAGTCTTTTAACCTGGCTGGGCCCGGGTAGCATTTTTACAGATCCCTTTAACTATAAATAGTTTATATATTTTTTGTCATTAGCCTTAGCATTGGTGACATCTTTGTAAAAAGTACAAAACATGATTATTATGTATTAACTACGTGTACAGGATATAAATAAATTATGCAAATAGTAGAAAATATCATACAAGCAATTTAGAGCAATGGACACTCATACTTACATATTCACGCAGAAACACTAACTCATACCCTCATACCTTCACATAATACATATGAATTATGTACATGATTATATATAAACATCTATATACATATATCCCACTTAGGTGTTCTCGCATACACACTTTTGAACGAAACTTCAACATCGATATAAACATATTGAAGTGAACGCCCCCCTTTACCTTCGCTATCCTCAGCTAGGCTCCTCTACACCTGCTCCGGGCTGCTCCCTTGAGATGCAGGGAAGCAGGCAGGTGCTAAACACAGAGGGGGGACGCGTGGTACGTAAACAGGGCTCGTGCTAGGAATTGAGGACTTACCAGGCTGGGTTCCCCTTCTCTAGCTGTTCACACACTCAGAGGGGAAGGGTTTAGGCAAACACAAGGGGTCCTTTCACGGTGTTATATTGAAGTAACACACAGTACAAGTTTCAAGGTCACTCACTACAAATCTACAACTCCTAGACACTGCAATACACGCCAACAACCCCCCGACCTCTTCCTCTTCCTCGGCCGTCGTAGGGAACGCTCCAACAGTCACAACCCCAGTATCTCTCACAGGCACACCACAGTGGCCGCCTCGTCCAGGCGCCACAACCCACCGTGGCCACCACAGGCCAGGCGTCGCTACACTACCACTCAACATTACCTCCTCGCAGGCACAACCTTGCGACTATACCTGCTCGCAGGCACAACCTTGCGACTATCCACTGTGGCCGCCTCGTCCGGCGCCACAACCCACAGGGGCAATTCCTCTCCCAGGAAGTCCCCTGTGCCTCCCTACGTGCCAGGAGTCGTCTCTCCACTCCACTGGCCACAGTAGATCCCCTTCGTCAGCGACTGTCTCGCCGGCAGCCCGCTCGACCCACCGCGACACACCACAGTGCCACCCACAGGCACTACACCACTGTGGCCGCCTCGTCCGGCGCCACACAGTGCCACGGGAGACGTCATGTCACCTTACCTCACACCGGCACAACACACAGCTGGAACAGTCCAGCTGTCACCTCCACAGGTGCCTCAAACCACAGGGAATTTTCTCTACCCTTGGCTCGCCTGACCCTGAGGTAATTACGGCCCAAGCGAGTCTCCAAACTCCCCTGGGCACTGCATTTCCCCCTCTCTGTTCCCTGCTCCCGGCGAGCGGTGTCTCCTCTGTCTACGTTTTTCTTCTCTACAGGGCTCCCACACAAACACACGGCTTCCCCCCGAACTTGAGCTCGAGTTGTCCAGGAGCGCGTTCGTAACAATATATTAAATTTTGTAGCTAGTACTAACTTAATAAGTAGTGTTTTGTTTTTATTTTGAACGTGTCTTTGTTTTGTATGATCTTCAAGTTGTCAGGTAGGTCATTGAAGAGAATACATCCATAATAAGTGATAAACCTTTTTTGTAATTCTGTGTGGGGAAATATTGGTCTAAGGTTGTGTCTGTTTCTGGTATTAATATTGTGTATTTATAATGCTGTATTTAATTTAATGAAGTTTTGCCCGTAAAACTGATTATGTATTAGCTTAAAACATTCTAACTTGTATATATCTTGGATTTTAAGAATTTCTAAGTTTCTAAATAAAATAGATGTATGTTCATAATGACCTACATAACTTATTGTGCATACAATTCATTTTTGCAGAAGAACTAGTGTATTGATAGCTGTTTGTGTAGCCCTCCCCCAGACAACATTACAATTGTGTAAATATGGGTAAAACAAGGTGTAGTATACAAGCAATAAGGTGTCACGGGTTAATTGATGCTTTATTTTATATAGTATTCCTGATGATTTTGATAGTTTACTGCTTATAGTATTGACATGGTCTCTCCAGGTAAGTTTGTCATCAATACCGATTAGGGTACGCCGTATAACAAAAATTCTTTTTCTCAACTTTGGCATGCCAATTTCCTATGTAAAATGGAATTCTAAGATGATTTTATCTAATTCCATTTTTGCATTTGAGCAATTCTTACTATGCAAAATCGCACTTTTATATTGCACCCTTATCGAATAATGCTTAAATGAGTACGCAGTGTCCGGTTGGTCCTGTGTATTGCATCATGCACCAATATGAGTTCCAAATGACTAGCGTGGTAAGCTCTTTCTGATCAGTTGGTTCATCAGGCACTACATAACAGTGTCACAGCCTCTACGTTGGCCTAGAACGTGTCCATCATGTCCTTCTTAGACCTGAAGCAGGGCATGGTCTCCCGGTGGTGGGCCCGAGCCCGGATGAACCCGTCTCTGGCCTGCTGCCCCACCACTGCTGCCGCAGCATCTGTCACCTGCTTCACGACTCTTTCGGTGCTCTGAGTGTGGATAGAGAACTCCGGAACCTCGTACGGCTTGACCAGGATCTCCTGGATCTGATCCCCGGACAGTGAACAGGTGAATGCCGGCTCGTGCACCTGGCCAGGCTGCCAGCTGATCAGTGTCTGCAAGCTGGTGGCTGACAAGTTCAGCTTGGGTGTGATGCGAGGTCTTACACTGGTGTCCCCATACTCCTCGCCAGCCCTCGGCTTCAAAATCTGGGTCACGGCGAACCTGCGGTCATCCTCACTCTGACTCGCCATCAGCGAGAGGAGGACACATTCTGAGTGTGCGAACCATGCTCCTGTCCGCACGTAGAAGGTCACAGCTGTTTGGACCTTCTTAGGCTGCGACCTCATCACTCTGAGCTGCGTGAGGATGTGCTTGGGGCCGTCCTCTAGTCTGTGGTGAACCTTGATGTCGTAGTAGAGTTTGAAGTACACCTGCAGGCAGTACTTGACTAGGATTTCCAGGGTGTTCAGTTCTTTGCCAGTCAGTCCATGCTTTCTGGTCCACGTACACGAGCGACTGGGCTGTGGTGAGCCATCTGTAGTGGGACACCTTGCCACACTCGATCTCCTGCAGCTCGGACGGGAAAACGCCCCTCTTCACAGCCTGGACCAGCTGGTAGGAGACCTGCTGGTCAGTAGACATGTTGACCAGGATATACTCCGGTATCTCCATGAGATCTTCACCGCCTGGCACTCCTCTGAACTCTGCGTTGTACTGCATCTCATTCATGCTGGACAGCAGACTGCACACTGGACCCGTGTCAGATGAGGTAGGCCCGTCGATGCTGGTGATAAGGTGGCGCAGGGGCAACTCGTTTGTGTGCAACACGCATATACTCCAGAAGAGCTTGTGTCCCAGCATCTTCTCCAAATGGGCGTGAGTACCACCCTTCCACCCCGTGTTGGCCCTAGTTGAGTCACCTTGCAGTACGATCAGTGAGTCGGTGGAGTCGTATGTCACCAGCAGATCATAGAGAGCCTGAGCCACCTTGAACGCAGGCTTCTCAGGGGGCACCGGGTCCTCTGGTACAAAGTGCCAAAGGTGCCTTCCAGATGGCTCCTCTGTCGCTGACTCATGCTCCTCCCTGATCAACCTTGGGTGCAGTTTCCCATAGCTGTCGGGCACCATCGCCCTGGTCTTGTCCTTCCTCCCATCGTAACCCAATCCAACTATTTTGGTACCCTGGTTAGGGTACGCCGTATAACAAAAATTCTTTTTCTCAACTTTGGCATGCCAATTTCCTATGTAAAATGGAATTCTAAGACGATGTTATTTATTTCCATTATTGCATTTGAGCAATTCTTACTATGCAAAATCGCACTTTAAGCTATGTTCTGCATATAAATATAAAAGTCCATTTTTGCATTTGAAAAAAGTGCTCAAACCAAAAAGTTGAAGAGGACAAACCACCCTTAAAATTCAATTTTACATAAGAAAACACCCTGCCAAATTCGAAATAATCTATATTTCACTTTTCATTGGACCTACGGTGTACCCTAATACTGATACCTAGATATTTAATTGAGTTAGCCCTTTCTATTTTTTCTATCAATATGTTTCTCTATTGATAAGTTGCCTTAAATTATTATTCCAAGGTCCTTCTCTTCACTGCTTCGGTAATTGTCTTACTTCCATTTTTTTTACTTCATTTTATCGTCTTTGTATTCTTATCAATCTCCAATATTTAGCACTTCATTTCCATCAAATTCCCTTCTCCATTTCTGAGTTCATTCTTATCCAATTCTTCCTGGATGTCTACAATCCTCATTTACCACCTCCATAATCTTTACATCATCTCCAATTAATCAATCAATCAATTTTGGGGGGCACATGCTGGGGGGCGCGTTGCCTCGCCCACCCTACGACGCCACCACGCGCGAGTCCCCGTGCAGGCTCCCTTCCCATACCAAGCAACTCTCGATTGGAAACATCAACTTGCCCCAGCCACGAGCCTTGTGGGCACCCCCTTGACCTCCTCCATGCCAGATTGTCTCTTACAGATACACTACGTGCCAAAATATTGTTCGCCACTTCATAACAGAGCGCTGCCATAAGGAAATTCTGAAAATGTACTCTATGGCAGCCTAGTGACTTTCGAGAGAGATATCCTGCATATGCCAACTCGTTTAAAGTATGGACAGTCCATCAAGACCGTTGAGGAATGTTCAGATGCCACTTGTCAGTTATAGACTAAGCATTTTAAAAAGGATCGCCTCACTTCCCATGAATAATTTGAAAAGACGCGCGCTGGTATAACTCTCATTATCTCTATAATGGGTGGCAAGAAAGACCAAACAAAGGAGCAAATTAAAGTTATTGTAACTCTACACAAGGCAGAGAGGCCATGGAAGAAATATCAAGGATTGTGGGTGTTACGAGGAGATGTGTGCAGAAGTGGGTGAGAGTTTCATGAAAGGTGGCGGGGTGGCGACACTGGAACATATGAAGAGGCCAGGGTGAGGATGCAAAACATCAGCAAGCACACTAATGTCATGAAACGTCAAGTGGATGCCCATCCTCAAATAAGAGCAAGAGAATTATTGCGATATGACTTTTGCATCCTCGCCCTGGCCTCTTCTTATGTTCCGGTGTTGCCACCCCGCCACCTTTCACTTAACTCTCATCCACTTCTGTGCACACATCTCGTAACGCCCACAATCCTTGATATTTCTTTTCTGATAATCCTTGGCCCCGGCACCGGTGGCCCTCAGACCCACTGACCCACCCGGACACAGCCCAGTGTGCCCTGTGGCCACTGCGCCCCTGGCCCGGTCATCCTCCTTCAGATTCAATAGCTTAAAGAGGGGAGAGAGGGAAGAGACGCCAGGTTCACGGAGAGGCTCAGGAGACACGCTACGAGCATAAACTTCTCTCACAATCATACCATACAGCTGTGCTACAGAGGGCTGGTCTGGCCGGGACTCGGACCCTCCAGCCCACCGGGACATAGCCCGGTGTGCCCTATCGCCAATCCGCCCCTGATTGGGAATATTTAGAGGTACCGCGAAACATTGCATTCGCGAACCAAGACTCCACGAAACTTGGTGCACCACTGTAGCTGGTTTTCTTTTCAAGTTAACGAGAAATTTTCTCATACTTTAAGAGGTAAAAATCTCACATCTTATCAATAACAGATGACTATATCTTTCAAATCTTTTAAGCCAATTTTCTGTCAACTTTTTACGGGTTTGGAAACACATTTACCGTAGTAAAATATTTCTTATTCCTATGTTTTTTTGAAAGGTAGAAGACATGTATGATAAACAAACCATTTTTTTGTTTTTGTTTTTGAGAATTGCATAGGTAATCATCAAAAAGGGTAACAACCAAGATGGTTTGTATGCATTTGTAAAAGGTTCACCTAAAAACCACTACCACTTCAATGTAGTAACTGGCATAGGTAGGCGTTATCGCGATAACGATATCGGGTTATCGGTTATCCGATAAATTTTTTTCCCGCGTTATCGATTCAGCAGTATCGCCGATACTTTTGGTTCCAAACTAGCGATAATCGATAATTATATTTTTTGGTTCCAGTTTAGCACAGGGGCGAGCCGCACGTGCCTTGGAGGCAGAAATAGGTAGGTCCGAGCTGGGAACCGAACAACGGTCTAAACCCAGCTAACTGTCTTGACGTCTTCTCAAAACGTTCGCTCAGCTTCAGTCTCTCACCAGCTGTCGGACGGGGAGGGGTTGCTCCTGCGCGCTCCCGGTTTTACGCGTTCTTTGATTTTTTTTCCCCCTATGTTCCCGTGCTTCTTCTGTTCTAATTTTTTGTGCTCGTGTATGACACTGGGGGTCATCACAGGTCAACCAAGTTCAAGGCTGCTCACATTGTGAAGGTGTGGCTGCAGGCCAAATGGACAGAGTCTGGCAGACCCAGCCTTCAACAGTGAGAAGGTGCTCATTGACCTCTTCTTGAGATACAACACGGCGATGCCGTCCACCGCCGCGGTGGAGCGCTTGTTCTCCCTTGGCAAGGACATCAACAGGGCCAAGAGGAGCTCCCTGTCTGATGAAAACTTCAATATGCTCATGTTTATGAAGGGGAACATGCTGCAGAACCTGGTCTAGACTGTGGCTGTGCAAGACATTTTTAGTTTAAACTTTCAAATGTAGTTATTTTACTTAAAAACAGTACTTTTCATTAGTGAAGAGACAGGATAAACATTGAATTTAGAAGATATTAGTGTGCAAAAGGTAAATGAAGGGTTTTCTAACAGTTTACTGATAGCATTTAAGATTTTTTATTTAAAATATCAATATCGTTATCGCTAGTACCGGAATTTTGGATTTATCGATTTATCGGTTATCGCTTTATCGGGCGATAAATTTATTGCCAGTTATCGAAATTATCGGTTATCGCCGATAAGGTTATCGTTATCGATTTATCGATTATCGTGATAAATTTTTTCGCTATCGCGCCCACCTATGGTAACTGGAAAGGTGGTGGCCAAGTGTTTAGCAACAAGTGGTGAGCTCGAGGTCGCGAGTTGAACTCCTGCCTGGGGCAACTCTTCCGGGAATTGTTAAGGCGTTGGCCGGATGGTTAGAATCTGGAAGTAGTGAGTTCAAGGTCCTGAGTTCAAGCCCCGCCAGGGGCAACTCTCTCTCCCATCGCTGAGTGGCCAAAGACTTCCCACATGCCGCCAATCAACCTAACCTTCGACTGTGAGTGCATCGGAGGGCACCAGGGGGCGGCATGAACCTCTAATCATCACAGGTATCACTCTTAAAATCCAGCCAGCACCACCATGGGTTAGGGTTAACCATCACAGCCTTCCAGTAGTAACATGCAGGGCCAACCACCTGAGCCCTCATGGAAGATAAAACCCTACAAACGGTAAAGACTCAAATGTAAAAAATAATAATAATATATACAAAATTATAAAATTAAATTACTGCTTATATAATTAAAGAGTGTATTTGTTTTTCCTTGGAGAGCATTCCCATGAATAACGTACTAACCTAATCAATGCTTCCAACGACAAACTAAATGGCAACTCACCCAGATGGTTTCCAAAGGATGTTAGAGTTCTGGTCCACTTCAAGTATTGTCATTTTGGCCACAGTTTGTTCCCATGCTTCGCCGAGCACTCTCATCAGAGGGAGGTATGTCCGTAGGGCCATGGTGTGCCTGTGTGCCTAGAATTGGTAATAATATTCATATAAAAAAAAAAAAAAATAGCTGTTAACAAAAACAAAAATATAACATATGCACATTCATACAAAACTCCCTATGGCTGCACTAACGACCTAGAACTGAGAATATTTCAACCATCTATCACCCTATTTGTGAACCTATTTATATCATCCTTTTTTTAACCTAAATTTCTCAAATTTTAACCAATTTTTCTTGTCCGATGCTGATTACTACCATAAGATTCTTGCCTACATCTCCTTTATTGTATCCCTTTAGCCACTTAAATACTTCAATCAGATTGCATCCTGCTCTAGCCTTCTCCAGGGAGAGTAAATTCAGATGCTTCAATCTCCGCTCCTAAGCAAAGTTACAAATCAATCAATCAATCATTGGGGGCATACACCGGGGGGCGCGTCGGACCAGACACCCATAGGAATTCTATAGGCGGTTTAATAAGGAAGATAATATGAATATGCTAATTAGGTCAATTATGCAAATTGCTCAGCATATGCAAATTAGCATCCTGCAGTTTCTGCATTCTTCGGATGTGTACATTGCATTTGAAGCATAAAACCTTACTGTACTCTACATTTCTAGGTTCACCAGCTGGCTAGTAGACTGATAGGCAAACTGGCACCTCTCAGTCCCTCTCTGTGAGACAGTCACAGAGGGTCGTCACAAGGCCTCAGTAGTGAGGGCGTAGAGGGAGAGGCCTGGTGTCGCTGCTCATCCATCTCTCAGCCTTCCACCATTCCTGCTCCCTCCAGACCATTTATTCAGCGAAGGATTGATCTATCTCATGCTCTCTACCTCCTCCACCACCATGCCGAGGATATATTTAGGCATAAAGTGGCTCAGAGAGAGAGAATGCTTACTGTAGTTCAGCAAACTGCCCATGCACGTCTGACAGCTAGTACCCACCAGCTAGTCCACCCTTTTGCAAAAGGGGGGACTAGATACCAGCTATGTCATATAACACTTCAAGAGTAATAGAAAGCTTGGCTGCGAGAGTAAACAAATAAACCAGCATCTGCTCAGACTCACCGAGCCTCGAGGTTTAAAGGGTGCGCGGCTTTTCAAACCGCGCGCCTTTAAACCTCGATACTGAAAAACTTGCTTTTTTCCAGTTTTTCTTTAATAACTTCGCCACTATTGTACCGAATTTAATAAACAATATATCATTGGACAGAGGAATGAAGATGTGATTTTCTGAGCTTTCTTTTTTTTCAATTTGGGTAAATAATTGCAAAAATTAGCAAATAGGCTACATTCACGAGAACCAAAAAAATAACAAAATTCTTAACACTTAAAAAGAATGAAATTCTAAATTCTTAGAAGATCAGACGTTTGGATGATTTGCAATGCATATTTTGTAATTTTGTCATCAGTGCAAGTCATTGGATAAGAACGTTATTAAGAGTTAAATTTCTTTACATTTTTTTTGCAGTTATGTATGGAGATCTGGGATCTGGGATTTGGATCTGAAAATGAGCTAGGATTATTTCAGCATTAGCATACTTTTGACAGAAAATATCATGACAATACACTGATAATTAAGAAATGGTGTGACACTCCCCTTAACCCCTTCACACCCAGATCTTTCCATTGCTATGTAAAATTGTCTGTTATTAGTCATAAAATTACGAAAAGTAACTTTATATACCAAATTAGCTAGTGGACAAGAATACTAAACAGGTCATTATCTATAAAATACTGCTTATATTCATTAAAATCGTCTAATGGTAACCAAATTACAATGGAAATTACGTTGTGGGCCTAAAGGGTTAAATGAAATATAGGTGAATTTCCAGAAAAACACCAAATTCACTTTGGTGGACGAAACTTCTGGTGAGTTTTGGTGAGTTTTGAATTAATCTGCTAACTATTTCTGTCACAAATCCTTAGGTTTTTTTTGGTAATAACGGTAACAACATACACACAAACCTCGATTTCCCGGATATCGGATTTGCCGGACAAAATCCGAGGTCCGGGGATATGTCAGTCTCGGGCAATTATTTTTTTTTTTTTTTTTTTTATTTTTTTTTTAACGTTGAAATGCCTGGTCCTGTTCTTAAATTGACCAAGTTGTCCGGCGGTCCAATTGTCCAATTCCCTGACAAGCGTCTCCTGTCACATTCGGTCAGTGTCCGCGCCTCCCGCCAGGTGGCAGCATGCTCAGCGGTCGTATCGTTTACATTTGGGCACACAACATTCACGGTTCACCTGCACAGCCTCCGTCAGCCACCTGACTCCCACTGCCCCTGGTGCAAGAATATTTCTGAGACTATTGAACACTTTCTGCTGCCTCCCGCCAGGTGGCAGCATGCTCAGCGGTCGTATTGTTTACATTTGGGCACACGACACTCACTGTTCACCTGCACAGCCTCCATTAGTCCCCTGACCCCCACTGCCCCTGGTGCAGGAACGTCTCTTGAGACTATTGAACACTTTCTGCTGCCTCCCGCCAGGTGGCTGCATGCTCAGCGGACGTAAAAGTCTGCGGCGGGGTAGTTGATATTGTCGGTTGCCGGACAGTAAATACTAGAGTAGGATAAACGTCCGGGGGTGGGTAATGGCATCGGACTATATATATATATATATATATATATATATATATATATATTTTACATGCGATTCCCGGACTTTTGCGGTTCCCGGACCAGTGCTCCCCCCTATTAGTCCGGGAAATCGAGGTTTGTGTGTACTTTGAAAGGTGAAAGATGGTGGTTGGGTCACTTCAGTGGCGGATTTAGGGGAGGGGCGAGTAGGCCATGGCCTAGGCCCCGCGCCTGTGAGGGCGCAACATTTGCTAATGTTGAAATTGTATTACAACTCTATCTCTGCATGTTTGTCACAAACTGCACTGGGAAGCGATCATTCTCCAAGATGAAACTAATCAAGAATGATCTAAGACACACCATGGGGCAGAACCGCTTGTCTTCACTCACCCTGTTGAGCATTGAGCATGAGAAATTAAGGGGGCTTGATTTTACTGATGTCATCAAACAGTTTGCAAGAAGGCTCGAAAAAATCTTTTTTGACTGAGAAATAGTTAAGTGTACCGTACAAATTGCGTGTAATAATTGTTGATTTTATGCCAAAAAGGGAATGTGCCAGACAAATTCCGTGCAATAAACAAAACCCACTCATTGACATGACATCTCATTTGCATGACAGTCAAGTGGTGATGAAGTCTCTTTAGTTAATGGTGTTTTTTAACTGTATTATTATAGTTATTTTTTGTTAATGGTGTATCATTATATTTATGGAACTCTTTAGTTAATGGTGCATTATTAGTTATTTTTTGTTAATGGTGTATTATTATAGTTCAGGATCTCATTAGTTAATGGTGCATTATTAAAGTTATTTTTTATTGTAAGGCTTCAAAAAACAAATGTGTAATGTTCAACTGTGATATGCTCATTTGGCTGATTATATCAATAACTTGAATATTGTTTAAAAGGTAAATTTATTTTAACGCTTCGCTTGCCCATTGATTTGAGAGCCCCGCCCCGTAAGGTCACCGAGCCTAGGGCCCCGCACAAGCTAAATCTGCCCCTGGGTCACTCTGTGACCCAACCACCATCTTCCACCACTTCCTCCGGGAAATCGCTCACTGCTTCCCACAACCTCAGTAGGGAAGAGGGTTAAGGTTAGGTTAGGTTTAATGAAAACTTTAAGGTTAAGTTAGGTTAGGTATACTTTGTGGTTAAGGATAGGTTAGGTTTCATTAAAACCTATAAGGTTAGGTTAAGGTTAGGTTAGGTGAATTACTATACTTTGTAGTTAAGGTTAGGTTAAGTTTAATGAAAACTTATAAGGTTAGGTCAAGGTTAGGTTTGGTATGCTTTGTTCTACTCAATCACTTCCCTGTTATCTGACACCCTGACTCATTTTTCCCGGCAAAGTTTTAGTGCTTTTTCTGGTGGAGATACAGTGTTTTTAATGGAATCGACAACCATAAAATTTGGTGATGATTTAAAAAAAAAAATTTAAACTAAGGGTTTCCGGAAAATAAAACAATCTCCATTAGAAAAAGCACATATTTTTGGCCAGGAAAAATTAGTCAGTCTCTGAAACTGAACGCGAAGTCCTCGTCCATTATTACCCCGCGCAGTCCTCGTCCATTTTTATCGATATCCAATCTATTTTCCCTAGATCTAGGGAATCTTTATAATACCTCTAACTCAAAAACTATGTGGTTGCGACGCATATTTTGTACCCCAGCCGGTTAATATTCCGCAGGAGTTGGCGGGCTCCACAGGCCTTACGTACAGCTTACTTGTTCTTGATTTTTTTCGGCTCAGTATATTGTGAAGTAGTTATTCACTGTCGGAAACCAAAAATATAACACTTATTTTTATAGGTATTATTACAGATGAACACGACAAAACTATTTTTTTCAGGTGAGTTTTGATGCGTTTTGAATTAATCTGCTAACCATTTCTGTTGCAAATCTTTTTTTTCTTTTAGTTAGGTAAAGGTTAGGTTAGGTTAGGTTAGGTATATAAATATTTTTTTTAGTTAAGTAAAGGTTAGATTAGATTAGGTTAGGTTAGGTTAGGTTAGGTTAGGTATAGGTTATGTTTAGGTCAAAGTTAGGTACGGTTCAATTTGTTTTTGTTTTTTGTCATTTTGTTGGGGAAAAAGAAAAAGAAAAAAAAAAAAAAAAGATTTGCGACAGAAACGTTTAGCAGATTAATTCAAAACACATCAAAACCGGTTATAATGGACGAGAACTTCGCGGTCATTTTCAGAGACACCGACTAATTTTTCCTGGCCTACAATAGGTGCTTTTTTCTAATGGAGATAGTAAAATTTTCCGGAAACCCATCTAAAAAATATATATATTTCATCACCGAATTTTATGCATGTTAAGGTTAGGTTGGGTTAGGTATACTTAGTGGTTAAGGTTAGGTAAGGTTTCATTAAAACCCAAAGGCTAGGTTTGGTATGGTCTATTCAATTACTTCCCTGTTATCCGAGACCCTGACTAATTTCTCCCGGCCAAGTTTTAGTGCTTTTTCAGGTAGAGATACAGTGTTTTTAATGGAAACAGCGACCATAAAATTCGGTGATGAATTTCTTTTATCTTTAATATGGGTTTCCGGAAAATAAAACTCTCCGGTTATAATGGCCGAGAGTTTCACGTTCGCTACAGACCTTATTACTCACGTTTTCTGTAATTTTTTTTGCTCAGTATACTGTACACTACTACTCTACTTGCGCTCAATATATAAAATGATGTATATATTGAAATTATCCTTTTGTTGTCTATAGCGCAGACAGACACACCCTCCTCCATTAAACTCTATTTCGACACTGACCCAGTCAGACCCACGGAGGCATGCGAGTGATGCGACCTAGGATATTTCTGGTGGATCAGAGATTTCACACCTCACGAGAGTAGCCAATCATAGCAGCTACAATTAGCCAATGACAAGTGCGCATTTTTTTTTCCTCAGCCAATCAGTCACACTAATATAATAGCCAATCAAAGGCTATTATATTTTTTGAGCGGCCAATCATAGGCTCTTAATTAAAACAAAGCTCCTAAATTTGTATCTATCCTTAAAAGTCAGTTGGCTTTTTGACATGGAGTGTGGAGGATGTTCAGTGACTGGGTCCGTATCATCAGTGACTCACCAACAATATTGAACGGCTCTGGAAAGACATTAAAGAGCTGGGTGCTCAGAGCTGGGTCTGCCACAGTCACCAAGACACCAAGTAGGTAAGAGTGTTAAGGTTAGGTTAGGTATACTTTGTGGTTAAGGTTAAGTTAGGTTTAATTTAAACTTATAAGGTTAGGTTAGGTATACTTTGTGGTTAAGGTTAGGTTAGGTTTCATTAAAACCTATAAGGTTAGGTTAGGTTTCATTAAGGGGAGAGTCCGCCGTGAATTAAAAATTACATCTACGGTCATGAATAATTTATATGTTGTGGATATTAGTCCCCTTGTTATCACATGAACATTTCAAGCTGATCAGATGAAAGGAAAAATGTAAAAAATTTAAGGAAACTATTTTTGTCGGTTTTTTATGAAATTTTGAATTGCATCTTCTCCGCCATTTTTGACCGATTTCCTTGTGACATGCGCATCTGATAATTCATTGTTATTCTAACAATTTGTTCTGATAATTTTTTGAAAATTGTTGTCGATTTTTTTTTTTTAATTGTTAAAGAAAAAAAAGAAAAAAATTTAAGGATAATTTTCCCATATATCAAAACTAAGACTTTAAAACAAAACAAAAATCAGAACAGATTTTTCTACAATATTTGATTTTGTGTGTCCTAAAGTTTCATGAAAATCGTGCCAAAAAATAAAAGCAGAGATGAATTTTATGTTCATTTTATACTAGTTTTGAGAAAAATGCGTTTGAAGTTTTGCTAAAGTTTCTGCGCTCCAGTAAAGGTACTATACTGTCAATGCTACTTTCATATGAATTTTATGGGATCAGTAATCACATATCAATGCATGCATAAAAGGATTTGCACCTTGTCCCCCCTTATAAAGGTATTAATTAATCGCTCAAAGGCGAGGGTGTCAGGGCGCGCCACGCCCCTCATTGTTGCAAGGTTCCATCAAAATTCACCAGGTGCATAGCTTTCGGTTGGAATTCCTTTATCTGTCTTCCTCTTCTTGTTTATTGTCTTCTTCGGTGTAATTCTTCTCTTTTCTCTCTTTTCTAGTCCTTTTTGGATGTATACATTTGTTCCAAAAAAGTTTGTGAACAGGTTGCACTTTTCATATCCAAAATTGTGTTCCAGAATTGTTACCTGGGTAACAAACTTCACCCTGAAGATTGCCGTTGTTTTTTGTTTTTAAAGGCTTAGTTTTGATATATGGGAAAATTATCCAAAAAAAAATTTAAATTTTATTTTTTTTACAAGTTTTGAAAGTTTAAATGCCCTTCGCTATGGGCATTTAAATTTATGTCCGGCTGAAAAAAATTCCACCATTCGAAAGCCAAAGGATAGGGTGTTGCCATAGACCATATAACTCAAATTCGTATATTAAAAAATTATTTTCATATTTTCACGGCGGACTCTCCCCTTACAACCTATAAGGTTAGGTTAGGTTACATTAAAGCCTATAAGACCCTGACTAATTTTTCCCGGACAAGTTTTAGTGCTTTTTCTGCTGGATTTTTTGTTTTTTTTGTTTTTAACTTTGGTTTTGCACAAAATAAAACTATCTCCATTACAAAAAGCACTTATTGTAGGCCAGGAAAAATTAGTTGGTGTCTCTGAAAACGACCGCGAAGTCCTCGTCCATTATTACCTCAAAACCTACCAGAAAGAAATAGTTTGTTGTTGTCGTGTTCATCTGGAAATTTACCAAAAAATTGGTTTCGTCCACCAAAGTGAATTCGGTGTTCATTTGGAATAATACCGAATATTTACCCCCCCCACCCCCGCCAAATATCCCGCATTCCCCCAGGTCCCCAAGCTTGTTTTGAGGGAGATGGGGGAGAATGGGCAAACACTAGAATAATACCCAAAACTTGTCATTGAAGGTTGTTCATCTCTAGGTACAAACTCACCGCCCTCCTCCATTCAACAATGGTAATGTATCATGTATTCAATGTAATGGTAATGTCAATAATTCAATAATGGTCGATGCTTACCGTAAATCAACACATCCGCTTCTACTGGTGTCAAAAAGTACACACAACACTTCTTCGTCTTCTTGTGACCTTAGCCGTTAGTATCGCTTCATAGGTCCTCTTCCACTTCGTCTCCTTCGTTAACAAAACTTGTTAACTCTTCACTAGAGATGACTTCCTCTGCCAAGGATCTATGTTGGGTTCATTGGGTCTGGCTGCCTGGGTCCATCCGGATTCCGGCTACTTGTTGATCTCGGCATCTGCTGCAAAGGCGCGCGATGCAAACTCTCGAATCTGTCTGAGGAAAACTTGCCTGTCGTTTTTACGTAATTCTTGAGAGATATATTTATCTCTCTCAAGAGACATATGCATGCCGCGCATTCCCTGTGCTATCGGGTGAAGCCCATGGCAGAAAGGTTATATCGGGTAAAGCGGGTATCACACGAGGCGTTTCGTCGGACTGTTTCGTCGAACCAAACTTGTATTTGGTTGGACCTGTTCGTCGAACACTGACAGCACATCTAGCACACGGTTGGGCCAACCGCTTCACCGAACAATAACAAACAAAGATGAAGCGATGACAGTGGGAGGCGACTCTTTGAGCTGCCTTGGTGGTGACAAGACGTATGTGCTTCGGCTCCTCCAACGCAATCCTACCATACCGCTTTCGCTGGCCACGACACTACACTACGTGGTATTGTGTGCCTGGTTTCTGCTGTGTGGGGCCTGTGCTTGCCTGTGCCCTAGACTCCCTGCTCCCGTGATCAATGCCGCTTGACGAGGACGTCCACATGGACACCATCTCAGTTGGCCCCAAGAGGTCCCGCTCGCCTTCCCCTTCATCTGGTGAGACCCTACAGACTGAAAAGTCATGCAAAACCACACGCTCCTACGCCACAATCACTGCCTCACCTCCTCCCCGCGTTGCTACACCCACTGCTTCTGCTCCCACTGCTTCTGCTCCTGCTTCCGCCTGCCCTTCTACTCAGCCTCCACGCCTCATCATTATCAGGTCAGCTGAGGGGCTCCGGTCCTTCATTAACCCTGGGAAGGTGTCCAGGGCAGTTTTTAACTCCATTTTTCAAAAGAAATTCGTGTCTAGCACTCTTGCCATCACCGGGGGGGGCAGAGGTATCAAGTTCGAGGTGGCCAACCTTGACAACCTTGCCCAGCCCCCAGAGTCTGTCACAATGCTGGGGGAGTGGTCCGTGAAGTGCTGGGTGGCATCGGACGACGACCCGACCTACATGTTCGGGAGAATTTTCCCTATCTCTCCCGAACTGACAAATGACGACATTCTAACTGGACTTACAGTACTTGACGACTCCCCTACCAAAATTGTAGACGCTATACGGCTCCCGGCTCACGCCCGGGACGACGGTCAGACGGAGGCTAACATGGCCATCAGAATTAAATTTCGGGGCCCCCTCCCGGACCGGGTCTCCCTTCAACATGCTGTTTACCGGGTCCGGCCCCACACCCTCCCTGTCCTCCGGTGTACCCGCTGCCTCCTTTTTGGCCACGGTAATGCCACCTGCAACATGAAGGTCCGTTGCAGTAATTGCAGCGGCTTGTCATTGGCAGAGAAGTGTGCCCGGCCGGTGTCCTGCCTTTTTGTGTGGTGACCACCGCCCCACCTATAAGCAGTGCCCGGCTTACACTCCCAGGCGGAGCGAAGTGCAACAGCTCCAGCCGATACTACCTACTCCCTGTCAGATATAAGGCGTCAGCTAGGGCATCCCCCTGGGACCTTCCGTCCCAGGGGGCCCCCATCACAAGAAGCTGCCTCACCTACTCGCCCCTTCCCTGCCTGCCTGCTCCAGGGCCTGCCCCTGCCGTCAGCCTCCCCTCCAAGCCTTGAGCCCCACAGTCACATATCGCAGATGGCTGCTGGTTGCGTCACCCCACCCGCCCACCCACTTGCCGTGGAATTTCCACCTTCCCCAAAACCCAAGACGCCGACCGTCCCCCGCACCTTACCCTACCGACCCATTAAACAAGGGAGGGTATGGTAAGTGTAAGGGTAATGGTAACGGGTATAACCCGCCTTCCTGCCGGAGGGGCCTTATAGGATTCTTGGAGGTTGTTTTTCAATCCTCCTACCCCCTTATTACCTGTCCCCACTCCGCCATGTTTCTTCCCTGCCTCCACAGCCTCAGCCCCCATGCCCAGCCGCCAGCAGCCCAGCACCACTGCCCTCCCTGGGAAGTGCCTAGCCTTGCGCCGCCTCCTCCGTCTCCAAGCCATCATGCTTCTGGCTTTGATGGCCATCCTTGCATGGAATTGCACCATAGCACTTATTTCTTTTAATCTCCTTCTTTCAGGTTCCCTGCCTTAGAGACGTGCTCATTCGATGCCTGCCAGGCCTCCTTACCTTCTTTATGTCCACTCACGCCGTGAGTGCCTTTACACAACTCCCCTCCCACTTCATCTTCTGAAGCCCGGTCTCTGATACCGAAACTTCCAGTCTTTAAAACCAACGCTCCTCATCATCACTAGTCCTCTAGTTGTTGGCGTCTGTGAGACGTGGCTGCACAGACGCCATTCTCCCCCTCCTTTTTCCCACTATCTTCCTACAGGATGGACGGGGGGACCGGCGGGGCAGGAGGCGGCCTGCTTCTGCTGGTCCCCGATCCCTCTCTTCTAGCCCTCTCACTATCACTCCTTTCCCCTTGAGTGGCCTGGATCCCTGGGGGTGACTGTTACCTTTGATTCAGGTCCCTCATATTCTTTTGATTTACAATCCATGTTTAATATAACCCTTCAGGAATTCACAGCACTTGTTCTCCATCACTTTCCTCCCCAGCTTTAATAATGGGTGACTTTAATGCCCCATGACCTCTGGGAACCCGGCCCTCCCCAGGAGACCGAAGAAAACCTCTCGGGCAGGTCCCTCTCGAGCTTTCTGGCGGACATTTTTTCTTTATCTCTCCTCCACTCCACCTGGCTCCCTACCAGGACTGATCCAGCTTCGGGAGCCCCCTCCTAACCTTGGACCTCTGCCTGGGTTATGGCCCCCTCCTCCTCACAACTGGTCACACTGGCCTTACATGGGGAGCGACCATCGTCTTGTTGTAATTTCCTCCTTCCCTTCAGTACCACCACCCCCTCTCCCCTGTCACGCAGAACCTCGTATGGTCTTCACCAAAGGAGACTGGGGGCTCTTTTCAATCAGAACTAAGATTCCTTACCTTCCATTACCCTCCCTTCATCGGATATAATCATACCTCACGTCACCCTGGTGGACGTGGGGTCCCACCGCTTTCATCTAATCAATTCCCACCCCTCCCTCTTTCCGGGTCCCCTGGTGGTCCGAGGTGCGCAGCCTTCAGGCCCAAACGCCACGCTTTACTGCGTGGGGTAAGCAACCCCATTCACTTGCTCCTTCGTCGCTTTCCGTTTAATAGGGGCCGAGCAAACGTGTTATTCTTGATGAGAACGTCTGCATGGGCCTCCTTTTGTGCTTCCCTGTCCTTCTCCTATCCTCATCTCCCGGCTTTGGTCCTTTTTTTCAGGAAGATGGTCCACCCTGCCCCCCTTCAATTTCCCGTTACTCGTAACGGTGCCCTCCTCATCACTGAATGAGCCGACAAGTCCGAGTGCCTTGCCTCCCACATTCACACTAACTCGGCTCTCCATACCCCGACCCCCACCTGTGTTACCCCCTTCACACACGGCCCATACAATTAGCACTGCTATAACCCCCAGAACTTTCCTCTGCTTTACACGCACTGTCCGCTGGAAGGCGGCGGGTCTGGACACCATCCCGAACGAGTTTCTTCGCCGCCTCCCATGCTCTGGCCCGCCTCCTCCTGACGTCCTCACGCCAGCTGTCTGTCGGGGACGTTCCCTTTCTGTGTGTCGTGCATGGCCATCAACAATTCCTCTTCTTAAGCCTGCATGGCTCCGTCTGAGGCTTCCTCCTATAGGCCCATTACCTTCTCTCTAATCTTAGTAAGTAGTGAACAAATAGTACGGGTGTAGGTTGACATGTTGTTGGAACACACGAACACCTTCTTCGCATCAATATGGTCGTGTTTTTCGTCCTCACCGGGGCACCCTGGATGCCCTGCTCCAGCTGGGCACCACATACAGGAAGGATTTAACCCACAACAATTCACACTGAATAAGGCCTTTATTGGACCTCCCAGCAGCTTTTGACACCTCCTCCCATAATGCCATCATTGACAAACTTGCCGCCTGGGACTGCTGGCTCCCCTCTCCAATTGGGTAAATCCTTCTGTCTTCGGTCCTTCTCTCTGTGATCGGGAACACCCTTCCAGTCTTCCCGTCACCAGAGGGCGTCCCACAGGGTTCCCCCTCAGTCGCTGTCCTCTAACATCTTGCTTTCAGACTCCCTGCTCTCATGCACACATTGTCACTCGTCTATGCTGTGACATCTCTCCATTTTGCTCTGCTCCCACTAGCAGGAGGCTCAACCTATCTCAACTGGCTTGATGCCGTCCACTCTCAGGGACCTCCCGTCGGGGCCTGACGGTGAGGGCCCAGAAGTCTAAGCCTTCTGTGCTTCACACAAGGCGTATTCCCAACATCCATGGTCACCATTTAATGGCCCCAATTTCCTTCAAACCCAGCACCAAATTCCTTGTTTACTGTTGGATGGCCCCCGCCTAACCTGGGGCCGCCACAAGACAGTACCTGGTGACCTCGTGCCTCAAGAGGCTTAACTTGATGAGTCCATTGCAGGGTCAAGTGAGTGGGGTGCGGACAGGAATACCCTCCTTTTTCATAGCACTTAACATCCGGTAGCCGCTTAGACTACGGGTGGTGAGGTTTATGGTGGAGGCCTCACCTTCCTCCTCCACAAGTTAGATGTAATCCATGAATAATGCCTTCTAAGCTTTGGGGCCTTCAGGTCCTCCCAGTCACAGCCCTTCGGCAGAATCCTCCCCTCCCCCTCCCTGTCAAACCGACCTCCACCCTCCTTGTCCGCAGCCACCACTACACCAAGCTTGCCTCCTCCCCTAGCTGCCATGCCCTTCCACCACTCCCCTCCTCCTCCACACGGTAGGAACCTCTTCATGGCCTAGCCCTACCGTATCAGCCCCACCCTTTTCGTAGAGCGAGCCCTCCTCCTTCTTTGCTTCTATCCGGTGCTCCCCCCTCCTTTCGCACTCTGAGAAGAACCTCTCCCCTGGGCTTGGTTTCCCTCTCTCTCTCTAATTTCTCGGGGGGGGGGGGGGGGGGGGGGTTGTCCCTTCACACACCTACACCATGGTCCAAGGCTGCCTGTCCGGTGCAGGGCAGGTACCTTTTTACTCCCTCCTACACACCGCTACAATGAACTCCCCCACATTTTACAAACCGACGGCCTCCCGTCTGCCATCCCCTCCGATCCGTCGGTGCGGCCATGTTTCATGCCCGGCCAGGTCACTTGCCACCCCTGGAGTTGCCACCCACTGCCTCCATCCTCACGGCAGAACTCTTTGCCATTAGGGAGGCATCAAGTATGCCACCACCGTGCCCCCCCTCCTGGTGGCTGTACCATCTTTCACTGACCATCCCTCACAACCCTCCCCACTTCTCCGTCGTCACCGCCCTCACACTCACCACCCCTTTGCTTTTCACATCCACCACCTCTTGCTTACTTATCCTCCTCTGCCATCTCATTCACCTTCTAGTGGGTGCCCTCCCAAAAACATTGGTGTCGTGGCAACACTGGGGCAGACAGGCTGCAAGCGAGAGGCACACTCCCTCCCTTGCTCCCCTAGACATGAACCACAGACCTGACTGATTCACTGACTAACCTTCAGACTACATGCAACCGACACACTGGACACAGAGCTGACTGCCGCCTTTACAGTAGGTACCTTCACTTGGACGAATAACGACATGACAAAACGACACCACTGGTGACCCACTCCCCCAGACCGTGCCCTGGACACACGCATGTCCACCCGACTCCGGATAGCCACACCCGACTCAACGCCCACCATACACACTGGCAGGACAGATGACCCCTCACTGCCCCTGTGCCCCCATACCTGACACACTGCAACACCTCCTCCCTGCAATGTCCTACGCCACCCTCCACCTGGCACGGAAGCTCCCTCCAATCACTATCCAGTCCTCCTCCGCATACCAACTCTAGCCGACCTCTTGGGTGGCTCTCCAGACCCTGGCTTGGCCTTCAAAATCCTCAAGCACACCAACCTCTACAGAGTCTGCACTGCACAGGATCTACCTGCTGATTCATTTGCTCTGCACTTCGGGCACTAAGGCTGTGCACACGCACCGCCCCTCACTCCCAACCAACAGGAGCCGGAGATTTTTGTAATGTTTTACTTTAGGGCATATATACGTAGCTACTGGGATGAAAAGGGAGAGGTGACTTGCTAGAAGAGCAACGGCTGACATACTGAAGACGCGTCTCCATGGGCTAAATGGTTATAGTGACGAGACGGCACGCTCGATCGCTAACCCGCCGTTACCACTTAACTAGCATTTTGTGGCTTCAGACATGTGCATTCCTTAATCATTTCTGCATGCGTAACCTTTAATATATCTACAATATCTGGCCATATATAAGATTAATTATTATCATTATTGATCTATTGAAGATAGTAAGAGTTTTCTATAGGCATAGACACACCCACGGCCCCTCCCACCACCACACATCGCTTCGGAGGTTTGTTAAGTTTCTTTATGTATAATATATGCTCGTCAGGGGTCAAAAGGGGCGTGAACCCTCCCGTTAGAACCTGCAGAGCGGGCACATTGCTTTCGTTACATCGTCACATCCCTGGTTTCTGAGACACTGGCGGTCATTGCTTGGAAGGTTGCTCTAACTATTACCTCTTTTAGCGTCTAAGATCGACTTAGTTTATCCGGTGCAGAACTTATTACTATAAAAGCTATTTTCGAGCGTCATCTTTGCTCGTTAAGGTGACAGAAGGCCAACCCTTCTTATTTCCACCATAACAAATAGCGCTGCGCGATCAAAGTCTTATTGGCTGAGAAATTAAGCTATATATACACCCCAGACTCTCCTCCACTCCTCCTCTCTCTCCTCTCGGTCTTCGGTCTTTATTCTCTCTCTCAGTCACCCCTCCTCTTCCTCATCTCCTCTCTTCTCTCTCTCTCTCGTCTACCTCTCTCATTTCTAGGCTCTACTCCCTCTCTCTCTCTCCTACACTTGTTTACTCATACTAAGCTTTTTCCCTCTCTTCCTGTCTCCTTGAGGCCAGATATGATCTTCTGCTAGTCACCACAGTGCAGTGTACACGCTGATGGCGAATCTCTCCCTCTCTCTCTCTTTTCTTTCTTCTATTTCTTCTCCCTCCTCTTCCTCTCTCTGATTGCCAGATAGTATTCTGCTAGCCATGCAGTGTACACGTCCGAGAGTCTCTCTCTCTCTCTCTCTCTCTTCCTTTTTTCTCTCTTATCTCCTCTCTCTCCTTCTCCTACTCTTTTCTGCTCTCTCCCCTCTCTCTCTCTCTCTCTCTCTCTCTCTCTCTCTGTCTCCTTTTTTTTCTTCTATTATTTCTTCTCCCTCCTCTTCCTTCCCCTTGTTTCCTAACACACATCATCATAGCCAGTAGTGATATTATCGTGAATAACTACACTTTTTTTCTGTGTGTTTTTGATATTTTTTAGATTAATCTGCTAACCGTTTCTCGTCGCACATATCTATTCCGCCCAAGTCCCACCCCTATATATATAGTATATATATAGCCCTCACCTATATATATATACATAGTGTATTATACAGCCTAATATACTATATACAGTCTAAAATATATAATATATAACCAATAATATAACCAGTTGTTATGGTGACGGAGAAAATTGCGGGCTAAGACGACCCCAACCCTGCCTTAGTTTACACTCGCTGCACTGTCTTGGGCGGAGCGAACTTTGCTTCCAAAAATGTCCAACTAGCGCTAAGTTGGTCTTAGTCCCCTAAGATGGTCTTAGTAGTGTTCCAAAATGCCGCCCCTGACTATTATTTCCTGGCCAAGTTTTACAGCTTTTTCTGATGGAGATACATTGTTATCAATGAAAAAGTGACCCTAGGATTTGGTGGGAAAAAAAAAACTAACAGGTTTCCGGAAAATAAAAATGGTAAATTTTTACGATGGCACCAAACTTCCCTACACAATTGGGAACATGGTTTTTGTTTACCTTATTGTATTCTAAGAGACATTTTCTCCTTGAGCTTTCCGTCGCAAATCAATAGTTTCGGAGATATGAACATTTTAGGTGGGAGGAAGAATAAGTTTCCTTGTTTACAAAATGCCTCCCTCTTCCTCTTCTTGTGACCTGCATTGCTTTTCTTTCGGAGGCGCACCCGTGGCTACCTTACCTAACCTAACCTAACCTAACCTAACCTAACCTGAACCTAACCTAACCTAACCTAACCTAACCTAACCTTACCTTACCTTAGGGTAAATGTTTACACTAGGACCGAAATTACCTTCACAATTGGGAGTGTGGTTTCTGTTCACCTTAATAGATTCTAAAAAACATTTTCTTTATGAACTTCCGTCGCAAATCACTACTTTCGGAGATATAAGACATTTTTAATAGGAAGGAGTGTATATGAGATATGAAAATAAAATTAACCTAACCCCACCTTTAGACTCGCTAATCTAACCTAACCTAACCTAGTCCCACGCTTTAACCTCCTAACTAAAGCCAAATCTGCATTAAAAAAGTGTCCGAGGCAAGGAAAGAACAGATCGGGGCGATGCAGGTCACAAGAGGAAGAAGAGTGTGGTGGACGTAAACTCTTGTCTCGCCTCCCTATGACAATTTGCCGGAATTGTCATTATGCCATGAACAACATGGCATTATCTCCAAAAGTAATGATTTGCGATGGAAGCTCATAGAGATAATGTTTCCTAGAAACCACACGCCAAATTGTGTAGGGAATTTCGGTCATAGTGTAAAATAATACCATATGTAGTCATTGTCTCAGAAAAGGACCGCGCAGTCCTTGTCCATTTTTACCTGATTTTGATATTACAGGTGACCTTTTCTTCATAGGCCAGGCCTTTGAACCGGCTGCTCCTGTAGAATTAAAAAAAAACACACAAAAGGGAAACAGAAGAAAACAAAACTACATACAAGCCTGCAGTTTTATTGTCTATTTGCCATACACCACATTCTTTCCAAACTCTTTCAGTCTCAATCATCCGCCCCTTGTCTCATCACACATGTCCCAGCTGCAATAACATCCATTCTCTTCCTGTCCTTTCAACCACCTCATTCATTTCACATCCCATTTCAGTCAAAACCACACGCATCATTTCCATTCTCTCCCCGTTATCTTCTCAGATCTCATATTCTATAATTCTACTAGTAATCATTTTACCGCAAAATGTAAACACAAACATCAAATCAACTTCATATTTCTGAAAATCTATCACATATATAATATAGACTGATATGTATTAATTTACTGTAACGTATTATATGATGGTGTTCATTTCAATGCTTAATAATTGCTAACACTATTTACAACTTACAGAAAAAGTATAGACTTATTTTGACAGCAGAGTATGTTCGACGAAATGTGCAACATTTTGTATAATTTCACAAAACCATTTCATCGAACATGTTCGGTGAAATGACCCTCGAAGTTCGACCAAACAGTCCAACCAAATGGCAAGTTCGACGAAACAGTCCGACGAAACGCACCGTGTGATAGCCGCTCTAAGCCCAGAAAGGTTATATATCAGAAGCGTATGTTCTGGCGGCAGGGAAAGAGTAGAATTTTACTCTTTGTAGCTCCTCCCACTTTTTTTTTACTCTTTAGACTGCACTACTGTAGGACATGAGTCACTTTTCACCTCTCAGAAAAGTAAAACTTTAACTTTTTCAGGTGTGGGTGGAGTCTTCAAGATCCTGGCGAATCAGAGCGGGCGCATGTATACATTCTTATCTGACATGACCCCGTAAATGTTTATGTTTTCCATTAATTCTCATCTCATTCAGTATTCATAACATGAAGATCATATGCAAATAATACTGTTTTCAGTTAGGCGTACTAGTTATGATATTTTGATGGCATGTATAGTTGTATACAGCTACATATGGAAGTAGGAGCTCATGAATAATTAAATTCTGCAGCGACATCTGAAATCTTGTCCGCATTCTCGTCATCCATACATTCCGTCTGAATCTACGTGTTGATGTTCCTAGCTTGAGCGGCAAAACTTGTATGTTTGCTATTGTTACGCTCTATTCCTCTCCTGGACCTTACCACACCACCACAGGTGTCTCAGGCTGAAGGCTGTACAGAAAGAGGTGTTACGTTACAATAACCACTGCAGGAGACTCCTACAGCGCCTTCTTCAGGCGATCGGCGTGTCAGGGTGAGGCGAGGTAGGATATATCACGAGGTCAACACACAAAGACGAAGGAAGACACTGAGGCATTTCTTGGTTTAATGAACAAGCCACACACACTACAAAGTACAGACAGTACACACAGTACACAGTACATAGTACACAGCTAGCTTCCCGTCGCTTGTAAACGGTCGGAAAGCTACACTGCGTACACTACAGTCACTGTTCATTCCACTACAACCACACACAGTCCCCTTCCACCCCACCACAACCACCCACAGTCCCCTCTCTGGTGCGCCACGTAGGGGAGAGCGGGGCAGGGTGCATCGAGGGTAGGTTGCATCATTGCCTCTAACTCGCATGTTATCATAACATGCGAGTTATAATCACTGAGTATAACTCGTGTGTGTTGCTGGTTGCGTGTTGCTACCTTGTGTATAACTGAGTATAACGTGTGATAACATGCGAGTTGGAGGCAATGATGCAACCTACCTTCGATGCAACCTGCCCCGCTCTCCCCTACAACCGCACTCGACCAGGCCTCAACTCTCTCTCTCTCCTCTTGTGCCACTGCCAGCCCGCCAGCCCGCCACCTCTGGCACCCCATCCCCGCCTCCCACCTGGGCAGCCACCCACCCCGCGCTGCCTCGCCTCTCAGTTCAAGGTTGCCCCACTAGGCACCCACACGCCTCCACCCACTGTATTATAGGCACTGTATTATAGGCAGCCATTTCATATGTATACTTGTTTCATTAGTTAATTAGAGTCATTCGAGGTCTGATAATCCCTTCAGGAGAGGCCGTTTCATAGGATCCGAACATTCCCCTTTTTCCCGCCTCTCATCCCAACCTCGCCTTAGTTACCTCGAGGGAGCCAGTCTCTCATTCACTTCACTACAGGTAAGACCTCAGTAACTCGCTCCTATTTCCCCCTCCCCCCTCCTTGTTATGATATATCTATCTATATTCTCATATATAGGTACAGTTGTTCAGTTTCACTAACGCATAGGAGGCCTGCCCCATCCTTATAAGTGTTATTAACGGAGTCTCTCATTCACTTCACTACAGGCTCAGACGGACGTCTGGCTGTGGCGGCGACGGCTGAGACGGCTGTATCGGCTCGCTTCTTACAGCTCACTGCCACATGGTCATGGTTCATGTGTGTAGGGTGTTTGGTTTATAGGGGGAAAGCTCTAATGAACCTACTATAATGATCGACTACTGTATGAAAATTTACCGAAATTTGACTATCTAGCTATTTTCCCAGGTGAGATTCTGTTGCTGTTATTTGTAGGAAATACTATCCCACCGCTGCCACCAGTGTGGTGCCGGGGTTTTTATAGGTCGTTGCTGTTATTTTTATATTGAATGAAATTAATTGGTTAGAATTCTACATTGATTATAACTGAATTGAGAATTGAAATTTGTCTTATGACTTCACTATTTAATTATAGTACGAAACACTTCTCGCTGCGGGGAGTACTGAAATGGGAATGAACTTAAGGGGAAGGGGTAGGAGTTAAGGTTAAGGGGAAGGGGTAGGAGTTAAGGAGTAAGGGGAAATGCTGCCACCAGCTCAGGCAAGTAGTTCTATGGTTTTACTTCCTGAGCACGTTTTTAATATATATATATAGATTTATTTTGGTAGTCGGGGTTGATACTTAGAATTTCACCGAGTAAGGCTGAAAACTCTTTTGGAAGTGTGGGGAAGTATTATCCTAACACGCGGAATAATCACCTGGGGTTTTTGCAATAAACACAAGAACTATATTTGAAACATCATCCTATTTATTCATCATGAAATATTATTTCTCTGTTTGAGATCTTAGATACATATATAAACTCTAATCTAGAACGGGCAAGCTCTCTAACCCGGCACAGGAAAACTCTCCAATCTGACACAGAAAAACTCTCCAATCTGACACAGGAAAGCTCTCCAATCTGATACAGGAAAGCTCTCCAATCTGATACAGGAAAGCTCTTGAAAGCATAACCTCCCTCACTGAATCCTATTAATGAATTATCATTTACGTATGTAACATACCGCTGAACACTTATAGGTATACATGGAGAATATAAGGGGGGAATATAAGAGTAAGAATGTTGTTTGCGTTTCACTTAAAACCATGTGACGGGGTTTTTCGTCAGACTGAGACGTCCGTCTGAGCCTGTAGTGAAGTGAATGAGAGACTCCGTTAATAACACTTATAAGGATGGGGCAGGCCTCCTATGCGTTAGTGAAACTGAACAACTGTACCTATATATGAGAATATAGATAGATATATCATAACAAGGATGGGGGGGGGGGGAAATAGGAGCGAGTTACTGAGGTCTTACCTGTAGTGAAGTGAATGAGAGACTGGCTCCCTCGAGGTAACTAAGGCGAGGTTGGGATGAGAGGCGGGAAAAAGGGGAATGTTCGGATCCTATGAAACGGCCTCCCCTGAAGGGATTAACAGACCTCGAATGACTCTAATTAACTAATGAAACAAGTATACATATGAAATGGCTGCCTATAATACAGTTCTTTAACTTTGATATAGAAGAATTTAATATTTTTACTCTAATATCCGGGGAAAAAGATATCCTCCTTCGGGGGTTAGCCTTCGAACAGTGGTTTCAGAGCGACGAGGTATGGAAAGGGACGGGATAGAAATTTGGTCGACTCTAAATTTTAGCGAAATCCCACGACTAACCCACTCATGTATGAACGTGATCTTTCACTATGGTGACAAATTTGAAGGACGTTAAGAATCTAAGAGTGTTCTTGATCTGATAGAAGGGTGAGGGGAGGATGAAAATTTTTGAATCTACTAGTTATCGATGATCGCGAATTAAATGTCCACGCATTTTGACTCGTATCCGGAAGTGTATTGGGGGAGGGAGGGGGGGAGATAGAAGTGGAGATAGAAAGAAAGAAGATAATTTCACGAAAAAAAAAAGGATAAATTGACCTTAATATGAAGGAATATTTCCCCTTCTAAATACATAACCCGGAATATATGATAGGAATTTCCATCCTGTCTCTTCCGAATCTCCGGGCATACACCAACCACCACATGCCTTCCCCACCATCGCTACCTCCCCCACCACATCATGCATTACGTTAACGTAACATTATCCCCTCTTTCAATTTGACCGCCTCGGTCAAAGACACCCAACTTAATTTAGCACTCAAGAAAAATACAGAACTTTAATACATGTACAAACAAACAATATATTCTCATGGTCATGCATCCTTACATAATTCTTCCACGACAACAACCTGGAGTAGATCACATCCCAGGTCCTCACTCCCTCACCACCTCCACCACAAAAACCCACCACCAACCCAACAGCCTCCACCCTACCCCTACCCCCACCACAACCTCTGCGGGCACCCCCACCACTCCGTGCGTAACCTCACACACACTACATACCCCACCAAAACCTCCTCACCGCATACACTACCACACACAAGCCACCCCCAGCTTCTGCGGCAAACCTGTTCCATTGCGTGAAAACCATGCGTGTTCACACGCATGACTGCAAGGACCTTCCCTCGCCACCCCCCATCCGCCCCTACATTGTTGGAAGGTAACACAGGCAAAACTCTTCCCCGCCCGCGAGACACCTCCAGCAGGAACACGAGCTGCTACCTAAACCCAAAAAGGTACCTGAACACAGGGACTTCTCCACCTGGGCCCGCTCAGAGGTGCCCAAAAAACAGGAGACCACAACTGGACCCCCACACACAGCTCCCCTGTTCCCATGCTCTAGTTCGCGGTGGAAAAGGGCCCCGCCACGCCCCTTCCGATGGGACCATGCCTCCACTGTAAGCGCCCGGTGAAGGTGCGGCAGGACTTAACAGCAAACGCGCTGTGTCGCCTGTTTGGTAGAAGGCACGTCGGTGCCTCCCTCCACCATAATAACAGGCCTTTTACCGCCACCTGCCACAGCTACGGCGGAGGCCACCCACTGCGCTCGGCATCCTCTTGGTAGCGCAACAGAGGCGGGGTATGGGGACGTCTCCTTCATCCTGGCTCTCCGGGGCCCTCCCCTGCTGGCTGCGCGGCTTCCTTCGCTCACCACGTCTGCGGCCCTTCTTCGGGTGGCCCCATGCCGAGGCGAAGTGAGCGGGCCTCTTGCCCTTCCCCCATCCGTCTGGGCGGCAGGGCCCATACTTATAAAGATTTAGGATTCGTCTTAGACTCGCTCGAGTCTTAAATATGGCGGCCGGCGTCCTAATAATTTCGAGCGCATCCTAAAAACGCTAAGACTCGTCCTAATTCGAGGTTTGGGTTGGACAGGGTGTGAGGTGTCCTAGCGAAACGGGGCATGCTTTGCTCAGACTGCATTTCTTAGTTGAATTTACTCCCTAATGTGTGTGTGTGTGGTGTGTGTGCGTGTGAGTCTGGAGATATATGGAAATTCACGGCTATGTATGTTATAAATGCAGTTGAATTTTATTTTCTTCTCGCTCTCTGCTGTGACACCCTTCCCTGCCTGCCAAGCGTTCCCGAGGTAGTGGTAATGTCACATGGGTATAAGTTTAACTGGAGGAATATATAACATTTTTTAGTTGTTTTTTTTAGGTAATATCAACGGAGGGAAAAGTTAGGTAATGATACCCTATAAGTGATGGTTTGGAGAGACTGGTATTATTCCAGTTTGACCCGAATTCATTTTTGGGGGACGAAACTGTTTTTCTACTAGTAATTTTTTATGTGTTTTGCATTAATCTTCTAACCGTTTCTTTTTGCGTTTTATAATTTCGATAACAAATATAGTGTTAAGAAAATATACATGAGAAGCTTGTGATCCGGGTTGTCCCTTGTTTACCACTTTTTCGTGATGTGTGTGTGTACACGCACATACACACACACCACACACACGCATGAAAGTGATAAACAAGGGAAAAACCGGACCACATTAAGCTTATCATGTTTTCTTCAACACTAAACTTGTTTCCCTGCTTGTTGTAGTAGTAGTAGTAGTAGTAGTAGTAGTAAGTAGAAGACACACGCACCCCGCACACGCACAAGGACAAAGAAGAGGAGGAAGAGGAGAAGCAAGGTGGGGAGGAGAATGGAGGAGGAGAATAGTAGGAAAAGAACATTTAATCGCGCTTGCATCAGTTTTTATCTATTATTGCTTTGATTTCCATAATTTCTTCATTAATTACTACTAATACTAATACAACTTCTACTACTACCGTAGAAAACACTAAAGTCGCCAGGACAAGTTTCTTTTTTATTTACAGACGTTGGTGGCGTTAATACTTACATTTTTACATCCATGATTTCAGGAAAATTAGAAGGGGCTATCTGGAGAGTCTGTGTCATTTTGTGTCTTCATCTGTATCATATTATGGCTATAAAGAACAAATTACAAAAAAAAAAACCGAGTGGCGGACGTTGGTAACGGGCTACACTAAGATCGCCAGCTAGTGTTTTTAAGTGGATAAAGGGACTTAAAAGGAGAGGTAGGAAAAGTTCTTACGGCTTTAATTAACCAGGGTAGAACAAGAAGTAATGGATTCAAGCTGGAAGGGCGTAGATTTTGAAAGGAAATAGGGAAAAACTGGTTCACAAATAGGGTGGTGAATGATTGGAATGGACTGAGTAGACAGGCATAGTTAGTGCGGAGTCATTGGGGAGCTTTAAAGAGGGGCTGGACAGGTTCATGGATGGGGAGGAAAGGTGGATGTAGGTAGTGTTAGGTGACAGGAACTACCACGTGTAGGTCTCATGGCCTCTTGTAGCTTCCTTATTTTCTTATGTTCGTTCTTATGTAGTGTTTATGTTCTGAGTGTCCTCCCGCCGTCGTCGTCGCCCGAAAAAAAAACGAGTAGTGAAATTTGAAACCGTATATACTTGCAGATACAAAGTATAAAACAACGCTGAAACAGGGTAGATTATACAGTCATGATATAAACTACTCGGCTACTGTGTATCACCTTCAGTGGCACATCAAAATCAGTAGTGATGCTATAATTCGTAATATATGGCGGCTGGCGACATCAGTGCAGGTGGTGACTATAGTGTTATCTACGGTACTTCTACGTAATACTACTACTACTGTACTACTATTACTACTACAGTACTACTACTACTACTTCTACTACTACTACTACTACTACTACTACTACTACTTCTGTCACTACCACTGTTACGTGATAAACAACAACACCAACCAGAGGGAAACAAAACAAAAATTGAAAGTAAGAGTGAGAGAGAGGCAGGGAGAGCGACGGACTTTCCAGTGTTTACTTATACGTGGGGATTAACGCTGCATTGGTTTAACCCCTTCACGCCTGAGATCTCCATTAATATATAAAAGCGTCTGTTGTTAGCCATAAAATTACGAAAAGTAATCACCTTGTCAAATGCCTAAGAACTTTAGGTCCAAGTAAATACAATCGACCCACCCTTCTCTTTCCTGTGTCACATCGATCACTCTCGAGTAAAAGCTCAATAAATTTGTTGTACATGACATTCCTCCTCTAAATCCAAACTGGCCACCTGCGAGTGTGTTTATCTCTTCCAAATATTTCAACCATCTGTCCTTCACAATTTTTTCACACATTTTTGCCACTACACTTGTTAATGATACTGGCCTGTAATTTAGTGGTTCTTCTTTGTCACCTCCTTTGTGAATTGGCACAATATTTGCTCTTTTCCAATCAAGCGGGACTCTGCTCTCCTTGAGTGAACTCTCAATTACAATATGTAATTTTCCTGCTAGTTGGTTACTGCACTCTTTCATTATCCAGTTCGACACTCCATCTGGACCCGGGGCTTTTCTCACATCTTGACTTTCCATTAGCCTTTTTACTTCTATTACGTCTACTTTTATGTCTTCCATTATATTTTCTTTTGCTATTATATTTTTCGTTTTAAATTCACTTTCTCTTGTAAATACAGTCTGTAAGCACTTATTCATCACCTCGGCCTGTTATAATGCATCTTCATACACTATGCCTTCTACCTTCAGCTTATCTATTCCTTCCTTGTTTTTCATTTTTCCATTAATATATCTATAGAAAAGTTTCGGTTCATTCTTACATTTTTTTATAATATTCCTCTCATAGTTACTTTCTTCTTCTCTTCGGATTCTTACATATTCATTTCTAGTTGTTTTGTACTTCTCCCAAAGGTTGCTACCACCTTTTTTCCTCCAACTATTCTATGTTTTTTCTCTTTCTAGTCTTGCTAATTCACATTTTCTGTTAAACCATTCATTTTTTTTCTTTTCTCTGATAACTATCCTTGGAACATAACTATTTATTCCTTCGGTGTAAATTCGGATGAACTCATCCCATTTTTTCTGGGTACTCGTTGCTGCATGGAAATTACTCCAGTCTGTCTCTCCGAAGAATGTTCTTAATCCGTCTGAAAAGTCTGCTTTTCCATAATTGTATCTTCCTTTTTTATGTTCTTCTTTTCTCCCCTCCTTTTTGCTATCATTTATTTCAAATTCAATAAGTACATGGTCGCTCTTTCCCAGTGGGCACTGATAAATCATTATACTAATTACTTCCAGTTCTTTCGTCAATAGTAGGTCTAGTCTTGATGGTTCTTCGCTACCTCTGAATCTTGTGTTCTCTTTAATCCACTGAGTCATGATGTTATTCATTACCAAATCCAACAATATACCACCCCATGAGTTTTCTCCTCCTTCAGTATACCATTCTTCCCAGCAAACTTCTTTGCAGTTAAAATCTCCCATCAAAATTATGTTCTCACTATTTTCCATCGTATTCTTTAAACATTTGCTTGTGTCTCTTATCATGTCTCCGTACTCCTCTCTCCCCCAGGAATTTATCTTAGGTGGAACGTATACGATTACTAAGTCTCTTATTCTTCCTTTTTTCATCACCAACTCTACCTTCAACACCTCTGCCACTCCTTCTCCTTTCTCCACATTTCCTACTACCACATCCTTCCTTGTTAACACCATTACACCACCTCCCTTTTTCTGGTTTCTGTTTCTCCTCCATACATTATATTGACCCTCCCCAACTGGCACTTCCTCAGAATCACTCGGCTTCGTATCTACTAGACCTAATATGTCTGGTTTCTTGGCTCTCAGGTAATCGTTAATTTCTGTTAATGTGTGTGTGTGTGTGTGTGTGTGTGTGTGTGTGTGTGTGTGTGTGTGTGTTTACTGAGGTATATTCGTGTGATCCTGTCTCTATATTTACATTGATTATGCTTTCTTTTCTGAAATGTGTGCGTGTGCGTTAGAATTAAGGATGATGATTTTTCTATCATCTAACTGTTTATATATATATTTTTTATATACATAATGTATGCTGGAAAAATGCTGTAAATGAAAAATGTAAAAGTAAATGTAAAAGTAAAATGCTGGAAAAATGCAGCTGTATGCTGTGTGTAGTGATGATCTTTTCTTTTTAGTAATTGAGGACATGTTAATTGTTATCAAATATATGTGTAAATTTCTTAATGTTTCTGTTTTCATGTGTTCTATTTAATGTTATGTGTGTGTAGGGGAAGGTGGGGAAAAATAGCACACTTAAGGTTAAGTCTAATTTTTTGCAAAACTTGTGCAATATATTTTAAGACAGTTGGTGTTTCTGTAATCTTTATCCATCAGGAAAGGAAAGGAAAGAAAAATAATAGAATAACTGCAGTGGTCCATTTGTAGGCTACACTGGGTGGGGCAAAATGGCCCACACACATGGGGCAAAATGGCCCTCATAATGAAATGCTTAAAGTAATCGTCCAGACCATTTCATCATTCCTGATTTTATGTAGTTAGAGTATAGCCATTATCGAGTGTATCAACAATATGTTGTCACTTTTTGCATCCAGTCAGCCGTTTTTTAATAATCCACAATCAAAATCTGTAAATTCCCCGAGCTTAGAAAACGCTGCTGGCAACTGGCAGACGACGGCACCATGGCTCGGTGACGTCATCCCAGGCGCTTCCTTCCTCCCGCGCTAATAGAAATACACGTAAACCTAGGCAATAAACATAGTACTTGAAGAATTTTGGGTGTTTTCTGATAGATTTTTTTTGCGATATGGTATACACATGCATCCTTAATGGGTGCAGCAAGAAAGCTGTGCTTTTCCAGAGAAGTTTGCACACGTGTCAGACCAATAGGCGAGAAATGTGTAAGAAATGTTGGTGTGTCGGACGGACGTTGGTGCGTTGGGGTGAAGGTAGGGAAACGTCAAATGTTGGGGTGGGGGGTGTTGGTGGTGGGGGAAGGGGATGGGTGTTGGTAGTGGAGGAAGGGGATGGTTGTTAGTGATGGGGGAAGCGGGTGGGTGTTAGTGGTGGGGGAAGTGGGTGGGTGTTGGTGGTGGGGGAATGGGATGGGTGTTGGTGGTGGGGGAAGGGGATGGGTGTCGGTGGTGGGGGAAGGGGATGGGTGTTGGTAGTGGGGGAAGGGGATGCTTTTTAGTGGTGGGGGAAGGGGATGCTTTTTAGTGGTGGGGGAAGGGGGTGCACATGGGTGTTAGTGGTGGGGGAAGTGGGTGGGTGTTGATGGTGGGGGAAGGGGATGGGTGTTCGGTGGTGGGGGAAGGGGATGGGAGTTAGTGGTGGGGGAAGCGGGTGGGTGTTAGTGGTGGGGGAAGGGGGTGGGGTAACATTTCAAAATTTACCTTCTGATAGAGAATAAAACTAGAAAGAGTATTTAACGTAAAACGAAAATAATTAAGTTCTTATTGCATTAAAAAGATCATTCCTCTGGCTCAGTAGCATGAACAACAATGAATAGACAAGATGTCTAACGAATTTATTTTTGTAAAAGTTTGGCCAATAGATTCTTAAACTGTTGAAAATCATTCTAAACATTGTCATTTCAAAGAAAAAAGGCACGAAATATATCAAAATAAGGTTTTAAGTTGCCCAAGTGTCACGTGACTGCAAAAAGCTGCGACGTGGTCGTGACGTCATCAGATGTAGGCTACACACGTGGGAGGCTACGAATCTACCTCACGCTCTCTACCTCCTCCACCACCATGCCGAGGACATCAAGGCATAAAGTGGCTCAGAGAGAGAGAGAGGTAATGCTGGCTGTAGTTCAGCAAACTGTCCATGTGCGTCTGACAGCTAGCACCCTTTTGTGACTAGTACCTTTTGCAAAAGGGGTGACCAGATACCAGCTATATGTCATATAACATACTTCAAAAGTGATGAAAGCGTGGCTGCGAGAATAAACAAACAAACCAGCATTTGCTCATGCTCGTGTTCTAGAAGGTTTATCAAATGACTGCAATGCTGACAGAGCTATTGATGCAAGAGGACTTTTAGGTCAAATAGATGCTGGGTTTGCTATGAAGCTAGCCATTATGACACATATTCTTGGTAGGATAAATCAGTTATCAAATTTGCTACAATCAGCCAATCTTGACATGGTAAAAGCTGTAGAATTAATTGAAACTGTAAGAGCCCACCTTGAAGAAATGCAGTCAGACCAAGCCTCTTTTGATGCTTTGTGGGATGAAGTTGAGAGAAACTCAGCAGCTCATGGTTTTGATACTTCAGAGTGTAGAATGTGTAGATCACCAAGGAAACGGAAACAGTCTACAAAATTGCAGGATTTTGTTGTTCCTGATTATATTTGAAAACAGTCAGGGAGCACACACTCTGATTTCAGTGTTAAGGATTCAACACGAATTAACTAATTCTATCCTATTCTAGATCATATGTTAACAGAAATGACAAGGCGCTTCAATAATGAAGCATGTGAACTTATGAAAGCATTACAGGCACTGAATCCACAAAGTAAGGAGTTCTTATCTTTTGAGAAAATGTCTGGACTTATTCATGCATTTCGTGCTAATGAGGAAGATCTTAACCATGAGCTGCACTCTGTAAAACGCATGTTAGAAAGACGCTATAAGGATGTAAGTGACAATGAAAAGCCCAAATCACTGTTAGATTTAGTGAGAATTCTTGGTCCATATGAAGAGGCATTTCCTGAGCTCTACAGACTGGACAAAATTTATGTAGTATTACCTGTGTCATCAGCTTCAGCAGAGGGAAGCTTTTCTGCTCTGAAATTAATCAAAACTACACTGAGAAATACAATGGGCAATGAGAGATTAGGTAATCTTGCTGTGTTGTCAATTGAAAGCAGGCGAGTTAAAAGCCTTGATTTAGAAGAATTTGTTGATAAGTTTGCTGAGAACCACAAGAACAGAAGAATTCTGCTTAAGTGAGGTATTTTCACTTTCTCAGTGGAAATTTTTATTTTATTTGCCTGCTGCTTTAAAACTGCATTTTTTTTTTTTCAGTATCAATTATGTTATTTCTATTTTGTATAAGTGGTAATATATGTATTTCATTTTTTGTCATGACTGCTTTATTTCGTTCTCCATCAGCAACTGGATGATACCCTACAGTACTCAACACACACTCCTAGAATAAAATCTAATAACCTTCCATAGTCCATACGACATCAGATAAACTCTTGATATTGGTCAGAATGCAAAATATGCAGGGGGGGGTCTTGGCACTGTAAGTGAAAGTAAGTCCCCAGTCCCCACCAAACTCCTCAGCTGTATGGGCTTGTTCAGCTCATCTAGTGCCCACCCATAGTCAGCTGTGCCCTCCCAGGTGCCCACCCAATCATAAATACCTAGCTACGCCACTCGACCACTGGTAGGGTCGTGTGTACACGACCCGGACAAGGTCTCGACCCGGACAGTCTTGATTAACCAATGAACGATCGAGCCTAGGATGACGTCAGAGCTATGACGTATGAGGGAGGGCGGTCCTAACTAGACGCCATTTGCAAACCTCCCCGCCGATGCTTCGCTTGTAAGCAAGGTAAGAATTTCGATTTAAAGAGGTCGGGATTTTAATTTTCGGCATCAGGATATATTGTGCCATGACCACGAATATGGCGTGATCAACTTTTGGTAAATTTTGTTATGTAATATAGCCATATTGGCATAAAATCAGTGAAAATACGAAGTGCCCTAAAACCAAATTTGCGCCGTGTGGGGTGGCCGGAAAAAAAAAATGTGGTGTGGTCTCGACTCGGACAGGTTTGTCCGGGTCGAGAACACAGAGCTAGAGAAGATTTTTTTGTTTGTCCGGGTCGAGAACACAGAGCTAGGAGAAAGAATTTTTATTTTTCTAAAATTTATTAATTGGTCAGGCAATAGAATTTTAACATGGAACAAGTATTAATACTGTTTATTACCTTGTATAAAGTTATTGATTGTCTAAACTAACAAATTATGGGTTTTTGAAAAGGTCAAAATATATTTTCATTATGAACTTATAAACAATATTCATTAGTCTCTAATGCATTTATCTCTTTCAGATCCTTCGTGCTCGCAGCCATGGTTCCCATGCCTCGCAACTACCAGCCGAGAAACATCCTAACCACGGATAGGACCAACTTGGAGAGGCATTTAACCACCGCATTGAGACAGGCTGTAGCATCCGCACTGCGTGCAAACCTTTTTGGAGTGAAGGTTTCGACTCTTGGGTAAGCTTAAATACAATCATAAATCTAAGCCCTCTTAAATTTTAATTTATATGGGTAGGCCTAGGCTAGCCAAAGAACTTACCTTTCTATTTCAGCCTAGTGGTAAGAACTTTACTTTCATTTAGCCTATAGGGCCTATGCTCCCCACTTTACCTTTGTTTTATTTTTTTCAGGATGCTTTCACTCGGTCCCCTAAGGAGAGTGATGGGAGGACGTTCGTGCCTAAGCACCAGAACATCAAGAAGGTTTTCACTGATGCGCAGGAACACTTCATCGAGGAATACTCGATCAAGATCTCGCGCATGTTCTACGGGCTGTCGACGAGAGCTTTCAGGAGGATGGTCCTGAAGTATGCAGAGGCTGTTGGCAGTCCGTATTTCTGATGTCTGGAGGAGGGTAGGTATGGCCACCCGTGACTGGTATTACGGGTATATGTTTCCGTCATCCAAGACTTGCATTGAAGGCTCCGGAGGGCATGTCACTTGCGCGCGCGATGGCTTTCAACCGCGTAAACGTTGAAGTCTTCTTCAAGGCTTACGTGGAAGCTGTCGAGCGACACAGTTTCATGCCAGCCAGGATTTTCAACTTGGATGAGAGTGGCTTGTCCACTGTGATGAAGCCATGTAAGGTTGTTTGTGAGAAAGGTCGTCCTGTTGCTTCGCAGGTTGCTCGGGAGAGAGGCAATCATATGACTTTCGTGGGGATTGTTAATGCTGCAGGCATGGTTTCCCTCCAGTGTTTATCATCGCACGAAAGAAGATGCATGCTGATTTTCAGAGAGGGGACTACTCCTGGAACCACAGTGCTCTTGCAGGCTAACGGTTGATGGACCATGAGTGTTTCGTGCAGACACTCGAGCATCTCCATAAGGTGTCTTATTCTTCATGGAGAATAAGATACTGCTGATAATGGACAATGCTGAGTGTCACATGAGCATTCATGCGGCTGAGTATGCGATACAGCATGGCATCGTAATTGTCACGCTGCCACCTCATACTACAGCCAAACTCCAGCCATTAGATGTAAGTGTCTTTGGCCCCTTCAAGTCTGTCCTGCGATCCATTCAGGACGATTCAAACTCTCAAACACTCACGTGCCCATCACGGAACATATGTTGCCAGAGATGGCGTGCAAGGCCTGGGACAAGGTTTGTAATGTCACCAACATCACCAATGGGTTTCGCGCTACTGGCATCTTTCCCGTCAACCGCAACATCTTTCCAGATGATGCGTTTGCTGGGGCAGAAGTCACAGAGCAGGCCCCTCCTGATGATGATGATGATTTGCCACAAACTCTTGCCGCACCCTTGACACCATCTTCATTGGAGCCTGACCAACCTCAGCCTGGACCATCTGGAATAGGTAGGATGTCACCAGCCTTCTTTGCTTCAGCGGCTAGCACTCCTGAAGCAGCACCCCAACCTCGGCAGACTCCAACTCCAACAGCTTCATCTCCTCCAATTCTCGACGTCACTCCCGAAGCTGTGCAGCCCTACCCGAGGCTCCTCCACGCCCTGCTGCCAGGGGGCGCAAGAAGATCCGCGCCTGCATCCTGACTGAGGATGAGGAGGCTCTTGACCAGCTGCGAGAGAAGGAGAAGAGAAAGCAGCCAGAGAGAGAAAGCGGAGGTCGGAGGAGAAGAAGAGAGAGAAGAAGAGAGAGCAGGGAGGCACGACAGGCGGCAAAGAGGAGGAGGAGTTGAGCCGTTGAGGCGAGCAGCAGCGATGAGGAGGCTGCCGACAATCCTGCACTGTGTGACGACTCATCTGAATATTCAGATGAGTTTGCAGAAGAGCTCGAGCATGATGCTGCAACCTATCCTTTCGTCCAGAAGGAGCCAGAGGTGAAGGACTTTTTTTATATTTCAAAATTGTAGCCTATCATAGCCTAGATTATGTTCATCTATTGCATAAGCAAGTCTAGAAGAAAATTTCTATTTAATTGTCAAATTTAGTAGCCTAGCTGAATGGCCTTTGATTCCCCAGTGCTTGGTTTTAAAGCCAAATTCCTTATTCATCATTCCATATTCATTCTTTTTTTTCATTTTTTTTTTTCATTTTTTTTTTCCAGGTGGGTGACTTTGTCCTGTCCAGCTTGTCTTCAAGGGGAAGAGGTCTGAGGAGCTTGTCCACTTTGTGGCCAAGGTCATTTCCCTGGAGGAAGACGGGCGGCTGCAGTTGGACTTCCTGAGGATAAAGTCGCCCTTGCTGAGGACACCTTCCACTTCCCAGCCATCGGGGATGTCGACAGTGTCGACCGCAGCAGCGGTGTTGGGGGTCCTCACAGTCAGCACGGGGACCACCCAACGACAAGCAAACCTGATCAAGTCCTCCCTCCCTTGAGGGACTTTAACATGCATTAACCCGCAGGCGCAGTTTTTAAGGAATTCAGTTACCTTTTTTTTTATCATATATATTTTTTTATTTACATTCATATTTTGCTACCAATTGTTTTATTCCACCTTTCAGTGTCATGTTTGGATGTTCTTAGTAAGAAAAAATATAATAACATTGGTGTAAGTGTTTTTTTGGTGGACCAAAACATCCGTCCGGGTTGAGACCACACCCCCGTTCGGGTCGTAACCACGCGGTCTCGACCCGGACCCCGGAATTCTGGATTTTAAAAACGGCTGTAAAACCAATGCTATGATATCTACATATATGAAACTTATAGCATAAGATGGGGAATTAGTTAAGCTTTCTTTTAAGCACAAATCTCTCCTGTAGCTCAATACCTTCTTTTTTTATGAATATTATTCACTTACTGTCCGGTCGTGTCCACACGACCCGTCGTGTGTACACGACCCGGACAAGGTCTCGACCCGGACAGTCTTGATTAACCAATGAACGATCGAGCCTAGGATGACGTCAGAGCTATGACGTATGAGGGAGGGCGGTCCTAACTAGACGCCATTTGCAAACCTCCCCGCCGATGCTTCGCTTGTAAGCAAGGTAAGAATTTCGATTTAAAGAGGTCGGGATTTTAATTTTCGGCATCAGGATATATTGTCCATGACCACGAATATGGCGTGATCAACTTGTGGTAAATTTTGTTATGTAATATAGCCATGATTGGCATAAAATCAGTGAAAATACGAAGTGCCTAAACCAAATTTGCGCCGTGTGGGGTGGCCGGAAAAAAAAAATGTGGTGTGGTCTCGACTCGGACAGGTTTGTCCGGGTCGAGAACACAGAGCTAGGAGAAGATTTTTTGTTTGTCGGGTCGAGAACACAGAGCTAGGAGAAGAATTTTTATTTTTCTAAATTTATTAATTGGTCAGGCATAGAATTTAACATGGAACAAGTATTAATACTGTTTATTACCTTGTATAAAGTTATTGATTGTCTAAACTAACAAATTATGGGTTTTTGAAAAGGTCAAAATATATTTTCATTATGAACTTATAAACAATATTCATTATGTCTCTAATGCCATTTATCTCTTTCAGATCCTTCGTGCCTCGCAGCCATGGTTCCCATGCCTCGCAACTACCAGCCGAGAAACATCCTAACCACGGATAGGACCAACTTGGAGAAGGCATTTAACCACCGCATTGAGACAGGCTGTAGCATCCGCACTGCGTGCAACCTTTTTGGAGTGAAGGTTTCGACTCTTGGGGTAAGCTTAAATAAATCATAAATCTAAGCCCTCTTAAATTTTAATTTATATGGGTAGGCCTAGGCTAGCCAAGAACTCTACCTTTCTATTTCAGGCCTATGGGTAAGAACTTTACTTTTCAATTTAGCCTATAGGGCCTATGCTCCCCACTTTACCTTTGTTTATTTTTTCAGGATGCTTTCACTCGGTCCCTCAAGGAGAGTGATGGGAGGACGTTCGTGCCTAAGCACCAGAACATCAAGAAGGTTTTCACTGATGCGCAGGAACACTTCATCGAGGAATACTCGATCAAGATCTCGCGCATGTTTATACGGGCTGTCGACGAGAGCTTTCAGGAGGATGGTCCTGAAGTATGCGAGGCTGTTGGCAGTCCGGCTATTTCTGATGTCTGGAGGAGGGTAGGTATGGCCACCCGTGACTGGTATTACGGGTATATGTTCCGTCATCCAAGACTTGCATTGAAGGCTCCGGAGGGCATGTCACTTGCGCGCGCGATGGCTTTCAACCGCCGGTAAACGTTGAAGTCTTCTTCAAGGCTTACGTGGAAGCTGTCGAGCGACACAGTTTCATGCCAGCCAGGATTTTCAACTTGGATGAGAGTGGCTTGTCCACTGTGATGAAGCCATGTAAGGTTGTTTGTGAGAAAGGTCGTCCTGTTGCTTCGCAGGTTGCTCGGGAGAGAGGCAATCATATGACTTTCGTGGGGATTGTTAATGCTGCAGGGCATGGTTTCCCTCCAGTGTTTATCATCGCACGAAAGAAGATGCATGCTGATTTTCAGAGAGGGACTACTCCTGGAACCACAGTGCTCTTGCAGGCTAACGGTTGGATGGACCATGAGTGTTTTCGTGCAGACACTCGAGCATCTCCATAAGGTGTCTTATTCTTCAATGAGAATAAGATACTGCTGATAATGGACAATGCTGAGTGTCACATGAGCATTCATGCGGCTGAGTATGCGATACAGCATGGCATCGTAATTGTCACGCTGCCACCTCATACTACAGCCAAACTCCAGCCATTAGATGTAAGTGTCTTTGGCCCCTTCAAGTCTGTCCTGCGATCCATCAGGACGATTTCAAACTCTCAACACTCACGTGCCCATCACGGAACATATGTTGCCAGAGATGGCGTGCAAGGCCTGGGACAAGGTTTGTAATGTCACCAACATCACCAATGGGTTTTCGCGCTACTGGCATCTTTCCCGTCAACCGCAACATCTTTCCAGATGATGCGTTTGCTGGGGCAGAAGTCACAGAGCAGGCCCCTCCTGATGATGATGATGATTTGCCCAAACTCTTGCCGCACCCTTGACACCATCTTCATTGGAGCCTGACCAACCTCAGCCTGGACCATCTGGAATAGGTAGGATGTCACCAGCCTTCTTTGCTTCAGCGGCTAGCACTCCTGAAGCAGCACCCCACCTCGGCAGACTCCAACTCCAACAGCTTCATCTCCTCCAATTCTCGACGTCACTCCCGAAGCTGTGCAGCCCTACCCGAAGGCTCCTCCACGCCCTGCTGCCAGGGGGCGCAAGAAGATCCGCGCCTGCATCCTGACTGAGGATGAGGAGGCTCTTGACCAGCTGCGAGAGAAGGAGAAGAAGAAAGCAGCCAGAGAGGAGAAGAAGCGGAGGTCGGAGGAGAAGAAGAGAGAGAAGAAGAGAGAGCAGGAGGCACGACAGGCGGCAAAGAGGAGGAGGAGGTCTGAGCCAGTTGAGGCGAGCAGCAGCGATGAGGAGGCTGCCGACAATCCTGCACTGTGTGACGACTCATCTGAATATTCAGATGAGTTTGCAGAGAGCTCGAGCATGATGCTGCAACCTATCCTTTCGTCCAGAAGGAGCCAGAGGTGAAGGACTTTTTTTATATTTCAAAATTTGTAGCCTATCATAGCCTAGATTATGTTCATCTATTGCATAAGCAAGTCTAGAAGAAAATTTCTATTTAATTGTCAAATTTAGTAGCCTAGCTGAATGGCCTTTGATTCCCCAGTGCTTGGTTTTAAAGCCAAATTCCTTATTCATCATTCCATATTCATTCTTTTTTTTCATTTTTTTTTTTCATTTTTTTTCCAGGTGGGTGACTTTTGTCCTGGTCCAGCTTGTCTTCAAGGGGAAAGGTCTGAGGAGCTTGTCCACTTGTGGCACAGGTCATTTCCCTGGAGGAAGACGGCGGCTGCAGTTGGACTTCTGAGGATAAAGTCGCCCTTGCTGAAGGACACCTTCCACTTCCCAGCCATCGGGGATGTCGACAGTGTCGACCGCAGCAGGGTGTTGGGGGTCCTCACAGTCAGCACGGGGACCACCCAACGACAAGCAAACCTGATCAAGGTCCTCCCTCCCTTGAGGGACTTTACATGCATTAACCCGCAGGCGCAGTTTTAAGGAATTCAGTTACCTTTTTTTTTTATCATATATTTTTTTATTACATTCATATTTTGCTACCAATTGTTTTTTCCACCTTTCAGTGTCATGTTTTGGATGTTCTTAGTAAGAAAAAATATAAAACATTGGTGTAAGTGTTTTTTTGGTGGACCAAAACATCCGTCCGGGTTGAGACCACACCCCCGTTCGGGTCGTAACCACGCGGTCTCGACCCGGACCCGGAATTCTGGATTTTAAAAACGGCTGTAAAACCAATGCTATGATATCTACATATATGAAACTTATAGCATAAGATGGGGAATTAGTTAAGCTTTCTTTTAAGCACAAAATCTCTCCTGTAGCTCAATACCTTCTTTTTTTATGAATATTATTCACTTTACTGTCCGGGTCGTGTCCACACGACCCTACATACGTGTGTATTATTTATATGACGTGGGCTGGCTTATGACCTTCGTTAGCTGGAAATTCACGTTTTTTGATGAATAATAGATTTCCTTGCGGTGGTGCGTAAAAAGACCGAAGTTATGTTATCATGAGTCTGGAAAAGTTAATTGATGTGTTAGCTTTATTTTTCTTTCCTCTGCAGCAGTAGTTAATTCTCTCTCTCTCTCTCTCTCTCTCTCTCTCTCTCTCTCTCTCTCTCTCTCTCTCTCTCTCTCTCTCTCTCTCTCTCTCTCTCTCTTTGTGTGTGTGTGTGTGTATATTAGGCCTCTTCCATTTGTGCCCAAGCTGCATGAACCAGTTCTTTCAGTTCAGGGTTGGGTTCTGGGTTCAGGGTTGGGTTCGCGTGTCACAAATGGAACGCAAAAAACCCGTTTTTTGTTTACAAACACTCAGCTGGCGAGGCAATTTAAGAGAGAGAGAGAGAGAGATAACGAGAGAGAGAGATAACGAGAGAGATAACGAGAGAGATAGAGATAACGAGAGAGATAACGAGAGAGAGAGAGATAACGAGAGAGAGATAACGAGAGAGAGAGAGATAGCGAGAGAGAGATAACAAGAGAGAGAGAGGTAGCGAGAGAGATAACGAGAGAGAGAAAGATAACGAGAGATATAACTCAGCTAACTGCTATGTGAAGGGATCATATCAAGTTTAAGATCGCGGAACGCATGGCCCCCACCAGCCATGTATGCCTCTTTTATGCCGTCTGACATCCTCTCCGACTCGTGCATGCGGAAAACCCTTCACGATAAGAGAAATAGGGCCCAAGGCGACCATTGTTTGTTATGAACTGAAAACTCTACCCAAGCTACCCACCTCTCAATGTGAGTAGAGGAAGTTCACGGGTTTTGCTGATCGAGTCACTACGCGCTTTGCCTCGGACCCAGGTTTTCGTGCGCAAATGGAACGCCTGAACTCTTGGGTTTCGTGAACTGGTTCTTGAAATGTCGCAAATGGAAGAGGCCTATCGTGTTTCACATATCGACTAGGGTTTGTCTTTGTCTTGGATCGACTTTGTCTGGATCGCAAACACTGGCTCTGAGGCGTGTACGTGGGGCCACGGGGGGGGGGGGGGGGGGGATAGAGATATTGATCGCTCAAAGCAAGAAGGGATGGGAGAGTGTTATCTTGTTTTCAACCCCAAAGATTGCGAAAAGGAGAAGAGAGAAGAAAAAAGCATCAACTAAATCCTGTGGATTAATTCCTGCCTCACCTCTACCCCTATCCACTTAATTACCCCTACTGTGCCCCACACATCCCCACCACCTGTAAGGGACCCCATACCTGTAAGGCCCCCCATAAACATTGCATTTTCTCGTCAGTTTTCGTCCGAATGCTTAAATACAATGAGTGGAGAGGCCGGGATTCATGATGGCGCCCAGTAGCCTTTAGCATGGGAGCTATGAAGTGAAGTCAGAGAGCTTCACAGAGAGGTGTCACTCGGGCCGCGCCATTTTGGATTTTGAACCGGTGGCGCCGCCAAGCGGATGGGTGGCCCCGTCAAAAGAGTCAAAATGTTTATATCATTACTGTGCACGGTGCTGTGCATTTTCAATGGGGAGTTTTCTAATAAGCTCACGCTCAAGCCTGTTTCTCGCGCTCTCAAATCCTCTGCCCTTTGAGCCTGAATGATCTATCATTTACCGTAAATTCCCTGTACTTTTTCGGGACATATCAGAATTACCCTTCAATACAACAACTGAAACAGTTCTTAATAAAAAATGTAGTTTATCATTTTATTTGTCTGCAGTGGATGAAAATATTAGCAAAAGAATTGAATATTTGAAAACTCAATCTTTAAAAATCGTCTTTTCATGAAAACACGCAAGTTCAAGCAGAATGAGGCTTCAGGAAATATCTACTTGTAGGTAAGCATTCACTGAGTACCTGTTTTAGGTGTATATGTCTCTTACGACGAACATTTAACCAAGAAGTAATTTAAAGTGCTTGGCAACTCAACGACAGTCCTGTATGCAAGACAGTATAAATGTTTGTTTACTAAATAGCTCCGCCGCTACGTACTTCCACCTCAATCCCCTTCTCTCTGAATCAATCAATCAACCGGGACTCAAGCTCAAGCTCAACAGAGTAGGACGTCAACAAACTGTTGCGCTATTTAGGTGTTGTTTTGAGGCCCTAGGGCCGCTCTACACTGCTGTCTGTGTTTCGTCACCTGTGCCCCTGTTCCCGCCGTCACGGTATTTAACTGCTACCGGCACACTGTGGTGTTGTCGTGTACACGTGCCCTTCCATTCCATTGGCGCCCTTCCCATCCCGGCCCCCGACCGACATGGACACTGATGGGGCCCGAAACGCCTACCTCACCTTCAAGAGGGCCTACTAGAGGCCTTACTCTCCCCACCCCGGGAGCACGTAAAGCCCCCCGCACAAAAGTGAAGCGGGGGCCCCCCTGATCAACACCCCGGAAAAGCCCCAGGATCATCACCAGAAGCCCCTGGATGAACCCAGGAGCCCCAGGAACAACTCCCACAGCTCCTGGAGCAACAAACGAAACCCCCAGGACCCCCAAGCCAAGGTATCCTTTCTGATTAGGGCCAGCAACGGAGCCAGAGTTTTTTCAATCCTGGCCGCGTGTCTCACGCCCTCAACGCCTCTGAGCTAGGCAAAATACATCATTGAGGGGGAAACCCGCTCCCTTGGAAATGGGTCAGCCTTGGTGGTGGCACTGTGGGAGAGTGCTATCCTCAAGGTCCATCCTACAAGATAACACCTTCACCCTAGGAGAGTGGCAGGTAACATGTCGCCGTGCCGAGCGGGAGGGCGCTCCGGCACATTTGGCAAAAGTAGGGCCACTGCATGCCGAGAGGGCCTGACGAGGTCCGCTCTTCCTGAAGGCCCTGAACGGCACTCCCATCGAGGAGGTCTCTTGGATCCCCTCACGACACCTGCCCCGCCCACTCCACGGGAAAGTGGGTCCGCCCCCAAGGTAACGGGGGGACCTACCCCAAGGGTCGCCATCGGCCATATGGTGTACTGGACACAGCCTTTTATGCTCCCCACCCTTCGTTGCCCTGTGTGTCAACGTGTAGGCCACTCAATAAACACTGCCGCCCTATGTACGCTGTTCCCGCTGCAGGGGCCCCCCATCCGCAACATGTGTGTTGCCGGGTTTTTGTGCTTTCAAAAAGGCTTTCAAATGAATATTGTATCTTATGACCGACACAAAAAAACAATCCCACCGCCAAAATACCAGTGGGTGCTGGAAATTGGGGGTCACTGGTATGGGGGTTTTATGACTGGTCAACGTTACTTGAATTATATTATTTGGGGAGATTTGATAAAAGATTACAACCTTGAATGGAGGATTAACTTAGTCTTCTGACTTCACTATAGATTATAGTTTGACCACTTCTCATACGGAGAGTACTGAACAAGGGGGGTATACTTAAGGGGAAAGGATAAAAGGTTTAGGTTATGGGATTTGCGCCCCCCAGCCCTGACGAGTATTTCACTAGATTACTCCCGGGGCACGTTAGATTAATATTAATATTAGATTGATCTGGTAGTCGTGGTTGGTACGAGGGGTTATACCGAAAAAGGCTTTGACTCTTGGAAGTGTGGGGAATTATTTTCCTAATACAGAATAATCACTGGGTTTTTATATAACACAAGAACTATATTTGTAAATGATACCCTATTTATTTTGGTGCCTGGTAAGTCTCTCACTTGAGATCATCTCAGCATTAAGGGTTAACACTATACCGAGAAAACTCTACTCGGAAATAAGAAACTTGACTTCACACCCTGACGTAGGAATTTTCCTAAGTTATGAGATAAAGCTCAAAGGAGCATAAATCTCCTTCACTAGAATACTATTCAGGGAATTGCCCTACACTAGGAAACAAAACCACTTAATTTTTATAAATCACACATGGAAGATGGGGATCTGGGTAGAGAAGAATATGGCGAGGACAGTGTTGGGGTGTGTTACAGTAAGACCAATGTGTTTCTGAGAGGAAGGCGTGGGACGCCTCCCGTTGAACCCCTCTCCTGGGTGGAGGACAGATGGAGACTCTTGTTAATAATACTTATAAGGATGGGTGCACCTCCTGTACGTTAGCGTACACTAAACATAGATACCCATTTTTGAAAATAGATAAAAATAATGATAACAAGGAAAGGGGGGGGGGGGGAAAAGGAGCGGAATTTGTTACATCTACCGGGGTGGAGGACAGATGGAGACTGAGCGCTCACGGAGTTATGGCCGTCTCCCCCAAAAGGGAATTGTTTGAAGGGTTTCTCACCGTGCCCTCAAATGAAAAACTTATAATCCCGAAAATAACTATTTAAGTAATGAAACTCGCGTACCTCAGAAAAGGCTGTCCCTAATAAAACCCATTTAATTTGATGTAGAAGAATTTAATATTTTTAAACCCTAATATTCAAGAAGGATGGTTTTTATATGTAATGTCGACAATCCGAACACCTATTTCAGAGTGAGGTGGTATTGAAGTCTTGCGTTAGAATTTTGGGGGCTTCATTTTGGGCGTGGATCTTATACAACGCCCATTTTATGACCATAACCGATAACGATAGGGATTATTTGAAGACGTTAAGACTCTGGGGAGTTTTTTGGGCTGACCCAGTGGCTGGCAAAAGATAAAAGATTGACATCATTAGTTATCCCTGATCGCAGATAATTATCCTACGGATTGGTTCGCATACGGCATATGGGGGGGGGGAATGGAAGCCGAGGAAAGACATGGGGTGATAGAACGAAAGAAGATAGAACAAAATGGCGTCTAGGATGCCAAACTGATTGAGGAAAGATGGCGGAAAGAAAAAAATACGATGAGTCTATGTGAAACTAAAAAAAATTACTTACAGACATAACTCGGGAATTTATAATAATAATTCTCACCTACTATCATCTCCCGAAAAATGGGCATTACCATGGATCTAAAGCTGACTGCGACAAGCCCCTTCCCATTGCTTTCTTTTGTGGGGTGGCGGGCACCATGGCCCCGGGGTCACCCTACTGCCCCTATAACGCGAGGCTCAGCAGCTTTACAGCTTGCTGGTCCAAAAAGGGAAAACACCCCCTTTCTGAGATAAACAGGCAGCTGCGACTCCTCCCTTTCCCCAAAATTGGGCCGCCTCCCTCGTCACCCCCTCCTAGGATGCCATCACCTACAGCTCCCACCACCATCCAGGGCGGTCACCCCGGATTTCCTACTCCTCCATCACCACGGAAAACCGGTACAGTGTACTGCAACACCAACCCGAGGATAAAGACCCGGACCTCCATGACGACTCCTCTCCCCCTTTCATCGAAACCCCCGTCCCCAGAGGCCCAGGCCCCCTCGAAAAGCGCCCAGCAAGCCGGCTGCGCCCGTGACATCGGATAGAGGCTCTGCCTCTCCAGCCCACATGCTGACCTCATCCACTCCACGATTGAAGTGGACATTCACCACCCGCCGTCCTCCTCTCTCGGGAAAACGCCCCACCTGCCTCCTCTACCCACCGCGGCGCCTCTCGGACGCAACGCCTCCCTGAACCACCACCAACCACCCTTCATTTTCCAGCCCCCTCCACTTCCGGGCCCCATCCACGCAACAGAGACATAATTTTCTTTTCCCAACTATTTACCCTCCTCATGGAAGCCTTCAACCTCCACCAACAGGGTGAGTCAATCCCTGCCATACTAGCCGTCTTTGGCCACTCTCTCCTCCGTTCTCTCTGTCTTCCTCCAGTAATGCCCCTCTCCTTCCTCCAAGGAATCCCAAAGATCCCCCCCAAGAAAGCCCACACGAGCTTAAGACCTACCTGGGAGACACATTCCCTTTCAGTGGTAGGGCTGTGTGAGACGTGGCTCTCCCCCCCACCTCTCTCTAAACCCTGCCCGGATATACCATCTTCAGAAATGACAGACCCCAAGGGCGCGGGGGGGGTTTTCCTCCTGGCATTCCACGACACTCTTAACCCTCATTCTATTGCCCTCCCAAACTGGCAGCGGGGACGTCTAGAAGTGGTGGGCGGCCAGGATTGCCACAGAGCAGGGCTGGCTCTCCGTGGCAGTCTGCTACAACGCTGACGGGGCCACCTATCAAGAACTTGAGTACTACTTTTCACTACTTCCTCCGCCTGTTGTCGTCATGGGTGACTTCAATGCCCACCACAGATGTTGGGAACCTGACCTCCCTCTCCACCTCACCAACACCTCCGGAAGGGCATTATTCCACGTCATCCTTGACTCGCCTCGCCTGTCCCTTCTATAAACCCCGGGTCTGCCCACCCGTTACCATCCTCACACTGGAGCCGGCACTGTCCTGGATCTATTATTGGGGAAACCCCGCCTTTAGTGCAGGACCGTCACCACTGGCCCTTACATGGGAGTGACCACCTTCCCTCCTTGCCTCCTTCCCTGCCGTCACTGCCCGGCCTCACCCCGGATGCTGCCTCGTTGGAGATTCACTCCTCCCGGCTGGCATCTTTCGAGGAGGCACTTCAAGACCCGCCGAATATCTCCTCTCTTCCCCTGGATGAAGCTGCCGTCTCCTTCTCATTTCCTGGAAAGGGCGCTGGAACGGCTGCCTTCCGTCGCTCCACACGTCGCGCCCCTCGCCGTCCGGGCAAGTCCTGGTGGAGCGAGGAATGCGCCCAGGCAGTTAAGGCCCGTAGGAGGGCGTGGAAACCCGTGGCGTCGTAGGCCTACATTGCAGCTTGGGGCTAAATACCACCGGCTTGATGCCATATGTGCCAGGACCATCCTCCTTGCCCAGAGGAAGGCATGGGGCACCCACTGCGCTTCCTCTCTCCATCTTCCACCACCAAAGGTACGTGGGATTTTTTCCACTCGATGGAGGGCACCAAACGCCGCCTCCCACTGCCCCCCAAGGATGGGGCCAACCCCCTCCAGGACGACCCACAGAAAGTGCTTTGCTCGCTTCTTTCTACCATGGCAAGATGGTCTCTGCCCCATTCTACCTTCATCCCCTACCATCCGTGCTGAAATCCTTGATGCCATTGCCTCCCCAGGTGTCCCCGACCTCGTTAGACCTTTCACAACTGAGGAGCTTGATCAGGCTTTTTCCACCTTGAAGCCCGGGAAAAACTGCAGGCCAGGATAAAATTCCATATGAAAATTTCCCGCTCATCTAACACCTCCCTTGAAAGGCCGTCACACTATTTCCCTTTTTAAAAACCAGTTGGCTTCAGGGCATATACCCACTTGCTGGAAATCTCCACTTTGCTCCCTATACCCAAGCCTGGTAAGGACCCCACACTTCCATCCGCATACCGCCCTATCGCCCCTCCTCTCTTGCGTCGGAAACTCCTGGAGCGGTTTGGGGGCCACTCGTCTTTCCTGGTGGCTAGAGGATGGTCATCTCCTACAAGAAAAGCAATGTGGCTTCAGGCCCCCCAGGAGCACCCTAGATGTCCTGGCGCAACTAGAATATTTAAAATCTGCGACACTACCCGGGGAAGGGAGGTCATGACCTCGCTCTTCATAGACTTGGAAGGCATTCGATTCTGCCCCCCATGACGGCATCCTACGAAAATTAGCTACCATGCACATCACGGGGGCCCACCCCCGCCTGGTTGCAGAATTTCTTGTCTGGGAGAACTTTCCGCGTTGTGTGGGTGCCTCCACCTTCCGTCACAATCATACGGAGAGGAGTGCCGCAGGGATCCATCCTTAGCCCTGTCCTCTTCAACGTTTGCTCTCAGAAACCCTTTACATCCCTCCCCACTCCCACCTCCTTATTTATGCTGATGACATTACCCTCATCAGCCGGGCCAGCACTCAGATCCAGGCACAAACACACCTACAGGAAGCAGCCTCTGCATTGGCTAACTGGGTAAAGGCTTGGGGTCTTTCTGTCAATGCATCTAAGAGCCCCTCATGTGCTTCACACTCAAGCCGTCCACTCTCCCCAACAGTCAGCATTAGTGGGTCCCCAGTTCCCTACTCCAGGACACAAAACATTCCTTGGTATGCGGTTAGACGGGCCTCGGCTTACCTGGTCTCCACACATTGAACACCTCCGCGCTACTTGTAACAGGCGCTCGACCTTATGAAGAGGGTGGCTGGTGTCCGTGGGGGGGCCCGTCGTGACCTCCTATTAATGTACTACCAGGCGGCAATCAGGTCTAAATTATCATACGGTAGCAGCATCTATGGCTCGGCAGCGCCTTCTACCATCAGAAAGCTGGACCCTTCTGCAAAATGCAGCCCTGAGGATATCCTGGGGGCAATGAGATCCCCCCCAGTCATCGCCCTTCACGCGGAGAGCGGCATCCCCCCCCCTGCAGGTGCACAGGAGAAAAGGTCCTGTGCCAACACTACCACCACATCATTACCCCTGCCCCCAACCAAACCCCCTCCCGCACTCTATGCCACCTCTGTGTAGATCATCACACCCCAGTCTGGCTTCCTGGAGCAACGTCAGCCTCTAATAATCCGTGCACTGCTGGCCCACTCAGTGCTGCACCTGCCTCCACCCCCTCTACAAACCCACCAGCCCACACTCCCAGTCCACCCTGGCACGACATTTCTCATATGGTTGCCCTGCATATCCCTGACCTTCCTCCCAAACACTCAGCTGGCATCGTGCAGCAACACTTTTTCAGAGAACTGGACCTGTCCCTCTACCACCATCAACCTCAAGGTCTACACTGACGGCCTCCCACTCCCCAAACCTTCCTTCTACTGGCGCTGCATCTACGATCCCCGCTCTAACCTCTGTAAGACATGGGAGGCTGCCTCCTGAGGCTGACGTCCTGACGGCGGAGCTTTTCGCCATCCGCCAGGCCCTGGCTTACCTCAACACCACCTACACCTGTACCAGGGCTGTGATCTACACGGACTCTCCCCCTCCCTCCATCTCCTCCTCTCCCGTCGCCCGGCATCTCCCCTGTCCTCGCACACACCCCTTCAACGGCTACTCCTCTCCCTCACGTCAGTGGGCTGGAAGATCACCCTGCAGTGGGTGCCTTCCCCACTGAACATCCGGGGCAACGAGGTTGTGATGCTGCCGCCAAAAATGGCACTCTCGGAGGTAAACACACCCCCTCCCCGCTGCCGCTCTCCACCGCCAAGCGTCTAATCTCCAAAAAAAAAAGCCGCTCCGCCTGGGATAGGGCGCTCGGCGACGCCCTTCGTGCCACCCCATGGGTCAATACCGTACAGACTCCTCCCCGCACCCATGGATAAGACAAACGTCCCCGCCGTCTTGGATTGTCGCCCTCACCCGCCTGGGATCGGTCACACAACACTCACAAGCACACTTGCATCGTCTGCAGCTCAACGCCCGACCCGCACTGCCCCTGGTGCAGGAACGTCCCGGGAGTCCATTGACCACTTCCTGCTGCAGTGTCCTCGCTTCCACTCCCACCGACAATTCTACGTGGTCAGTCATCGCCCTGAACGTCACCACCCTTTGACCTGCCCCCCCCTGCTGGCCGCCGCTGGGCCCTCCATCCATCACAACGCCCGCCGTCATCCGCCTCACCTGTGCCTTCCTGAGGAAGACTAATCAAACTCTCGAGACTGTGATTACTTCACGGCTGTACACCAGGGCGAATACGTCGACTTCGACATCACTGCCCTTCAACAACAACAACAACAACAACAACAACAATCCAATCAACCCTTAATTCCCTCTGAATACCCTATAGTCCTCTGGTTTATCCTATGTCAAAGGTTATTTTGGGTTTGAGGAAGAAGACTATATCAGTAAGTGCGAAAAACAGGGAGTCTTAATTTAAAGACAATGAGTTTGGTAAGAGTGAGAATTTACGTTTAGAGAAACATATGGGGTTGTTTTCTGGAGGACAAACAAGGCAATAACAGGAAACAAAATCGTAATTCGAAATCAGGATATGGGGGGAAATAAGAAAGTGTTTTTTGGAGGCAGCATAACTTGAAGCTCAGAACACGGAAATAAAGGGGACGAGTCTCCGGTATGTGGGGAGCGGATGCCGCGAATATTCCAGTAGAGGACAGACAGTGTGAAGAGATCAGCGGGTGATGATAGTTAGGATGACAGCCTCTGGGGTTTTAGGTGTTAGGGTGTATCAGGGATGTGAGCCCTGAGGTATAAGGGATCGGGGTGCTGAGTGTGTGATGACAACAGGAAAGTGAAGCTATAGCAGATCCTGCCGGCGGGATGGTTTCTGTGGAGATGCTGGAACGGCCAAAACTGTGTTTTTTTGGGTTTTATTTCGTCGTAAGAGAGACATAACCCTAAAACAGGTACTCAGTGAATGCTTAGTAGATATTTCCTGAAGCCTTCCATTCTGCTTGAACTTGCGTGGTTTCATGAAAAGACGATTTTTTAAAAGATTGAGTTTTCAAATATTCAATTCTTTTGCCAATATTTTCATCCAACTGCAGACAAATAAAATTGATAAACTACATTTTTTTTTTAAGAACTGTTTTTAGTTTTTTGTATTGGGAAGGGTAATTCTGATATGTCCCCAAAAAGTACAGGGAAAATTTACGGTAAATGATAGATCATTCAAGCTCAAAGGGCAGAGGATAGAGATGCGGGGAGAGACATCTGGCGGCTTAGCTTTGAAAACTCCCTATACCCCAAGACGCAAGTAAGTAGTATGAAGTTAAAATAATGAACTGAAGTGGTATTGATGGATGTATTTTTTTGTTATACCTTTTGTTCCTTTTGTATTTCATACCGAAGCCCCGTCATTCCAATTTAAAATTTCCTCCAATCTCAATTACCCTCCCCCCCCCCCCCTCCGCCCACATTTTTTTTTTTTGCTTAAGTCAAAATGGGTGGGTGGTGATGGGTAATGGGTGGGGGGTGATGGGTAATGGGTGTGGGGTGATGGGTAATGGGTGGGGGGTGATAGGTAATGGCTGTGGGGTGATAGGTAATGGGTGAGTGAATGGGTGGGGGGTGATGGGTAATGGGTGAGTGAATGGGTGGGGGTGATGGGTAATGGGTGGGGGGTAATGGGTAATGGGTGGGGGGTGATGGGTAATGGGCGAGTGAATGGGTGGGGGGTGATGGGTAATGGGTGAGTGAATGGGTAATGGGTGGGGGGTGATGGGTAATGGGTGAATGAATGGGTGGGGAGTGATGGGTAATGGGTGAGGTGATGGGTGAGCGAATGGGTGGGGGGTGATGGGTAATGGGTAATGGGTGTGGGGTGATAGGTAATGGGTGTGGGGTGATGGGTAATGGGCGAGTGAATGGGTGTGTGGTAATGGGTAATGGGTGAGTGGAGGAATTCCCCCCCTTCTTTGATTCCTCCCAGCAAACATTGGCTATGCGGGCCTGTGTCGGCTTGTGCCGGGTACGTATCGACACCGGCGGCAGCGCGACTGGTTTCGGCAAATCGTATGAAACCGATGTCGGCCCTGCAGCGGGAACTGTATATCGGGCCAATTATTCATAAATTTGTACAGCCCCAACACAGTCTTCCTTGACTCAGCCCCACACAATTTTTAACTCTGTCCTCAGCCCCTTGACTTCATCCTGGTATGTTATTTATTCATGTTTTCATCACGACATGTAGTGTGACACGCTTAATTGTTACTCTAATTGGTTATATTGTGTTACTATATAGTTACATTGTATTTATTAGTAACATTGGCTGTAAATAAGTTTTCAAATATATGACTTATCAGAAGAAAACGTCAGAAGTATTATAACAATACAACAAATTCCAACAGAAGAATATATTTAAGGCGAATTTTGGGGAGAGAAGCCGTAAGAAGCCGGCTTCTTTCGGCTTCTTGCGGCTTCTCTCTCGTTTTCGTGCCTCGCCAGAACGGCTGACAGTGGTGTTCGAGGCTCGCCCGTTGGGCCCGCTAAACAGGGGAAAATTTGTAAACAAAACAACCACACTGACAAAAAGGGGTCCCGTCGAATAAAAGCCATTAAAAATTTTTAACGATAACTGACTGCGATATTGTGAATGGAAAAAAACACAAAATCCTTCACTTTTAATTTTTTTTTGGGCTCCAAAAACCCAAAGGGACTATTAATGGGGAAAGGTAAAGAGGGGGCCCCCCAAAGGGGACTCATATGGGGGGCGGGGTCGATTTCCCACATTAGTGACTTATTTTTTTTTTAAAAAACGGGCTACACCTAAATGGCAAGGGTCAGGTAAAATGGGGGATTTCTTTAAAAGGGCCATCATCTGCCCCCCAAATGCCCGGGTTTTTTCTGTTTTGGGGGTTGGGGGACTGATTTATATTTGTTTGGAAGATGGGGGGGTTTTTTTTCATTCTTGGCTAATTTTTGCATTAGATTAATCTCTCTCTCTCTCTCTCTCCTTCTCCCCAGCTTAATAAATTTACTGTATGGGTATATGGGACTCAAAAAATCTTTTCTAAAACTTTACTTTTTAGCGTTTTAAAACGAAAAATTTTGGGAAGCTAAACAAAAGTTTTTTAAATTTTGGGAAGGAGCTAAAAGAAGGATAAACGTTACTCCTTTTCATAAAAAGTTAAAGTGGTTAAAAATTAAAAGGACCGATATTTTTATAAAAAAATGTTTCGCTGTTTAAAAGGCGTCAAGGGGTTTTGTTTTCCGGATTTGGAAATCTGGGTTTTCCATTGTCGGGGAAAAATACGGCCAGTAAAACAAGGCAGCAAAAAGCCCTTTATGTCCCAAAGGGCCCCAGAACAGACTGGTCCCAGACCCATCACTGTAAAAAGGCCTTAACTAGGGAAAAAATTTTGCCTTCATGCATCTTAATTATGGAAGTCTACACTTTTAAGTTTTTGATTTTTAAAATTTTATTTTTAATTGACCCTAAGTGAACTAAATTTTTTTTCCCCAAAATAAAAATAGCAGTTGCATTTTAGTATTTTTAAAGATATTTGAAGGACTTTTAGTTCTTTTTTTTTTGGGTTAAAAATTATTTCCTTTTAATGTTTCGTTTGACTTTCTTTTTATGTATTTTTTTTTTTTTTGCGTGATTTTCAGAAGAATTTTAATTTTTAGTATTTTTAATTGCATAGAACATCTGTGATGTAATTTTTGAAAAGAAAAACCCATTTTTTCAGGGAAATAAGATTTTTATTTATTTTTACTCCTCCTCTCAGAGTCTTCCCCCTTCATCTCGGTCGGATAACACTTCATGCAACCGGCACATACATCCCGGAAACTAGACTGTTTTTTACTTTTTGCAGTTTAAAACCCCTTGCCATAAAAGGGAAAATGGGGACAGACAGCATTATGAGTTTTGTTATACAGGGCAATAGTCTTTGTTCATGTTTCATCCAAAATTTTTTAGGGGAATTTGCCCCCTTTTATAGATAAACGGGGGTAAAAAATACAAAAAAATGCAAATAATAAAAAAAGTATTTTGTTGATTTTGTACCTATTTTAGAAGTTTTAAAAGGACAAGTAAAAATTAAAACATAAGCAAAAAACCCAAACTATACACTAAAAAAAAAAAATGTATTTAAACCTCAGTTTTTTAATGCACAAAGGGGCCCGTGAAATATTTGGTTTGGCCCAGATAATTGAACCCAAAGTAGCCAGTAAATACGTTAACATTCATATTCAAAAAAATACAATTTCTAATAACTATTTCATGATTTTTTTTTCCTATTTTGCAAAAAAACCACTCTTGCCCCTAACCAAATTTCCTATTAATGCACCCAAACCAAAAAGTATTAGGTATATACACGGACGTCCTGTAGATTTTTTCAAAGTTTAGTGTATACCTAAACCCCTCGCTTTTAGGGGGCCCTTTTGATAAAAAAAATATCGGCTTCAAAACTTTTTCTGCCACCCGGGTTAAAATGCGTGCTTTTACCGAATAAGTTCAGTATATGCGATGAAACGGTTCTGTTTTTTTAAATTTCCCCTGTATTCCCCGGTGTAGTATTTGGATGGCTGCTTTTGGGGAAGTATACAAACTTTCGTCAGATGTAAGGCCCAAAGTTCAGGGTTTACACGGAATTAGTGGGGAAATAGGGAAAAACTTTAAACCAAATTTAAAAACGACCACAATTTGTTAAAATGCAAAATTTGGGATAAATGGAAAATTAAAACCTCGCACCCTTTTCCCAAAAATTTGTTCGCCCAAAAACCCGGGGAGTACATCATTTACACCTTTAAAATTTTTGTAAAACAAAAAAATCGGGTACCCCAAAAAATACCCCTTAACCCTTTCTTTCAAAAAACATACAAATTTTAAACCAAAAAAATATACAGAAATAAAACCATAAAATATAGATTATATATATATAATTATATATATTTTAATATAAAAAAAAGTATATATATTTTATATATATATAAAAAAGATATAAAATATATAAAATATATATATATATATATTATATATATATATATATTTTTTTTTTTTTGGTAAATTTTTAAGAAAAAGGGGCTCCACCCCCTATCTTTTTTTATACCCAAAACAAGTTTGGGGACATGGGGGAAAAAGGGGGTTTTTGGGTGGGGGAGCCCCACACATAAGGGAAATAGGGCCCCCCAAAAAAAAATCCATAAACTGGGGAAAATTTTCCCCTAGTTCTTTAAGACTTTTTTTCGGGGCCATATTTCCCTTTAGGGTTGCTCCCCCCCCCAAAAAACCCCCGGGTTTCCACCATTTTCCCCCAGCTTTTTTGCCCTAAAATAAAAAATAAAAAGATGGGGGGTTGACCCTTTAGTCAAAAGAGGGACAAAACTCTACAGACCCCCCCCAGCACCCCCCCTCGAGCCCATGGGGGCTGTGCACAAAACCAAACCCTAACCGACCGGCCCAAAACCTAACCCACGGGGCCTTATTTTTTTCTCAAAAACCTGAAATTTTTAAAATCGGCCCGTAGGGAAAGTAAGGTTTGGGATTCATTAAAACTAAAAATGTTTAAGGACAGTAAGTATAACAAAATAGAGCCAACATTTGGATTTCCGCTTACCGTGGAAACCCTTGTTCTTTTAAAATTTTTTCCCCCAAAAGCAATGCTAGTCATTTTCCCCAATACCATCAGCACCTTACCTACACATTAATATTGTTCCCTGTCCGCAACAGTAAAGTAATAAATACTTAAGATATCTTTTCAATGTTTTGTGGTGGAATTCGGATTATGGTAAGGTTTATGGTACCCCCGTCTCCTTTGGCGAGGGGTTTCCCAAAATTTTTACGTTCCCCAAAAAGTGTGAGAGATCCTAAAAACCCAAATTTGGGCATAATGGGTTCCCGCGAAAAAATTTCCCGGGGGTGGGTTTTTATTGCATAATTAGTAAAATTTGAAAAAAAACGTTTTGGTGTTATGGTTAAAAAGGGCTAGAGAAAATTTTTTTCACCAACGACGTTTCCTATCACTTACTTGTTTACTTACTTGTTTTAAATTTAGAGGGGCATGCCTCACAGTCGTGGTTTTTCCACCGCGCTGTTTTTAGTCTTGGTGTCCCTTTTGTAGAAGGGGCCCAAATTTATCAAGATTTAGTTTTGGGGGGTCGACAGCGGGGAGTGTAGCCAAAGGGACTGGGGGGTCATTGGGGAAGGGCCCGAGGAAAAAAACCCGTCCCAGAGCGCCTTTAATTTGTCCACACTTTCACCCCCTGTGCCTCTCCTTCCTTAGGGAGAACTTTTAATGTTCTTGGTCCCAAAACGACTCAGACTGGCCCGCCAAAAGAGTCTTGATTCGTTGGAAGCGTGTGATGGCAGGGCTCTTTCCCCACACCAAACCACGGGCCCTTGCGGTCGTGGCCCTGGGACACTTCCCCCACACAGGTTGTTTGGGGGCAGTACCCCTTTTTTTTTAAAATCTTCCAGTTTTTAATGGCTCGGTACCTTTTCCCTTCTTCTCGTGGGATACAGGGCCCCGCCTCTGAAGGCGCTCCCAGTAATTGAGGCCCTTCATTTCCCCCAAAAACCGTCCTGGTGAATTGCCTTTGGACAGCTCCAGCCTTTGATGTCACCCGTCCCCGGTTGGCGAAAATAGCTGGTGCAAAAGTCCAGGTGTGGCGGATTAGGGACTTCCAGAGTGTCAACCCTGACCTCTGGTTCCCTGGAGGTTTAATGTTTTTTTAACCCCCCACCCAGCCATCTCCCGGGGTTTTTTTTCACCGTGACCTGATTTGGTGCTTGAAGGTTCCGTCCCCACTCAGGTTGGGACCCCCCGGCACTTGACGTGAGGTGGGGGGGAATTTTCATGGGCCCCTTTTTTGTCATCAGATTTGGGGGTCTCTTTGATGACCTGTTTTGGAAACCCATCTCATCATTTTCAAATTTTTGCTCATTAAAAAACATATTGTTTTTCCTTGGGCCAGGGCCCCAAAAAACTGTTTTTTGAGGGGTTTTTTGGAGATGTTAAAACCCCAATGGAACACTTACAGCTTTGGCGATGGTGGTTATCCCCCCCCAGCAAAGGATGAAGAAAGGAGCTAGTACAGTGGGTTTCCCAATTCCCCCCAAAGGGACCCAGGAAGGGAGTGGGGCCCCCCACTGACCTTGTGGTACTCCGCTGACCGGCAGTTTGTGGGCCAGTGGGTGTCCACCCACGACCACTGCTGGTCCTTCCCATAAAGGGAAAAATGAAGCCACGTCCATAGATTTTCCCGCTATTTCCCCAAGGGGCTTGATCTTTTGAAAAAGGATGTTTTTTCCACCTTGTTTACAAAAGCCTTGGAAAACAAAGGGAAAATTACGGGCGGCATTTTCCCCCCCGGCCAGCGTTTCCCCTGATTTCCCCTCAAGGGGCCCCAGGAGCTTAGATAGGCGGAGCGACCTTTTCTAAAACAAAATGTTGAAAGGCTGTTGAATAGTTGGGTGATTTTTCCCCCTTTCCCCCTTTAATTATTTTCCCACCACCCTTTTCAAAGATCTTAATAATTGTGTGAGGTTAGGCCAAAAGGGGCGTAATTCCTACTTTGGGGTTTTATCTCCCCCCTTGAAGAGGGAGAGAAATGGCCTGTTTGAATATCTTGGGAATCACACCTTTTTTCCCGGGTTTTCGCCAGAGGAGGGATATGGGGTGGGGCCAAGGGAAAAACAACATTTTTTGGAACAAATTTCTGGCACGGGCCCTCAGTCCAGCTGGGTGAGTTTTTGGGCCCCAAACCCCCTCTTTTGCCAAAATTGATTTTCCTCGGCGTTTAAATTTCATTCCGAGAGGCTGGGGTGGGTGGGTGCTTTTCTGGTGGTGAATGAGGTGAATGAGGGCCCTGTACTGGGGGTGGATCATGGGGTGTGCTGAACGTGTTATTTACTGTTGCAGAAAACAGGTCACACATTGTTGCAGGGTCAGAAGTAACCTTCCCATCCGCCATCTTCAGCGGCCCAATTAGAGAGAACTGCAACTCCGAAATGCCAGTGGTCGCTGGCAGTTTTAACTCACAATTTGGTGAAAAGTTGGTCAACTTGAAAGAAAAATATGGGCTTATTCCACTGCACTTTAAAACACAAAAGTAAAATTTTTTAAAGAACGATTTTCTTCTATATGTATATTGTATAGAAGCCTGATTCTGTAAAACATGTATTTAACCAAATAACCAAGTAGGTTTATAGTTGAGGAGGCGAGTAAATGTTACTCTATGATATTATACAGTCAATAACGTATGTTTAGAAGTTATCTATACCTAGGCAGTCATATGTTCCTGTTATTATTGTGTATCAATCAGATAGAAAGCCTGGAAGTGCAATGAGTCGACGCGTGAAGTAGCAATGTTTTGATTCAATCTCCCCGCCACAATCTCCCCGCCACCACTCCCCGCCGCGGGCGTGTCCCTCCACAATTATAACCTACATTTGTCGCAGCAACAAGCCGATTTCGGCATTCTTTATTCTTCGTTTTTCCAAGGCATTGCTTATTGTATTTTGACAAGCGTTTGCCAGACGCAGCAGTACTGTCTTAGAAAACAGTGTGAACATCGCCCAAATTTTACATGCCAAAAATATACATGTAAAAAATTATATTAAGCTTTGCTACTCGAGGCGAGTAATTTTGCATTAAATTGCTATCTTAGAACGTTCAATCGTAATGCATGTCATGCATACACTTACTAGAACAACAGAAGAACGTTCTTTTTTAGTATTCAGATGCGGTGCATCAAATTTTATCGCGAAATTGATTTATGAAAAATATTAGTCGCGGAGGGAAAACACAGTAGACCAACCTTTGAGTTAAAACTGCCAGCGACCACTGCATTTCTCGAGTTTCAGTTCTCTCTAATTGCGTGTATGTATTGGCAAATTTCTTGCAGTAGCTGAAGAAATACCTGGGATTCTGTTTGATGTTGATCACAGCTCGGTTTTCTTCATTTTCCTTCTGCAATTTGTAGGATTCTTGTAAACAGATTTCAATGGTTCTCAGTTTTGTCCTTATTGAGTGTTGTTTCCCGGCATTTAGTGTTTCAAGTTTTGTTAAGGAGTTTTT
>JACEEZ010024615.1:0-22500 GCA_016584305.1 Chionoecetes opilio
CCCTTCCCGCAGGAGTGTTTTGCGTTGGTGTGTGTGGGCCCAGGAGGTGGGGGCCCTGCCAGGGTGTGTTGTGGGGGCGGGTACACCCCCAAAACCACGGGCCCCCTACCACTATCATACCACTGGGGGGGGGGAGAGAGAAGAGAGAGGAGAGAAAAGGGGAGAAAAGAGGGAGAAGAAGAAAAGGAGAGAGAGAGGAGAGAGGAGGAGGAGGGTGTTGTTTAAATTCTATATATGACTTGTAGTAATAATAATAATAATATATAAATAAAATAATAATAAAATAAAAAATAATAATAAAAAATAATATTGAGAAAAATGCAAAGAAATTAAACTAAGGCAAATGTTTCTAGCAGAATGTTGGTGTGTGTGTGTGGTGTGTGGTGTGTGTGTGTGGTGGTGTGTGTGTGTGTGTTGGTGTGTGGGGACAAAATAGTAATTACACACACACCACCCCCACACAGGTACCCGTGGTTAGGGGAACCGCTCGGTTCACAACCGGAACCCCGGGTTCATCCCCGGGCGGAGCGGAAACATTGGGCTGTTCCCCTTAAAACCCGAGCCCCTGCCCCCACCCAGCTAAAGGGGTCCCGGGTGTTACCGGGGGGTTTGTGACCCGCCTCCCGGGTGGGGGTTTCCCCCCAACACTAACCAAAACAGGAAGATTACATGTAGCTAGGGGACGGGGCCACACAGGTTGCTCGGCCTGTAAAATCTACTAGATAAACACACACACACCACACACACCCCACACACACCACACCACACACACACCCTGACCCCGCCACACGACCGCCCGAGAGGTTTGGTCCCTTCATCTTCCTTGGTACTCACACCCCACCTGTGTGTGGAGAGAGGAGAGAAAGGAGAGAAGAGAGAAAGAGGAGAGAGAGAGAGAGAGAGGGGAGAAAAGGGAGAGGGGGGGGAGAGGAGAGATAGAGAGAGAGAGAAGAGGAGAGAGAGAGAGAGAGAAGAGAAGAAGAGAGAGAAGAAGAGAGGGGGAAAGGAGAGGAAGAGAAGAAGAGAGAAGAGGAAGAAGAGAAAAAAAAGCAGAAGATAAGGAGGAGAAAAAAAAAATTATTTTATTTACCAAAAATTTAAAAAAAAAAATTTTTTACTTTACTACACTACTCTACTTTTTTCAACTCTACTACTACTACTACTACTACTACTACTACACTACTCTACTACTACTACTACTACTACTACTACTTTTTCAACTACTACTACTCTACTACTACTACTACTACTACTACTACTAACTTTTTTTTTTTTTTTTTTTTACTACTACTACTACACTACTATTTTTTTTTTTTTTTTTTTTACTACTCTACTACTACTACACTACTTTTTTTTTTTTTTTTTTTTTTTACTATACTTACTACTACACTACTTTTTTTTTTTTTTTTTTTTTTACTACTCTACTCCTCTACAAACTACACTACTTTTTTTTTTTTTTTTTACTACTACTCTACTACTATTTATACTACTACTACTCTATTTTTTTTTTTTTTTTTTACTACTACTACTACTATACTCTACACTACTACTATTTTTTTTTTTTTTTTTTTTTTTTACACTACTACTACTTTTTTTTTTTTTTTTTTTTACTACTACACTACTACTACTACTACTACTACTACTCTACTACTACTATTTTTACTTTTTTTTTTTTTTTTTTTTTTTATACTACAAACTACTACTACCTACTACTACTTTTTTTTTTTTTTTTTTTTTTTACTACCACTACTACTACCTATTTTTTTTTTTTTTTTTTTTTTTTTTTTTACTACTACTACTACTACTATTTTTTTTTTTTTTTTACTACACTACACTACTACTACTTTTTTTTTTTTTTTTTTTCTACTACTACTACTACTCTACTACTACTACTACTACTACTACTCTTACCTCTCTCCCACCCATTTTTCCCTTCTTTAAAAGGTGCCCAATTGATCTCGGGAAAAAAAAAGAAAAAAATTAAAAAATAAATAAAAATAGGGAAAAAATAATATATAAACAAAAATAGATATATGTTTTTACTCTCTCTCTCTCCTCTCCCCTTTTCCTCTCTCTCTCTCTCCTCCTCTCCTCTCCTTTCTTCTTTTTTCTGTCTGTCTTTGTCTGTCTGTCTGTCTTTTGCTTTTTCCCTGTCCGTCTGTCTGTTTTTTGCCCTGTCTGTTTCCCTGTCTTTCGGGCTGTCTGTCGGTCTGTCCTGTCCCTGTCTGTCCCTGTCTTTGTCGTCTGTCTGCTTTCTGTCTGTCTGTCTGGCCCTGTCTGTCGTCTGCTTTTCTGCTGTCTGTCTGTCTGTCGTCGTCTGTCTTCTGTCTGTCTGTCTGTCTGTCTGTCTGTCGTCTGTCGTCTGTCTGTCTGTCTGTCTGTCGTCTGCTGTCTGTCTGTCGTCTGTCTGTCTTCTGTCCTGCGTCGTCGTCTGTCTGTCTGTCTGTCTGTCTGTCGTCGGGCTTCGCGCGCGCCGCGTCTGTCTGTCTGTCCTGTCTGTCTTCTGTCTGCTGTCGTCTGTCTGCTGTCCTGTCTGGTTCCCGCTGTCTTTCTGTCTGTCTGCTGTCTGTCTGTCTGCCCTGTCTGGCGCCCCTTCGTCTGTCGGTCTGTCTTCTGTCTGTCTGTCTGTCTGTCTGTCTGTCTTCTGGTCTGTCTGCCCTGTCTGTCTGTCTGTCTTCTTCGGGGTTCTGTCTGTCTGTCTGTCTGTCTGCTGTCTGTCTGCCCTTTGTCTGTCGTCTGTCTGTCTGTCTGCTGTCTGTCCTTTCTGCCCTTCTGCCCCTGTCTGTCTGTCTGTCTGTCTTCTGTCTGTCTGTCTTCTGCTGTCTGTCCTGTCTGTCTGTCTGTCCTGTCTGTCCTGTCTGTCGTCTGTCTGTCTGTCTGTCTGTCTGTCTTCTGTCGTCTGTCTTTCTTCTGTCTGTCTTTCTTCTGTCTTCTTCTGTCTGCCCTTTTCTGTCTGTCTGTCTGTCTGTCTTCTGTCTTTCTGTCTGCCCTTCGGTCTCCCTCTCTCTCTCTCTCTCTCTCTCTCTCTCCTCTCTCCTCTCTCTCCTCTCTCTCTCTCCCCTCTCTCTTTTTCCGTCTGTCTGTTCTCTGTTTGTATATATGTCTCCTCCTCTCTTTTCCTCTTCTCCTCATCTCTCTCTCCTCTCCCTCTCTCTCTCTCTCTCTCTCCTCCCGTCTGTCTTCTTTTCTGTTTGTATATATGTCTCCTCTCTCTCTTTCTTCCCTCTCTCTTTTCTCCTCCTCTCTCGTCCTCTCTCTCTCTTTCTCCTCTCTCTCTCTCTCTCCCCCCTCTCTCTCCTCTTTTCTCTCTCCCCGTCTCTCTCTCTCTCTTCTCTCTCTCTCTTCTCTCTTCTCCTCTCTTCTCTCTCTCTCTCTCTCTCTCTCCTCTCTCCTCTCTCTCTCTCTTCTCTTACCTGTTTAAATAGAGGTCGGAAAAAAAATTTCTTTATTTTTTTTAAATGGAGCGAATTTCAAGAGTAATATTGGAACCCTCGATCTTTTTTAAAAAAAGAGAGAGAGAGGGAGAGAGAGAGAGAGAGAGAGAGAGAGAGAGAAGGAGGAGAGGGGGAGAGAGAGAGAGAGAGAGAGAGAGAGGAGAGAGAGAGAGAGAGAGAGGATGAAAAAAAAAAAAAAATTTTAAAATAACATATTAATAATGATAATTTTACAAATATTTTTTAATAAAAATACAAAAACTACTACTACTCTACTACTACTACTACATACTCCTACTACTACTACTACTACTACTACTACTACCACCACTACTACACTCTACTACTACTACTACTACTACTACTATACTACCTACTCCCCCACTCACACACTACTACTACTACTACTCCTACTACTACTACTACTACTACTACTACTACTTATACTACTACTACTACTACACCCTCTACTCTACTACTACTACTACACTACTCCCTTCTACTCTACTCCCTTCTACTTACTTACACACACTACTACTATACTACTACTACTACTACTCACTACTACTACTACCTACCATACTCTACTACTACTACACTCTACTACTACTACCTCTACCACTACTACTACCTACTATACTACTACTACTACTACTACTACTCCCACTACTATACACTATTTCCCCACTACAAATACTACTATAACTACACTACTACTACTCTACCACTCTACTCTACTACTACTACTACTACTACACTCCCCCACTACTACACTACTACTACATACTACTATACTACTACAAACTCTACTACTACTACTCCCACTACTATACTATACACTTACTACTACTACTACTACTACTACATACTACTACTACTACACACTACTACTACTCTACTACTCTACTACTACTTACTACTATACACTACTACTACTACTACTAACTACTACACTACTACTACCCCACTCTACTCTCTACCCTACTACTCTTTCTATACTACACAAACTACTACTATACTCTCTACTCTACTCTACTACTACTACTACTATACTACTATCAAATACTACTCTACTACACTACTACATACTCTATTCAGACTGGGCACTAAATACTTGAATGTTTTAAATACATTTGAAAATATATTTTAAATACACACTTTAACATGCCCCAAAAAATGGATTTCCTTAGATTTTGGGATTCCCTTTGAAATTAAATTTCCTTCTCAGGCCTAAATTTCCTTAAAATCAGGGCCCTTTTTCCTTGGGATGGCACCCCGGTTTACTGTAACATCGGGGGTTCCCTTGGGAGTGGGAAACCCCGGGTTTACTGTAAAATCAGGTTGCCTTGGGAGTGGCAACCCTGGTTCCCTGTAAAATCAGGGTTGCCCTTCAGTGGCACCCTGGGTTCACTGTAACTCAGGGTTCCTTGGCAGTGGGAACCCGGGGTTCATGTAACATTGCTTGGCATGGCAAACCCCGGTTCCTGTAAAATCAGGGTTCCTTGGGGTGGCAACCCGGTTCACTGTAAAATCAGGGTTTTCCTTGGCATGGCAACCCGGGGTTCCCCCGTAACATTGCCTTTGGCCGTGGCAACCCGGTTACTTAACTTTTCCTTGGGAGTGGCAACCCGGGTTTCCCGTACTCAGGTTTCCTTGGGAGTGGCAACCCTGTTCCTGTAACATCGGGTTTTCCTTGGGATGGAACCCTGGTTCACTGTAACACGGGGTTGCCCTTTGGGAGTGGCAACCCTGGGTTTACTGAACTCGGGTTGCCTTGGCAGTGGGGAACCCTGGTTCACTGTAACATCGGGGTTGCCTTGCAGTGGGAACCCTGGTTTACTGTAAATCGGGGTTTTCCTTGGGAGGGGAACCTGTTCACTGTCATCGGGGTTTTCCCTTTGGCAGTGGCAACCCTGGTTCACTGCAACATCAGGGTGCCTTGGCAGTGGCAACACTGGTTCACTGTAACCATCATGGTTGCCCTTGCAGTGGCAACCCTGTTCACTGTAACATCAGGGGTTGCCTTGGCAGTGGTAACACTGGTTTCACTGTAACTCAGGGTTGCCTTGGCAGTGGCAACCCTGGTTTCACTGTAACCTCAGGGTTGCCTTGCCAGTGGTAACCCTGGTTCACTGTAACATCAGGGTTGCCCTTGCCATGGTAACCCTGGTTCACTGTAACATCAGGGTTGCCTTGTCAGTGGTAACACTGGTTCCTGTAACATTCAGGATTGCACTTGCCAGTGACAAACCCTGGTTCACTGTACATCAGGGTTGCCTTGGCAGTGGCACGCCTAGGTTCACTGTGTAACTCAGGTCTGCCTTGGCATTGTCAACCTGGTTCACTGTAACATCAGGGTACATAGGCAGTCGGGCACCCCTGGTATCAACTGTAACATTCTCAGGGTTGCCTTGGTGGCGTGGCAACACTGTGGTTCACTGTAACACCAGGGTTGCCTTGGCAGTGGCACACTTTTACTGTAACATCAGGGTTGCCTTTGGCAGTGGTCAACACTAGTTCACTGTAACATCAGGTTTGCCATTGGCACGGTTGGTCTAGCACTAGTTCACATGTAGACATAAGTGGGTTGCTTGGCAGTGGCACAAGCACTATTCACTGTAACATCACGGTTTCCATTGGCAGTGGCTCAACCCTGATGTTTCACGTGTGTAACATCAGGGTTGCCATATTGGCAGTGGCACCACTGGTTCACCTGGTCCATCCAGGGTGCCTTGTGCAGTTGGCAAGGCACTGGTCACTGTAACATCAGGGTGCCATGGTCAGTGGCAATCACTGTGGTTCACTTGTGTAACATCCTGGTTGCCTGCAGTGGCATCCCCTGGTTCACTGTAACATCAGAGGTTTGCCTTTGGCAGATGGCAACACTGGTTCAACGTGTAACACATCAGGTTGTTGCCTTGGCAGTGTGGCAACCCTGGTTGCCTGTAACAATCAAGGGTTGCATTGGCAGTGTGGCAACGCCTGGTTTCACTGTAACTATCAGGGTTGCCTTGGCAGTGGTAACCCTGGTTCGTCTGTGTAACTATCAGGGTTTGCCTTGGCAGTGGCAACCCTGGTTCACTGTAACATCAGGGTGTGCCTTGGCTGTGGCAACCACTGGTTCACTGTAACATCAGAGGTTGGCTTGGGCAGTGGCAACCCTGTGGTTCACTGGTAACCACCAGGGTTGCTTGGCAGTTGTGCAACACTCTGGTTCCCTGTAACACCAGGGTTGCCTGGGTGCAGATGACAACCCTGGTTCACTGTACACCAGGTTCCTTTGAGGCGTGACAACCTGGTTCAACTGTAACATCCATGGTTGCCAGATAGTGGGGCGGGTTTATGGCCAATACAATTGCTTGACCTGAGTATAATTTTATATGTTGTGAATACCGTTAAAACACTATAGTCGCCACTGTGTGCATTAATGTTCGCCAGGGGCGCCCATATAATAGAATATGAGAGAGAGAGATAGACAGACAGACAGACGCGAGAAGAGAGCTACATCTTCGAGTCCTTCACGGGCCTCTTCGCTCCTTCACGCATCCCCACAGGAGTCATGGGAGGGCATTAGACGTCCCACAGGATATGTCTATAGTATTCGCTAGGTTTTTATAAGTACTTTGACAATCGCAATGGTGGCTCTCTGTGAATAGGGATTAAGAATACTAATAACTGATCGTTGTTATTGAGTAATGATTCAAGTCTAGCAATAGCTAGCATATTGTTGTTGTCTTGTTAAGTTTTTGTACTATTTTGCTGGGTTTTTTTAAGGAATATCTGGCAAGTATCTATGTCATTGTGGATTGGCTGAAATAGGGACTTCTAATCATTGTAACTTGTGAAAATTGGCTCTACAGTGATTCGTGGTTCAGCATGCCCGATAACTGCCTAGGAACTCATTTTCAAGCAATCAATTTTTTTTTAAAAAAATAGCAAATTTTGCGAAGGGTAACTATGTCCTTAGATTTTTTTTTTAAATCACGTTGTGTTTTTCAATACTAAAAATACTATGGCGTATTCTGTGCAAGAAGTATGTATGGTGTAAAAAACATGCAGTAGATCAAGGGCTAGCATTTGGCATAAAGCAAAAAAATATGATTGGTAAATACCGGAAAATAGCATATTCGTACACTTTCTACTAAATAATCAAATTTCCTCGACAACCATGAGGTGTTTTGACAAACCGTGTGTACTGCATCCGTGTAGAATACACCTCAAGATGACCTTTTGGGTGTTACGTCATAAGTTTTCATTCCGACTCCTAAGTTTGGCGTGGCAAAATAACAACACATTGATCTCGACATTTTGACTCTTTTTGCGCAGCCAGATTCCGATAATATTTTTATTTTGCTAGATAATTTTAAATGCCGGGGATACAATTGTAGTATCCATCCATTCGCACATAACTTTGCTGGCAGTGTGTATGCTGTGTGTGGGAAATAAGTTGTGATCTTAACCGCGTTTATAGTAAATATATAGAGGTTTATACTGTGTACATGAACTTGCTCCATCGTGTATTCTCACGGCTCTTGTATCGTTCCTTAATTTTTTCTTATGTTCTTATTTCTTACCATTTACTTATCAAAAAGTATTTTAAACTTTGTTATTAATGTATTTAATACACATGTATTTAAATAACCCAAAAAAAGTATTTAAAATACTCATAAAAGTTTTAAATACTCATAAAAGTATGTAAATACAAGTTTTAAACTCAAAAAAGTATTAATACAAATGTATTTAAATACTCATCAAAAGTATTTAAATAACTATATAAAGTAATGTTAAATACAATGTATTTAAATACTCGAAAAAAGTATTTAATACTCATAATAAGTGATTTTAACTACACTGTATTTAACGTGCTCAAACAAAGTCTTTATAATACTCATAAAAGTATTTAAATACTCTACAAGTATTTAAAATCAATGTATTTAAATACTCAAAAAAGTAGTTTAATACTCATAAAAGTATTTAAATACAATGTATTTAGCAATACTCAACAAGTATTTTAATACATTGTATGTTAAATACTCAAAAAAAGGTTTTAATACAACAACACATGTTAATTTTGACAATACTCCAAAAAGTTATTATTACAATGTATTAATACTCTCAAAAAAGTATTAAATACTCATAACAAGTAATTGTAAATACATTGTATTTTAAATCTCAAAAAGTATTTAAAACATTGTTTTAAATACGCAAAAACAGTAGTAATACAATTTGTATTTAAATACTCAAAAACGATTTAAATACCAATGTATTTAAATACTCCAAAAAAGTATTTAAATCCATTGTATTTAATCTCATAAAAGTTATTTAAATACATTGTATTTAAATACTCATAAAAGTATTTTAATACATTGTAATTTAATCCTCAAAAAAGTATTTAAATACAATGGATATAATACTCATAAAAGTATTTAAATACATCTGTATTTAAATACTCAAAAAAGTATTTTAAAATACAATGTATTTAAATACTCAAAAAAGTATTTAAATACTTGTAATTTAAATCTCAAAAAAGTATTTAAATACATGTATTTAAATACTCAAAAAATGTATTTAAATACAATGATTTAATACTCAAAAAGTAATTCTAAATAACTCATAAAAGTATTTTCATACATTGTATTTAAATACTCAAAAAAGTATTTAAATACATTGTATTTAAATACTCAAAAAAGTATTTAAATACATTGTATTTAAATACTCAAAAAAGTATTTAAATACTCATAAAAGTATTTAAATACTCATAAAAGTATTTAAATACAATGTATTTAAATACTCAAAAAAGTATTTAAATACTCATAAAAGTATTTAAATACAATGTATTTAAATACTCAAAAAAGTATTTAAATACTCATAAAAGTATTTAAATACTCATAAAAGTATTTAAATACAATGTATTTAAATACTCAAAAAAGTATTTAAATACTCATAAAAGTATTTAAATACAATGTATTTAAATACTCAAAAAAGTATTTAAATACATTGTATTTAAATACTCAAAAAAGTATTTAAATACAATGTATTTAAATACTCAAAAAAGTATTTAAATACAATGTATTTAAATACTCAAAAAAGTATTTAAATACAATGTATTTAAATACTCAAAAAAGTATTTAAATACTCATAAAAGTATTTAAATACATTGTATTTAAATACTCAAAAAAGTATTTAAATACATTGTATTTAAATACTCAAAAAAGTATTTAATACTGTATTTTAATACTCAAAAAAGTATTAAATACAATTTATTTAAATACTCAAAAAAGTATTTAAATACAATGTATTTAAATAACTCAAAAAAAGTATTAAATACATTGTATTTAAATACTCAAAAAAGTCTTTAAAACATTGTATTTAATACTCAAAAAAAGTAATTAAATACTCATAAAAAGGATTTAAATACATTGTATTTAAATACAGCAAAAAAGTGATTTAAATACTCATAAAGTATTTAAATATCATTGTATTTAAATACCCATAAAAGTATTTAAATACTTGTATTTAAATACTCAAAAAAGTATTTAAATACATTGTATTTAAATACTCAAAAAAGTATTTAAATACAATGTATTTAAATACTCAAAAAAGTATTTAAATACTCATAAAAGTATTTAAATACATTGTATTTAAATACTCAAAAAAGTATTTAAATACATTGTATTTAAATACTCAAAAAAGTATTTAAATACAATGTATTTAAATACTCAAAAAAGTATTTAAATACTCATAAAAGTATTTAAATACATTGTATTTAAATACTCATAAAAGTATTTAAATACAATTTATTTAAATACTCAAAAAGTATTTAAATACAATTGTATTTAAATACTATAAAGTTAATTTAAAATACTTGTATTTAAATACTCAAAAAAGTATTTAAATACATTGTATGAAATACTCAAAAAGTATTTAAATACAATGTATTTAAATACTCAAAAAAGTATTTAAATACATTGTATTTAAATACTCAAAAAGTATTTAAATACATTGTATTTAAATACTCAAAAAGTATTTAAATACATTGTATTTAAATACTCAAAAGTTTTAATACAATGGTGACTTTATAATACTCATAAAGTGGTACTTTAAATACATTGTATTTATACTCTATAAAAAGTCTTTAAAATACGCATAATGAGTATTTAAAGACATTGTTTTAATTACTCAAAATAAGTATTTAAATACATTGTATTTAAATACTCAAAAAGTATTTACATACATTGCTAATTTAAATACTCAAAATGAAGTATTTAAACTACACTTATTTAAATCTTCAAAAAGTATTTAAATAAATTGTATTCTAAATAACCTCATCAAAAGTTTTAAAATACGATTGTATTTAAATACTCATAAAAGTATTTAAATACATGTATTTTAAATACTCAAACAGTACTATTAAATACAATGTATTGAAATACTCATAAAAGTATTTAAATACATTGTATATTAAAATACTCAAAACAGTATTTAAATCCTTGTATTTAAAGTGCTCAAAAAATGTATTTTACATACATTGTATGTAAATACTCAAAAAAGTATTTAAATACAATTATGTTAAATACTCAAAAACGTATTTAAATATCAATGCTCTTCAATACTCAAAAAAGTATTTAATACTCATAAAAGTATTTAATACATTGTATTTCAATACTCAAAAAAAGTATATTCAATACTGTGTATTTAAATACTCAAAAAAGTATTTAAATACTTGTATGTTAAACTACTCCAAAAGTATTTAAATATACTCATAAAAGTATTGAAATACTCATACATGATTTACTTCAATGTAGGTTTAAATACTCAAAAAAGTATTACCTTTAAATACTCATGTCAAAAAGTGTTTAAATACAGATGTATTTAAATACTCAAAAAGTAATTTAACACATTACTCATTACAAAGTATTTAACTATAAACTCACAAAAGTATTTAAATACAATGTATTTAATACTCAAAAAGGTATTTAAATACTCCTAAAAGTATTTAACTTACTCAAATAAAAAGTATTTTAAATACTTGTATGTTAAATACTCAAAAAAAATATTTAATACAATTGTATTTGAAATATACTCAAAACAGTATTAAAATACATTGTATTTAAATACTCAAAAAATATTTTAATACAATGGTATTTAAATACTCAAAAAAGTTATTTAATACTCATAAAGTATATTTAAATACATTGTTTTCATACTCAAAACAAAGTATTAAATACATTGTATTTAAATACTCAAAAAAAGTATTTAAATACATTGGTATGTTTAATCTCAAAAAAGTATTTAAATACAATGTAATTTAAATACTCCAAAAAATATTTAAATACAATGTCTTTAAATACTCAAAAAAGTATTTAAATACATTGTTTTAAATACTCAAAAAAGTATTTAAATACTTGTATTTAAATACTCCAAAGTATTTCAATACGCATAAAAAAGATTTAAATACATGATTATAATACTCAAAAAAGTATTTAAATACTCAGAAAAGTCATTTAAATACATTGTGTATTGTAACAATACTCATAAAAGTATTTAAATACTTGTATTTAAATATACTCAAAAGGTATTTAATACAATGTATTTTCAATACTCAAAAAGTTTAATCACAATGTATTTAATACTCAATAAAAGTGATTTAAATACTCATAAAAGTATTTAAATATATTGTATTAAATACTCATAAAAGTATTTAATTACAATGGTCTTTAAATACTCAAAATAGTATTTAAATACAATGTATTTAAATACTCATAAAAGGATTTATAATACATTGTATTTTAAATACTCAAAAAAGTATTTAAATATATTGTTATTTGTATTCACTCAAAAAAGTATTTAAATACCTTTTTTTTAAATACGTCACAAAAGTATTTAAATACATTGTATTTCATACTCATAACAAGTATTTAATACACTCTATTTATAATACTTCATAAAAAGTATTTACAATACATTGTATTTTAAATACTCAAAAAAGTATTTTAAATACAATTATTTAAATACTCATAAAAGTATTTAAATACATTGTATTTAAATACTCAAAAAGTATTTAAATACAATGTATTTAAATACTCAAAAAAGTATTTAAATACATTGTATTTAAATACTCAAAAAAGTATTTAAATACAATGTATTTAAATACTCAAAAAAGTATTTGAAATACAATGTATTTAAATACTCAAAAGTATTTACATACTCATAAAAGTATTTAATCATTGATTTAAATACTCAAAAAGTATTTAAATACCTTGTATTTAAATACTCAAAAAAGTATTTTAAATACCATTGTATTTAAATACTCAAACTCAAAAAAGTATTTAACTATCTCATAAGTATTTAAATACTCATAAAAGTATTTAAAGTACAATGTATTTAAATACTCAAAAAAGTCTTTAAAAAATACTCCTAAAAGTTTTAAATACAATGTATTTAAATACTCAAAAAAGTATTTAAATACTCATAAAAGTATTTGAATACTCATAAAAAGTTATTTAAATACAATTTATTTAAATACTCAAAAAAGTATTTAAAATACTCATCAACGTATTTAACTACCATGTATTTAAATACTCAAAAAAGTATGTTAAATATACATTGTATTTACAATACTCAAAAAGTTTTAAAAATAAACTTGTATTTAAATACTCAAAAAAGTATTTAATACAGTGTATGTATTTTAAATATCAAAAAGTATTTAAATACACACTGTATTTAAATACTCAAAAAGTATTTAAATAACCTCCATAAAAGTAGATTTAAATACATTGTATCTAAATACTCAAAAAAGTATTTAAATACATGTGTATTTAACTACTAACTCAAAAAAGTATTTAAATACATTGTATTTAAATACTCACAAAAGTATTTAAATACATGTATTTTGTAAATCTCACAAAGTATTTCAAATACAATGGTATTTAAATACTCAAAAAAGTAATTTAATACATTGTATTTAATACGCAAAAAAGTATGTAAATACATGTATTTAAATACTCAAAAAGTATTTAAATAACTTCATAACTTATTTAACTACATTGTATTTAAATACTCAAAAAAGTATTTAAATACTCATAAAAGATATTTAAATACATTGTATTTAAATCCTCATAAAAGTATTTAAATACATTTTGTATTTAAATACTCAAAAAGTATTTAAATACAATCGTATTTAAATCTCAAAAAGTATTTAATACAATGTATTTAAATACTCAAAAAAGTATTTACTACTCATAAAAGTATTAAATACCTTGTATTTAAATACTCCAAAAAAGTATTTAAATAACAATGTATTTAAATACTCAAAAAAGTATTTAAATACAATGTATTTAAATACTCAAAAAAGTATTTAAATACTCATAAAAGTATTTAAATACATGTATTTAAATAATCAAAAAGTATTTAATACAATGTATTTAAATACTCAAAAAAGTATTTAAATACAATGATTTAAATACTCATAAAGTATTTAATACATTTTTAGTAAATACTCAAAAAAGTATTTAAATACATTGTATTTAAATACTCAAAAAAGTATTTAAATACAATGTATTTAAATACTCAAAAAAGTATTTAAATACATTGTATTTAAATACTCATAAAAGTATTTAAATACATTGTATTTAAATACTCAAAAAAGTATTTAAATACATTGTATTTAAATACTCAAAAAAGTATTTAAATACAATGTATTTTTAATACTCAAAAAGGTATTTAAATACATTGTATTTAAATACTCAAAAAAGTATTTAAATACTCATAAAAGTATTTAAATACATTGTATTTAAATACTCAAAAAAGTATTTAAATACATTGTATTTAAATACTCAAAAAAGTATTTAAATACATTGTATTTAAATACTCAAAAAAGTATTTAAATACAATGTATTTAAATACTCAAAAAAGTATTTAAATACATTGTATTTAAATACTCATAAAAGTATTTAAATACATTGTATTTAAATACTCATAAAAGTATTTAAAATACATTGGTATTTACACAAATACTCAAAAAAGTATTTAAATACATGTATTTAAATCTCATAAAAGTATTTAAATACATTGTATTTAATACTCAAACAAGTATTTAAATACAATGTTATTTTAATACTTCAAAAAAAAGTTTTAATACATTGTATTTAAATACTCAAAAAAGAGTATTTAAATACAATGTATTGTAAAACTACTCAAAAAAGTAATTTAAATACAAATGTATTTAAATACTCAAAAAAAGTAATTTAAAGTCACTCATAAAAGTATTTAAATACACTTGTATTCTAAATACTCAAAAAAGTATTTAAATACATTTAGTTTTAAATACTCATAAAAAGTATTTACACATACACATTGTATTTGTAAAATACTCAAAAAAGTATTACATACTCTGAAAGTATTTAAATCTCCATAAAGTAGTTAAATACAAGTGTATGTGTAAATACTCAAAATAGTTATGTTAAAATACTCATAAAAGTATTTAAATATAACAATGTATTTAAATACTCAAAAAAGTATTTAAATACTCATAAATAGTATTGTTAAATACCTCCATAAAAGTCTTTAAATACGATGGTCATTTAAATACTCATAAAAGTACTTTAAATACTCATAAAAGTATTTAATTACTCAAAAACTCTATTTAAATACATTGTTATTTAGCAATACTCAAAAAATGTATTTAAATACGTATGTAGTTTTAAATACCTCAAAAAAGTATTTAAATACTGTATTTAAATACCAAAAAAAGTATTTATTGTACAATGTATTTAAATACTCTAAATGAAGTACTTTAAATACTCAATAAAAGTATTTACATACATTGTATTTTTAAATCTCAAAGTATTTAAATACATTGTATTTAAAAATACTCAAAAAAGTATTTATTCGCTTGTATTTAAATCCTCAAAAAAAGGTGTGTTTAGTACAATGTAATTTAAATTACTCAAAAGTCACATTTAAATACAATGTATTTAAATACTTCAAAAAAGTATTTAATCATTGTATTTAAATACTCAACAAAAGTATTTAAATACATGTAATTTAAATACTCAAAAGTATTTAAATACTCACTAAAAGTATTTAAATACATTGTAATTTAAATTACTCAAAACACTATTTTAAATACTCAAAAAGTATTTAAATACATTGTATTTAAATACTCATAAAAGTACTTAAAATATACATTGTTATTTTAAATACTCAAAAAAGTATTTAAATACATGTATTGTAAATACTCAAAAAGTATTTAAATACAATGTATTTAATACTCCAACAAATGTATTTAAATACTCTATAAAAGTATTTAAATATATTGGTATTTAAATACTCAAAAGTATTTAAATACAATGTATTTAAATACCTCAAAAAGTATTTAAATACAATGTATTAGCTATAAAATATCTCATATAAAGTATTTTTAAATACATTGTATTTAAATACTCCAAAAAAGTATTTAAATTCATTGGTATTTTTTTTTGTTTTTAATAATACTCAAAAACAAGGATTTATAATACCATGTATTTAATACGCAAAAAGTATTTAAATAAATATCATTGTATATGAATATACTCAAAAAGTATTTAGATTCTGTATTATAATACTCATAAAAATAGTATATTACAAATACATATGTAATTTAAAATACTCAAAAAAGTATCTAAAATACATTGTTATTTAAATACTCAAAAAAGTATTTAATACATTGTATTTAAAATACCAAAAAGGTATTTAATGACAATGTATTTTAACATACTCAAAAAGTATTTAAATACATTTGTAATTTAAATACTCAAAAATAAGTGTATCTTAAATACTTCATAAAAAGTCATTTAAATACATTGTATTTAAATACTCAAAAAAGTATTTAAATTACAACGTATTTATAATACTCAAAAACAGTATTCAAAATACAATGTATTTAAATATCTCATAAAAGTATTTATTACTTTGTATTTAAAATACTGCCAACTAAAGTATTTAAATAAATTGTATTTAATTACTCAAAAAAATATTTAAATACAATGTATTTTAAGATACGCAAAACAGTATTTAAATACAATGTATTTTAAATACTCAAAAAAGTATTTAAATACAATGTATTTAAATACTCAAAAATTGATTTAAATACTCAAGAAAAGTATTTAAATACATGTATTTAAATACTCAAAAAGAAGTATTTCAAAATACAATGTAATTTTAAATACTCAAAAAAAGTATTTAATACTTCATAAAAAGTGTGTGTTAAATTATCAATGTATTTTAAAAATATATATAAAAAAGTAATTTTAATACATGTTTTAATACCAACAACCATGTATTTATAAATACATTTCTAAATACACTAATGTAATTTAAATACAAATGTATTTAAATACAATGGTATTTAAATACATTTGGTGATTTAAAAATACATTTGTATATTTAAATACATTCTGTATTTAAATACAATTGTAATTTAAATCATTTTGTATTTTAATACATTTGTATTTACAACGTCCATTTGTATTTAAAATACATTTGTATTTTAAATACATTTGTATTTAAATACATTTGTATCACCAATACTGCCAGACTCTGTGTATATAACACCATTGCTTTAAGGCTATACATATAATACTACCTATTGGTCGTTGTAACCCACTTGAGGCCCAATAGCGTCATTTGCCATTGTAACTCTTTCGTGTACATGAGATGATTTTTTAGTGACGAATAAGCATATTTTTATAGCTATTACCTGTTTAGTATCCGTGTCCACACTAACTCATGTGTATATTCAATCTGATCTTTTCGTTATTGTATTTGGCTCAACAAACAGACAATTGTATAAGCCAGGAAACACATCTGGGCGTGAAGGTGGTAAGGCGATACCTATAATACTGTCATTTATAGTCGTGCCACTGCACTAAATGTCGGCCAGGCGCCAAATATTACGAATGATAAGCCTCACTAACTGCTGGGTCCTGTGCCACTGAAGATGATACACAGTCAGTTTATAATCATGACATATAAGCTACCCTGTTTCAGCGTTGTTTTATGCTTTGTGGCTGCAAGTAAGACGGTTACAATTTCACTACGCTGTTTTTCTTCCCGGGCGACGACGACGGCGGTAACGACACTCGTAAAATACACACTAGATGGCGATTCTTAGTGTAGTTATTCTCTCTCTCTCTCTCTCTCTCTCTTCTCTCTCTCTCATCTCAGTTCTCTCTCTCTCTTCTCTCTCTCCTTCGTACGCGATCTCGTCTCATCGTCGTCTCTCATCCTCGCTCATCTCTTCTCTCTCTCTCTCTCTCGCTCGCTCTGCTCGCTCGCTTTATAACCTCCCTCTCTCTCTCGTTATAACCTTCCCTCTCCCTCTCTTCTTATTAACGCTCACCTCTCTCTCTTATAACCTCCTCTCTCCCTCTCTTATAACCTCTCTCTCTTATACCTCCTCTCTCTCTCGCTTATAAACCTCCCTCTCTTTTTCTCTTATAACTCACTCCTCTCTCTCTTAAGCCCTCTCTCTCTGTATACCTCCTCCTCTCTCTCTACCTCATCTCATCTGCTCTTCTCTTTAACCTCCCTCTTCTCTCTACTCTCTCTCTCTCTCTCTCTCTCTCTCATCTCTTCTCTCCCCTCTCCTTCTCTCTCTCTCCTCTTCTCTCTCTCTCCTCTTCTCTCTCTTTTCTCTCCTCCTCTCTCTCTCTCTCCTCTCTCTCTCTCTCTCCTCTCTCTCTCTCTCTCCTCTCTCTCTCTCTCTCTCTCTCTCTCTCTCCTCTCTCTCTTATCCTCCTCTCTCTCTTTATAACCTCCCTCTCTTATTCCTATCCCTCTCTCTCTTCTCCTCTCTCTCTACTTCTCTATCCTCCTCCTCTCTCTCTTATAACCTCCCTCCTCTCTCTCTTATAACCTCCCTCTCTTATACTCCCTCTCTTCTTATAACCTCCCTCTCTCTTATAACCTCCCTCTCTCTCTTATAACCTCCCTCTCTCTCTCTTTATACCTCCTCTCTCTTTCCTTATAACTCCCCTCTCTCTTATAACCTCCCTCTCTCTCCTCTTTTCTTATAACCTCCCTCTCTCTCTTATAACCCCCCTCCCCTCTCTTATAACCTCCCTTCTCTCTCTTATACCCTCCCTCTCTTCTTATCCTCCCTCCTCTCTTATAACCTCCTCTCTCTCTCTCTCTCTATCTCCCTCCTCTCTCTCTCTCTACCTCTCTCTCTCCTCTCTCTCTCTCTCCTCTCTTAACCTCCCTCTTACTCTCTCTCTTAACCTCTCTCTCTCTCTATACCTCCCTCTCTCTCTCTTATAACCTCCCTCTCTCTCTCTTATAACCTCTCTCTCTCTCTCTCTCTCTCTTTTCTTATCCTCTCTCTCTCTCTTATAACCTCTCTCTCTCTCCCCTCTCTCTCTCTCTCTTCTCTCTCTCTCTCTCTCTCTCTCGCTCTCTCTCTCTCTCTCTCTCTCTCTCTCTCTCTCTCCTCTCTCTCTCTCTCTCTCTCTCTCTCTCTCTCTCTCTCTCTCTTTTCCCATAACCTCCCTCTCTCTTCTAAACCTCCCTCCCTCTCTTATAACCTCCTCTCTCTCTTATAACATCCCTCTCTCTTATAACCTCCCTCTCTCTCTCTCTCTCTCTCTCTTATAACATCCCTCTCTCTCTCTCCTCTCTCTCTCTTATAACCTCCCTCTCTCTCTCTCTTATAACCTCCCTCTCTCTCCTTATAACCACTCTTATAACCTCCCTCTCTCTCTCTCTTATAACCTCCCTCTCTCTCTTATAACCTCCCTCTCTCTCTTATAACCTCCCTCTCTCTCTTATAACCTCCCTCCCTCTCTCTCTCTTATAACCTCCCTCCCTCTCTCTCTCTCACACAGGACCACCAGAAAGACAAACTCATCAGTGGCATCCTACAGTTGCCCGAGCACACACACTTGGTGGTAGACGAGACAGCGCTATCGGAGGGACAGGTGGACAGGACAGGCGTGGCTAACCTGGCGGCACTCGGCTCTGTCATCAGCTGGCAGAAGGTGGATTACGACTTCCAGTTTCACACCATTGAACAGCCGACGAATATACCTGTCCTGGTGTTGAGCGAAGGGAAATCCATGCTGCCCAGGTGTGTGTGTGGGTGTCTTGGTGTGTGTCTTGGTGTGTGTTGGTGGGTGGGTGTGTGTGTCTTGGTGGGTGGGTGTTGGTGTTGGTGTTGGTGTGTGTCTTGGTGGGTGGGTGTTGGTGTTGGTGTTGGTGTTTGTGTGTGTGGGGGTGGGTGGGGGTGTGTGTGGGTGTGTGTGTGTGTGTGTGTGTTTGAGTTAGACATTTCATTTGCTTTGTGGTGATTATTTCTGTGTGGCTTCTCTGTGTCTGAATATCAAAGGCTATTAATACAATATCTGAATTTTAGATGGCTCTGGTAACATATATATTTTTTCTCTCTCATTTTGCTACTACGTATAATGGATATATTCATTTCTATCGCTACTTGGTCAAAAAAAATGGAGCTACTTTGGCGTTGTCGGTACCTGTGCAGGAGGACAATATAGATGTGCTGATGGTGGGCCTCGTGATCCCTGTCTTACTCCAGGGTTGTGAGACATGGACACTAAATAGCGACTTGAAGAGACGAATCAATGCCTTTGGTAATAGTGTCTTCGCAGAATCATGGGGTATCGCTGGGATGATTACGTGTCAAACCAGCGATTGCACCGTGAGACTGAATCGAGGCCTATTACCTGCATAGTCCGTCAGCGCCAACTTGGGCTATATGGGCATGTGGCACGCTACCCCTGAAACCGATCCTTCCCATCGGGTTGTATCTGTAAGAGACAATCCGGCGTGGAGGAGGCCAAGGGGGCGCCCACAAGGCTCGTGGCTGGCAAGTTGATTTCTGCGAAGTGCTTGGTATGGAAGGAGCCGATGGGCCTCGTGCGTGGTGACCCCCGGGAGTGGCGTCGCAGGGGGGGCGAGGCGACGCGCCCCCCCGGCGTATGCCCCCAATGATGGATTGATTGGTAATAATTCTCTCTCTCTCTCTCTCTCGCTCTCTCTCTCTCTCTCTCTCTCTCTCTCTCTCTCTCTCTCTCAGTGATGCGGAGGTAAAGTTACAGCCGAGACAGAGAGACGTGGAGACAGCTAAGAGAAGAGCGGAGGAAATGCTCTCCTCCTCCTCCTCCTCCTCCTCGCAGATTCGCACCTTCCTCACGGCAGCCAGACTCGCTCCGTACACCCTGGCGGAGGATATGCAGCAGGTAGGTCATTGATGTATAGATGTATTATTGTTCAGTATATTATTTATAGATGTATTATTGTTCAGTATATTATGTCATTTATGTACAATAGATGGATGAGTAAATACTATTATTATATTTTTTTGGGGGGGGTGTGGGTTTTTTTTTTTTGGGGGGGGTTATTTTTGGTTGTTATTTTTTTTTTGGTGTATTTTTTTTGGTTTATGTTTTTTTTGGTTTTTTTTTGGGTTAATTTTTTGGGTTAATTTTTTTGGTTTTTGTTTTGTTTATTTTTTGGGTTTATTTTTTGTTTATTTTTTTGGTTTATTTTATTTTTATTTTTTTGGTATATTTTTTGGTTTATTTTTTTGGTTTATTTTTTTTTGGTTTATTTTTAGTTTTTTTTTTGTGTTTATTTTTTTGGTTTATTTATTTTTTTTTTTATATGTTGGTTTTTGTTTTTCGGTTTATTTTCTGGCTGGTTTTTTTTTTGCTGGTTTTTATTTTGGTTTATTGGTGTTGATATATTAATGTGTTTGTCCTAAATTTTTGCTCTTGTGGTAAATATTTTGGTTAATTACGTTAAGTTTTTTTTTTGTCTCAGGTTATAATAGAAGATTTTATGCATGTTTTTTTTTTTTTGCTATTTAATATTTTGTTATATTGGTTTATTTCATTGGTTTATTATTGGTTGGGTTTTTTCTCTTTGTTTCAGATTGTGCAAGACGATTTTATGGAAAGCAGGAAAAGTTCTGAGACGGAAAGTTTGTCTGCCACGGATCTGCACAGACTGTTAGTGCTGGCAAGGTGACTAAATTATTGTTAGTAGTAGTAGTAGTTGTAGTAGTAGTTGTAGTTGTAGTAGAAGTAGTAGTAATAGTAGTAGTAGTAGTAGTAGTTGTAGTAGTAATAGTAGTAGTTGTGGTTGTAGTTGTGGTTGTAGTAGTAGTAGTAGTAGTAGTAATAGTAGTAGTTGTAGTTGTGGTCGTAGTAGAAGTAGTAGTAATAGTAGTAGTAGTAGTAGTAGTTGTAGTTGTAGTAGAAGTAGTAGTAGTAGTAATAGTAGTAGTAGTAGTTGTAGTAGAAGTAGTAGTAATAGTAGTAGTAGTAGTAGTAGTTGTAGTAGTAGTTGTAGTTGTAGTAGAAGTAGTAGTAATAGTAGTAGTAGTAGTAATAGTAGTAGTTGTAGTAGTAGTTGTAGTTGTAGTAGAAGTAGTAGTAATAGTAGTAGTAGTAGTAATAGTAGTAGTTGTAGTAGTAGTAGTAGTAGTAGTAGTTGTAGTAGTAGTTGTAGTTGTAGTAGTAGTAATAGTAGTAGTAGTAGTAATAGTAGTAGTTGTAGTAGTAGTTGTAGTTGTAGTAGAAGTAGTAGTAATAGTAGTAGTAGTAGTAATAGTAGTAGTTGTAGTTGTGGTTGTAGTAGTAGTAGTCATCATCATCATCATCATCATCTTTATTGCATAACATACAAGGAGTTGTATATTACATATCACAAAAAAAAAAAAATTAATCATGAATTTAAATGAAGTGGAACTGGTCTCCTGTGTTCGTGGTTCTGAAGACAAGTCATTCTTGCTAAAATTACATCCATACTATTATCTAAAAAACTTATTTTATAAAATCGGAATAAAAAACTTAAAAAAGATTTAAAAGACATACCCTCAAAACACAAAGGTTTGTTCAAAATATATACAGAATAATTTTTCTTGCTTAAAGATCTAAAATAGCTAGCTTGCACTGTTGTTACATGATGGTTTAATACAAGCATGTCACACTCTTTGACAATACTGGGATTACTGGTTAAAAATGGACATACTAAAATGTTCTTAAGTGCATTTGCATAAGCTATCTCA